>CM045571.1:10655046-11255046 GCA_024721245.1 Mitragyna speciosa
AAACAAAAGAAACCCAAGAACAATAATAGTAAGACAAATTCAAAACTCAACTAAAATCACAAACACATAATCACAGTCCATCAAGTCCACATAGAAAATAGAAGAAAGAAAGAAAGAAAAAGAAAAGAAAAAAAAATAAATGAAAAATATGAACAAGAACAGAGAGAAGAACTCACCTTTTGAACGTTGGAGAGAAGATGCTGAAGAGTAGACTTAAGTTGAGGTTGAAGATGAACAGTGGATCAAAATAGAGAAAACGATGGCTTTGTGTGTGTTTATTAGTGTATGTGTGTGTTTTTTGGTGAGAAATTGTGTGTTTTGATCTTTAAGGTCGCAAAGTAAAAGTGTTTTTAGGGTTTTGGATTTTTCTCCTTCCTTTTTTTTTTCTAATTTAAGGGGGCATTTATAAGGCTATTTGTCTTGGTCACCAAGAATATTACAAAATAACAAAAATGTCACCAGTAAAAAAAATTTTAATTTTATTTAAGAAAAATATTTTTAACCCAAAAAATTAGAAATTAATACAAAGAAATGACAGTAATCTCCAAAATTTTTCAAAAAATTCAAAGTAGATTTTAACATAAAGGTTAGAGTTTAAAACTGATCAAAAACGTGTTCAGGGTATGAAATGACGATTTTGCCCCTGACAATGAAAATACACAAAAAATAGCTATTGGCCTAAAAAAATTACCAAAAATTAAAATAAACTTAAAACCCTAGGAAATGCATTTATGACTAAAAAATTGGCGAAAAATGAATTTAAACTATAAAATGATGATTTTGCCCCTAGACAACGAAAATACACAGAAAAATAGCTATTGATCTCAAAAAATTAGCAAAAATTAAAAATAAGTTTAAAACCCTAGGAAATGAATTTATTACTCAAAAATTGGTGAAAAATGAATTTAAACTATAAAATAACGATTTTGTCCCTGGATAATGAAAATACACAGAAAAATAGCTATTGACCTCAAAAAATTACCAAAAATTAAAAATAAGCTTAAAACCCTAGGAAATGCATTTATGACTCAAAAATTGGTGAAAAATGAATTTAAATTGTAAAATGACGATTGTACCCCTAAACGCAATATTTACAAAAAAAATAGCAATCGTCCCAGAAAAAATTAAAAAAAATTTAGAAACATGCATAAAGAATTAGAAAAATAAATTTGGGACCTAAAATGAGCTAAAATGGTGTTCGCGAGGTGAAATTACCATTTTTCCCTTGCGCTGGTAAAATATAAAAAGAATACCAATTAAATCTAAAAAAATCACAGAAAATTAAAAAATACGTATGAAAGTTAAAATATGAATTTAAAACCCCCAAAGCTAATAAAAAAATATTTACAAATAAAAATTACTATTTTACCCCCCGAGATTATTGAAAAATTAGAATTTGACCCCAAAAATATAAACATCTCCCCAATGTTTGAAAAAGAAATGGTGTGTCAAAATTTGGTGTCTAAATTTATATTGGAATTGCATATGTAATGTACAAGAAGATGGAGATGATACAAATGAGCAACCAAGGAGGCGCATCAAGGAGTTGACACGCTCTTTAGGAATTTTGACCAAATATTTTCTTCAAAGCTTGAAGAAAATATTATTAGTTAAAGTCCATAATCATCCACATTTTATTATACTTTTATCTTATATGATGATATATTCTAATTGCATGATAAGTTGAGGCATTAATTTTTAAAATAAAATCCCTCAAACTAAATATTAAGTTACTAATTAAGTTACCTTCCATTATTATAGCAAAAACAAAGAGTTCCTATTAAGTGTTGACTTGTTGGCCTTAGTCAAGGTCACCTTACTTGGAATATGTTTTTGTTATGATATGATCTCTGAATAATGGAAATGACTTAACAAACACATAACTTGTTGGCCTTCGTCCAGGTTATAGTATTTTTAAGGCAATGTTGAGTAACACATAAGATATGAATATTAAGAGTTGATACTCAACTATATATAAGAGTTACAAAAGTTGTGATTGGTAAAAGTTACCTACCTAATCGAAGTTACTTTTGGGTTGTTAGTCTTTGTCAAGCTCAAAGTTAATTAGATGGGATCGTAGCCCACTAGGAATTTTCAAAGGAACTCTGAATCAATATTGAGGGTTATTGATTTGAAGTAAAATAGTGGGAACAAACCAAATAAATTTTTTGAGTCCACATTTTTTGTTTGCATATATAATAATAAACAAATACTTATTTCTATCTTTACTCTTTGTTGTAGAATGTCTAACGTGAATTTGCTGCCGATTCTAAACGACTATAAACTCAATGAAACTGGCTTTGAGGATTGGTATCTCGATTTGAGAATTGTTCTCAAATATGAGAAAATTGAGTATGTCCTCAATAAACCCATGCCGCCACCTTCTCCTCCTCCTACTGTATTGCCTAAGGAAATATATGCATACGAGATGTATAAGGTCTGCAACATGCATCATGTTAGCTGCTATGACCCTGGTATTGCAAAAACAACATCTTAAGATGAATGATCTGTCTATGATGTGCACCTTAAAGAAGTATTTGACACACAAACTAAGACTAAGAGGTATTAGACCTCTAAGGAGCTCTATCGGTGCAAGGTAGTAGAAAGATCTTCAATTTCTGCCCATGTACTGGAGATGATTGGCCTAATTGAAAAAAGTAGCTAATCTGGGACATGTTCATGTCAATGAGTTAAGTATTGACTTAATTCTTCAGTCCCTCCTTGAGCGCTATTCACAATTCTTCCTGCACTTCAACATGCAAAAGGTGGAGTGCACGTTGACTGAATTGTTAAATATGCTCAAGACTGTTAAGCCCAATATAAAGAAGGAGAAGGCCATTGTTATGCTTGTTTCTGGCTCCAAGAAAAAGAAGAAGCCCAATTCTGGACTTAAAAAGTTTAAGAAAAGAAATAAGCCTAAGGGTGGGATTAAAAATGATAAACTCAAGGGCACATGCTTCCATTGCGGGTAAGATGGGTATTGGAAGAGGAATTGCAAAGCCTACCTTGACTCATTGAAGTCAAAGAAGCTTGGGAAAGTTTCAACTTCTGGTATGTATATGATTGAGATAAATCCATTTACTAACCAAGACTCATGAGTATTAGATATTGAATCTAGATCTCATATTTGTAATAATATGTAGGGTTCTAAAGCTTATAGATTCTTGGCAAAAGGAGAGATCGAGTTGCGTGTGGAAAATGGAGCAAGAGTTGCTGCATTAGCTGTAGGAACTTATGTACTCTCTTTGCCCAATTGGGCTTAGTTTAGAATTAAAAAATTGTTATTTTGTTTCAATACTTACGAAAAATATTATTTCTATTTATGTATTGAATTTAGATGGTTTTACCATCATACAAAGAAATAAAAGTTGTTCTTTTTCACGTGATCGTATTACTTGTGGTACTCGTTTATAAATTAATGGTTTATAATGAAGATAAGTCCATTCTCAACAAAAATACCAAGAAACAAAAATTAGATATTATAAATCATTAATACCTTTGGCATTGTAGACTTGGTCATGTGAATGAGAAATGCATATCAATTTGAATAGTTTGGGACATGAGAATCTTGTTTACTTGGCAAGATGACCAAGACACCTTTTACTGGAAAGTGTGAACGTACTAGTGATCTTCTTAGGCTTATACATACCGATGTTTGTGGCTCAATGTCGATCCATACTAGAGGTGGTTTCTCCTACTTCAGCAATTTTACAGATGACCATTCTAGATATGGTTACGTGTTTCTGATGAAACACAAATTCGAGGCCTTTGAAAAGTTTAAAATCTTTAGAGCTGAAGTTGAGAAACAACTTGGCAAGAGTATCAAAGAGGTGGAGGATACTTGAGCCAAGAGTTTCAACAATATTTAGAGAAAAATGAGATTATTTCCCAATGGACTCCTCCATACACTCCACAACTCAACGGTGTGTTAGAAAGGAGAAATCATACTCTATTAAATATAGTACGATCCATGATGGGTCATGTATCTCTCTTCCTAGCTCATTTTAGGGTTTTGCCTTAGATACTGCCTCATATACATTCAACCGTGTTCCATCAAAATCTGTTGATACCACACCTTATGAGATTTGGTATTGTAATGAACCACATTTTAATTATTTAAAGTTTGGGGTTGTTCTGCTTATGCGAAACTGAACATGTCAGACAAGTTTGAAGCTAAGTCTGAGAGATGTTTATTTGTGGGGTATCCTAAAGATTGTTGAGGATACTATTTTCACAATCTCTTTGAGCAAAAAGTATTTGTCTCAAGATATGCTATTTTTCTAGAGAAAGAGTTTATTCTTGAAACAAGCAGTGGGAGCAAAGTAGAACTTGAAGAAATTCAAGAACCACAAAGTAGTCAATAGATGGAACAAGAGCTTACACCACATGTTGATGAGGTGCAGTTGGAAGCTTAGAATACACAAGATCTTTGTAGATAAAATAGAACACGTCATGCTCCTGAGAGATATGAATTTCTCATTAGTGAGAGCAATGATGTGCTAGTTATGGATGATGAGGATCCTACTAGTTACAAAAAGGCTATACCTAATGTAGACTTCTTAAAATGGCATGAACCCATGAAATCCAAAATGAATTCCATGTACGAGAACAAGATATAGACCTTGGTCGGGCCACCTGAAGGGATAAAACCCAAACGGTGCAAGTGGATTGTAGACACTAAATTTTGACACACTAATTATTTTTTCCAACATTAGGGGGCATTTTTCTACTTTTAGGGTCAAATTCTAATTTTTTTTTTTTTTGTAAAAGGGGCGAAAACTAGCAAGGCAAAATAGTAATTTTCAGTATGTAAATATTTTTCATTATTTTTTTTGGTTCTAAAAGCATATTTTGTACTTTTATACATGTTATGATTTTTTATATTTTTCAGGCTTAATAGTTATTTTTTCTGTGTATTCCATCAGTCTAAGTACAAAATGGTCATTTCGCGTCCCAAATGCATTTTTGCCAATTTTTGAGCTCTAAATTTATTTTTCAAGGCTTTAAGCTTATGTTTAATTTTTGACAATTTTACGGGGGCCAATAATTATTTTTCTATATGTTTCGTCAATACAGGGGCAAAATGGTAATTTCACACCTAGAACACATTTTTCGCCAATTTTAGGTTCTAAATTTATTTTTTTGATTTTTAAACCTATTTCTAATTTTTAGTAAATTTTTGAGGTCCATTGTGCATAAATGTATTTTTTGTCTGAATTTTATTAATAAAATTTATTATTTGTATTTTTTTATTTTTCTCATTTTTTTGGTGTTTTAGAAGAAATTATGACATTTTTTTATTTTGTGTCAAAAAAATTATTTTTAGTGTAAAATTTTAATTTAATTGCAAGGGCATTTTAGTCATTCTATTTATTATTGGAAAATAAGATTTCTTCACACTATAAATAGTCCATTTTGGATTAAATAAAAGGAGAAAATAATAGAGAAAAGGTAGGAAAGCTCTTAGATATTTTTCCAACACACACTAACACCAAAAATGCACACATAAGATCAAGGCACACACTAACATACCACAAACACACACCCAAGATTAAAAAACACACATTAGCACACACCAAAAACACACACTAAAGGAAAATTACAACAATCCATCCAAGACCACCATTAACTCGGCAATTTCTTATCTTAAACCTTTGTTTGTTTAGTTTATTTTCTGTATTTTGTTTAATAAGAAACTTGATTCTAAGAAAAGTTGATTATCAATTTTTTTAGTTTTCCTTTTTGGGGTTTTCTGGGTTTCTTTCTTCCTGCTTTACTTCCACCATTCACCTCTTCTTCCATGGACCATTTCCACCACCAATCAGTTCACTTACCACCACCATCTCAATTTCCCTTTCTCAACCCATTGTGCAAGCCTCCATCACCACCATTCACTGCTACCTTCCCCCTCAGCCCACCGCCGCCAAATCACCCCCCAAAACCCCTCAAGCTAGTCCCTCTCTTCCACTACCACCCTTCCACAATCTTTTCCTTTTACCACCTGCAAAAGAAAAACAACCCGAGTCTTAAACCACCAACCACCACCAATCCCAATTTCATCCACAAAATAGTCTCAATCTACCCAAAGTTAACCTCAAAGATCATCAAAACTACCGCCATAAGCATATGAAGATCAGCTGCACAAACAAAACTAATCAAAGCCACCCAAAACATCCGCTCTCCCAGTCAACAGATGCAACAAATTGCCCAAAAAAAAAACTCACCACTAGCTGTAAAACAAAACCCAGACATCAGACCCAATCACCACATAGCAGCCTTAGTTACTATTGCCTCTCCCATCACCACCAGATTAACCACCTTTACCAGTAACCACTACCGACCCAATAGTTCTACCTACCACCACCACCATATCAACCGCTTGCAATCACCAAATCATAGTCAAAGTAGCCCCAAGACCATCACCATTGCAACCAAAGTTAGCCATCACAGCAGCCCTAAACCACAAATCAACCCACCAGCACCCCAAACTACCAATCAGCCGAAACACCACACCACCCGTGCATCACCCCTCCAACCACCGCTACTGCCCATCAACCTCTTACAAAAACTATCTCTACCAGTCTCTAACCAATAGTAACTTCCTCCATTCTTAGCCACCAAATGACCCCAATTCACCACTACAGCCTCTGCCCTCAAACCAGCTGACCAGAGACCAACCATCAAGAATAGCCATCGGAACAACCTACAAAACAATCAGAATCACCACAACAATAGTCCCAAATTAACCACTGCACCATCAACAATCTATAAAATAACAATAAAACCACACCCAAAACCAACAATTAAAAAAGTAACCATCAACCGCCACCACTACAACAGCTACCAAACAAAGCCATAAGCAAATTCAACCCATAACCACCGTTATCACTACTCATAGCTACGCCATTCTCTACTACCCAGAATCACCACCACCACCACTTAATACAACCACCAGTCATCTCCAATTACCATCATGCACCATAATCAGTCACTCCAACCCCCATCACAAACATATCACCACCGTAACTCCTTCTGCTGCCACTACACATATTTATTACAAAGAGAGAGGCGGAAATAGTGAGGATGATTGCGAGGAGAAATTGGAAATTGGGAAAGTGGGTGAGTGACTGAAGAATCGGAGAATGAGAAAAGAGAGAAAGAGATAGAGAATAGGGAAGAAGAAAATAGGGAAAAGAGAGAAATAGAGAAAGAGATAAGAAAGAAGAGAGACACAGAGAAGAAGAGAAAAGAAGAACAGAGAGAAAGAGATGAGAATCAGGCCGGAAAAGAGAGAATAAGACGGAGGGAAGAAGAGAAAAAAAGAAAGAAGAGATGCGGAAGGAGAAAGAAGAGAGAAAGAACAGAGAGAGAATGAAATGGAAAGGGTGAGTGTAACACCCTAGAAAATGCACTCACAAGAAACATTCTTTTATTTAGGGTTAAGTGTTAATCCTTGATTTATTAGTTGGAAGATTTCTTGAGTTAATTAGGTTAATTAACTAAGAGTTTCATTATTAAGTAAGGACACCTAAGTACTAAATTTAGAATAATTTTACTTGACCATTTAATTTATATTAGTGTTTAAATTTTGATTAGTTTATTCTACTATTTTCTAGTCTTTTGACTACTTAAATTTTAGCTCAATTTTACTCAAAAATTTCACTTATTTTCTTGCTTTATTTTTCTTTTCCTTGGCTGAAATTTCTTCTCTCTTTTTCTTTTCTCTTGGCCGAAAATTCTTCTTTCTTTTCTCTTTTTTTTTGGCCGAATTTCTTTCTTTCTTTTCTCTCCTTATGGCTGGATCTTTCTCTCTCCATTTTCCCCTCTTTTTGCTTTAATAATTTGTGCCATAATATTGCTAGTATTAAGTGATAAGAGATTACAAAGTTCTACCAATCAAATTGATCCAAGTTAACCACTATTGCATTAAAAGACTACATCTTAACTTTATTCTTGTTATGTTTTTATTGGTTAATCTTTTTCCCACCTTTTCTTTATTTCTTTTCCATTTTTCCTAGCCTATTTGTCTCTCTTTTTCTTTCTTCTTGGCCGGCCATCTCTCTTTCTCTTTTCCTCTCATTTTGCTCTCAACTTCTTGAAGCTTATTCTCCAAATTTTGGGCAAATCCACCATAGAAAGTGAGCTTCTTTCCTTCCTAAGCAAAGTTCTAAGCTTATCTAAGGTATTTACTATGAACTTTTCCTACTAATTTCAAGTTTTAATTAGTCTTTTATGCAAGCTTAAACCTAGATTCTTGTTGTTACTACTTGGAGAACTTTGTTTGAATTGGAGATTTACTTGCTAGATAAAGTGTTCTTGTGGTTAGATAGACTAGTAAATAGCATTTAAACCTTGAAATTTCGTGTGTTATATGTTGTTTGGTTGAAGATTCTTGGAGTAGAATTCTTGAAATTTAGTGGAATCTTGATTGAATTTGAGCTTGAATTGAACATAAAAGTAGTAGAACTTGTTGAAATTGGGTTGGATGGCTGATTTTCTTGTAGGAAAAAAATTTGGGTTAGTCCGATTTTAAGGGGAAATACTGCCGAAATTTTGGTAGAATTAAAAGAAGAAAAATTGAAAAGTGAGATTTTTAAACCTAGGATATGCTCAATTTAAGGAAGTTGATCTGCAGGAATTTTTAGAAAATGATCTAGTGATAGATTAAATTTTCTTAGAATAAGAAAACCCTAAACCCTAAACCCTATAAACCCTAAAACCAAAACCCTAGAAATAAGTGGGATATTTTCTTGAATTTTTCTTACTAAATTTATTAGGGTTTTAATCGGGTTTTCATTATATTATTTCTTTTAAATTTCAAGATTTGAAAACGAATCACGACCGTATTACGAAATATTTTCTTAAGCATTTCAGGTGAGTGTCTCTATATGTGCATGATGCATGAATTGCTTTGTCATACTTGAGAATGTTATATTAAGAAATATTATGCTATACTTGTAATTGTTATTTTATGACATGTGTTACTTGAGGAAAGATGTGTACTTTATCACATCTATTCCGCAATGTATTACACGCTTTCATTATCCAATGTGTTACTTGTGCATGAGACTTCCGTGACTAACTTCACCGTTACTTCACGGATAGTCAACCCAGACAGGCTTGGGAGGATATAAGGTGCTGGGTGTTTTAGGGTGTGATGTTCTTTCCCTTATGAGTTGTGAATCCTCAAAGAGGCCAACTCCGGATTGAACTTTCTTGCGTGTTGGCCCTCCAGGGTTGAGATTTCTCCCTGGATGTGGTAGCCTGTACGGAGGTTATAAGGTGAATGGTGGTTAGGATTCTTGCTTGATAATATTGGCATGACCTTTGATAAAGACCCGAGCTATTATCTCAGTTCTAACATCATGGTTACATGATCAGTACTTGCTCCTTCTACGGCTAAGCTTGCTTCCGTAGTTGAGCCCTGTATCCGCCATTGACTACTTGTTAATTAAATTGTTCATGACCTGTCTATTTAACTTGTCAATTATTTTTGTACCATAAAATAATGGTTTCTTGGTATGGTTGCATGACTTGGGCACTCACTGGGCTATTATAGCTCATCCCGTTCATTTGTTTTCTTTAACCAGGTTTCCCAAAATACTAAAGCTGGAAAAGCTGATTTTGGACATTGTACATGTTTTGTTTGGTATCTTTTGATAGCCACTTGTTTAGGCTATTCTTGTACATGCTATGTAAATTTTAGTGCATAAAACCTTTTGTAATAGCTGTACTTCAAATGAATTTTATAAATATATCCCTTTATGAATGTGTTTTATTTTGCATTAATTATGTGTACGTATTGAGCAAGTCCTCGACTCGAGTCCTGGCGAGAGCTAGGTAGATAGTTTGCTAAGCCCTTTGGTGCGCCTTTGGATAAGGTGGGGCTGTTACAGTGAGAGTGGGAAAAGGAAATGCGAGAGAGAGAAATTAGAGAGAAGAAGAGAGGAGAATCAAAAGAGAAACAGAGAGAGAGAAAGAGAGAGAGAGAGAGAGAGAGAGAGAGAGAGAGAGAGAGAGCAATGATGAAAGTGAGAGTCAGTGAGAGAAAATGGGGAAAATTGAAGGAAATGTCTAAAGAGGATGAGAGAAGAATGGAAAAATGAAATTAAGGGATTTTGGGGGGTTTTTTTTTTTTTTTGGTGTTTTGGGGAGGGGGAGTTCATTTGATTGTATTTAGTTGTTTTCTGTTGTGTAATCATATTTTTTTTATGTAATTAGCCAGAGTCATTTAGGTAGTTAATTCAAATTTTGACCTTAGTTTAGCATTTCAATTTTAATTATTGTTATCATTAAGTAAATATTTGTGTTACAACCCTTGTCTATTTTGAGTATTTATGGCATTGTCCTTGAAATTTTTTTTTCTATGCAATTAAGTCCTTGATGTTCGTAGATTCGACCCCGAATTTTAAATTCTTTCAATTAGGTCTTTAATTTGCAGATTTGCCTTACTTTTGTTAGAATTTACTGCTTTACCCCCCACTTCACTTCAATTTGCATCTCTACCCCTTTAGACTTATGTGAATTTCCAATTTTACCCCTAAGATTTCTAAAAATTTATCTTTAGTCCCCTTAGTTGCTAAACTTTATATTTTTACCCCAATTTGTAAATACTTATATCTTTTAGGCTTTATTTGTTTATATCGAGATACTTTAACATGTTATCTGTTTTCTTAGAATAGTACTGGATCCTCAAAAGAGGTATTTTTATCTTTTTCAATTTTTCTTTTTTTACGTGCTCCTATGTATTTTATGTTTTTTTATGCTTATTTTATTTCATTTACTTTTTGAGCGTTCATTTATTTTATGTTATGTCATGTTTGTTTGTTCGAATTCGTATTTTTTTTAGTTAGTTGTTTGAAAAATGTTATAGATGACTAGATTTTATTATTTTTGCAAAATTTTGTATTTATATAACCAATATAGTAGTTAGATTACTTTCTTTTTGCATTTTTTACAAATATTTGTATTTAGATAGGCAAGTGTAATAGATAGGTTATTTTATCCTTCCCCCTTTAAAATGTATTTAGATCTCCCAAAGTCTAATAGTTAGGGCTTATGCCCTTTTTGTGTGCTTACGTGCTTATTTATTTTACCACTTTCATTAAGATTTTGTATCTAGAGATTATGTTTACATGCTAGGTGCTCCTATGTGATTTATGTACCCTTATATATTTATTTGTTTATATTATGCTTTTATTCATGTTTAATATGTGTTTAATATTTGTTTATATTTATTATGTCGTCACCATACTAGTCCAATACTATTTGTGGTTTTATCCTTCCCTATTAGTCCAACGCTAGTGGGATCTCGTAGAAAATAGACTAGTCACCCTTAGGTCATTTTAGTGCTAGTTTCACTTCTTGTATGCATTTCATGTCATTTCATACACTATTTCTCTATCTTTATAGGTTTTTTCTATTTTTGCATGGTTTTTATATACATACTATCATCATCATTATTATCTATTTTTACACATGTTGGATGCATGACATTTAGATTCCATTTCATATAGAATTTTAGGTCATTTGTGGGATTCTACTAGAAGTAGTCGCCTACTTACGATGGGAAATGGTGGCTTGACACGCCGTTCCCCCTTTCGTGTATAGGAAAAGTTAGTCACGAGTTTCTTAGTCCCTATACCCATTATGCTGTATTCCCACTTTCTTCGATCACTTATTATCTATATTATTATTTTCATTTTCTTTTTGCATCGTATTATGCATTTACACTCGTGACTCTCTCGAGGCCTCATTTCAGGTTTTGCGATTAACGCGATAACCCCAAATCAAGCCCTGACGGAACATTTCGACCTTCTCGACTCCACATTAGACTTAAGATTTGTATTTATTTAGATACGTCCAAATGCAATAGAATTTAGGGTAATTTTAAGAAATTTTGATTAAACCTCACAACTAGCCTCGGTTAGAGAAAAAATGTGCCTTAAGTGCAAACTTTTGCTTTCCCTTTCTTCAAATGTGACTCCCGAATCATTTTCTCTTGTTTTTCAAAGACATAGAATCATAAAAAGGGTTTCAAATGTTTTTTTTTTCTAAAAATTTTGTTTTGTTCTGTTTTGGTTAAGGATTTTTTTGAGTGACTTGGTACACCTTAACTCAAACCAAGTGGCGACTCTATTTTTAGTAAAATGCTTTTTCAAACTATTTGGCCAAAATTATCGCACTTTTAGTCTCAACCTTTTTTTTTAAACTATTTTTTCACCAAAAATTTAATTTTTCTCACACGCACACTGTTTTTCAGAACTCGAAAGCCTTTATTTAGAAAGTGTCACTAACCATATTTTTTCAGAGCATGACATGGGTCTGTAAAAGAAAGAATGAAATGGATGGAAACATTATTACCTATAAAACAAAACTAGTGGCAAAGGGTTACAACAAAGGCAAGGAATTGACTTTGAAGAAACCTTTTCGCCAATAGCTATGCTTAAATCCATTAGGATTTTGCATGCCATAGTTTCTTATTATAACTATGAGATTTGGCAAATGGATGTTAAGACCGCATTCCTTAATAGGAAATTACAAGAGGATGTGTATATGACACAACACGATGGTTTTGACTTTGTTGATAGTCATAAAGTATGCAAGCTTGAAAAGTCCATTTATGGACTCAAGCAAGTTTGAAGGAGTTGGAATATTCGTTTTGATGAGACAATCAACGAGTTTGGCTTTCACAAAATGAAGACGAGCCTTGCATATATAAGAAGGTGAGTAGGAGCACCGTCATTTTTCTGATACTTTATGTAGATGACATATTATTGATAGGAAACGATATATCTTTGCTAACAAATGGTAAAGGTATGGCTTTTCAAGAGTTTTTCCATGAAGGATTTAGGAAAGGCAACCTATATTCTAGGAATTAGGATCTATAGAGATAGATCCAAGAGATTGCTTGATCTCATTTAATCGATACACATAGACAAGATGCTAAAGAGGTTTAGCATGGAGTTTTACCCATGAGGTATGGGATTACTCTTTTGAGAGACATGTGTCCTAAAACACTTGTCGAGATTGATAGCATGCAAAAGGTTCTTTATGCTCCGGCATTAGGATCCATTATGTATGTTATGCTATGTACGAGACTCGATATCTTCTATGCTCTGAGTGTTACAAGTACATATCAAGCTAACCCTAGCGAGGGTCGTTGGGTAGCTGTCAAGAATATTCTTAAGTATTTAAGAAGAACTAAAAAATTATTCTTGATTTATGGAAGACACACTTTGGAAGTGTGTGGTTTCATTGATGCAAATTTTGAGTTAGACAAAGATGATAATAGGTCACAATCTAGATTCATATCACGTTAAACGGTGGTGCTATAAGTTGGAAGAGTTCGAAGCAAGAGACTATCGTTGATTCTACTACTGAGGCTAAGTGTATTGTTGCTTCTGAAGCTGCAAAAGAGGTTGTTTGGATTAAGAAATTCATCACCGAGCTTGGAGTGGTTTCTTTCATTGTTGATCCTATACTTTTGTATTGTGACAACAATGGTGCCATTGCTTTTGCAAAGGAACCTAAGTCTCATCAACGATCCAAACACCTACTTAGGTGCTACCATCTTATTAGAGAGATATTTGGTAGGAATGATGTAAAGATAGAAACGGTTCCCACTGATGACAACATAGCTAATCATCTTATTAAGGTCTTATCGCAGAAAAAGCATGATAGTAATATAAATGTTTTTGGCCTAAAACAAATGAGCGATTGGTTTTAGTGCAAATGGGAGTTTATTAGTGTATGCTCTAAAACCAAGTTAGTTTAGGCATTTTGTATTTACACTTATTTATGTTATATTAATATATGTGGCATTTTTCCTCTTTATCATTTATAACTTGTATTTCCATGTTACTCGTTTAATGGATAAAGTTATTAGAATATTGACTGTGCATTAAAAATTGTAAGGGTTACAATTATGATACTCTTAATACACGCAAAGTCATATTCTTAAATATCTCTAGTCGTAGTATTAATGAGATTGGGCATCATTAATACGGATAGACTAGCTTATACTTTACCTCTCCTTATGTAAGTAATAGTTGATCTGATTGACTATGGTGTGTGAGACACCTAAGCTGGTATGTGGATGCTTGTTAGGAATAAGTTTATTGGATTGATCCACCAAGAGTTTCTAATTATAGTGCCAATGGTTGAACTCTTAAATGGCTATAGTGTAAGTGATCCTTAGACTTGCGATTACCATAGAATCTTGAGTGTAGATTGCTATACTTCAACTCTATTTCTCGATGCTCGTAAAAGAGTAGCCCATAGGATAGAGATTGGGTATAGTATGAAGTATGAAAAGACAGTGAGTAATCAATATAGGATTCACCACTCCCTTTTTGGGAGAGTATATTCCTCTTTGGTCACTTGTTAGAAATATTAACTCAATAAACCTTCTGCAGAAGTGATAATATAACTTGGAAGTAGTTTCAAGGTTATACTTCATGAAAAGTTATATTTTGGGAATAAAAAAATATTAATTAGTCATTTAAAAATGTGCACTACACTTTTGGACTAATTAGGATATAGTATGCCACTTATGATCTATAAGTATGAATTAATGATAAATTAAAATGGTTAATTTATATACTCTTAATTAATTAATTAATGAGTTATAATTTGTACTTATTGCCAACATGAATGGAACCTAATGGGTCACACACATAAAGAACATAATCTTTGGGTTAAATTGTAAATAAGATAAGTATTACATACTTATGGGTTAATTTATAGGATAAATTAACTTAAAGGACTTAATTATAAACATTCTAAGTTGTGTTGGAAATTAGTTTCCTTAAAATATTAAGAAAGCTAATTAGTTTCTTTATGGAATAGATTTTCCTAAAGGAATAGGATTGCTTAAGGTAAGCTTCTTAAACCTTCTTGGTTTTCAATTGCTGTTGTTTCCTTAAAGACTAGAATACTAAATCTATAAATAGGTCCATGCTTTCACTCTTGGTAATTGTTGAAGCACAAGGCAAAAATCTAGAGAGAGAAAAAACCTAAAAGTTTGTGTGAGTGTGAGTGTGTGTGTGTCGTCCACCCTTTGGCTGCCACCCTCTTCACTATCTCTCTTCCTAATTGTTATGTTTAGTTTTTCTCTTTTGTTCTCTTGATGTGCACACGATTGTGTTGCCAAGAAAGTCTTAGATTTCAGGTATGCAACTCATTGAACTCAGGACCTCGTTTGATCCACGAACCAAGGAACCCTTGAAGTGGAGTTGTTTTGCCTTGAATCTCCATTGGAAAGTTGATGGACGCCTAAGAAGAACTAGATTAAACCAAGTTGAGCTAGTTCAATCGTTTAACCTAATTAACTCTAAGACTTGATCAAAACACAAGAAAAACTCTAAGCTAAGTTGGTGGTCACCACAAGCAAGCTTGATAAAACCAATAGTAGTTCTTAATCAACAAAGAACCAAGAAAATTTCCAAAGGAAACACACAAAATTTCTAAATAATGCTTGTTTAAAATTCAAGAATAGCAAGCCTATTTATAAGCATACATGGAACATTCTAGAGTTGTAAAAATTGACTTAACTTCTAAGACAACTTCAAAACAAATAAAACTACCAAAAAAAAAGTATAATCCAACTAAAGTAATTAAGTCAATTACAACTCAAAAACATCAAGAAAAAGTCGCCTAAATAACTCAAATGGGCTGGCCATGTGATTTAGGGTCCGTTGAGGCTTCAATTGGACTTCAATTCTTCAACTATCATCATGCGTGTGGTCCAATAAGCTTTCATCCAAAGTTTGTTCAACCCAAATCACATTAACTAAACTTAGTGGATTGATCCTTTAAGCCCAAATGCATGGTCTCTTCATATGAGTCCAATATTAATCCATCTTCTAGTTCTTGCTCTAGTCATGGGCCCGTCCAAGCCTTTAAGAACATTTTTGGAATCCTTCATGTTCAATCCAATGCCCTTCACACGTCCATCTTCCATGAGCTTCACTTGGGACTCATCATCTCTACATCAATCAAAGGAGCTAGCACTCAAAAGTCAAAGCAATCAAACCTAGAAGGTTCTTACAAGATTGTGTTTATGTGGATATCGTTAGAGGCTCGATGCTTGGAGGGCTTTTGTGGTAGACCTACCTCATCTTCAAGAAGGATCTAGCCTTTAGAAGCATAAAAATCTTTTGTGCTTGAAATAATTCTCACGTAAACCCCCTCGTAATCATATAGATATATCTAAGATATCCATGATTTGGGTAATAAAATTTTTATTTTTTCGCTGCTGTTATCTGTGTTATTACCTTACACAATATTTGATTCAGTCACATGAGGAAAGCAAGTCGAAAGAAGAAGAACAAGAAACAGAAGGACAAGCTTCTCAGGGTGGTAAGCACACACATGAGCAGACTCACGACCACTTAAGCCACATAAGCCAGATGTGACCATGACTAGGGTGGAGAGTATTGTGCGAGAAGTGGTCCATACTATTCAGGATAATTCACAGGACACCATCTCAGCAAAGCCTCCACATACTCCTACTACTCAGCTAGAGGTGACCTCTTCGGAGTTGGCTATCATGCCCTACAAGTAGAGAAAGCTATAGGATTGAGTCCAGAGTCTAGTAATTAGATAGTTATGTTAGTAGGTTGTTATCGAATTTAGTGATTTTGTTTTGTTTTCTATTCAGTTTACGTTGTAAGGACATGGTTTTTTCATTTGTGATTATAAAAGATCTTATTTTTGATATTATGCTTACATTTACTTGAATTTGTATTTTTCATTTTTGTAATATATATATGCATCATCTAAGGGGGAGTTCCCTAATTTTGATGATACCAAAAGAGGGAGTGAAAGTGTATTGCTCTATAAAATCGTGCACTATTTTTGCATGAGCAATATTGGCTGGCAAAAGTGTATTTTTTTTAATAAAATCGTGTATCATTTTTGCATGAGTAATATTGTTTGGTAAAAGTGTATTGTTTGATAAAATGGTGCATTATTGTTACTAGAGTAATGGTGCACTTTGACTTGTTTTTATATCATTGGTTTTTCATCATTAAAAAGGGAGAGAATGTAATCCTAATTTTAATGATAACAAAATGTAATCCTAATTTTAATGATAACAAACCACAATGCCACTAATTATCTTTGTTTAGAAATGTTGTGTAGCATTAAATAGGATTCAAGCGTCATCAAAGTGAATTTTTCATGTTGGTAGATTAGTTCAAAAAAGTAGTATCGATCGGTTACCTGTTCGAATGCTCATTTTAGAGCTTCGGCCATCCGAAGATGCTTCAGATAACATTTCAGTCACTGCTTCCGTCGTTCGAAAACTTTCTAGAATAGACAGCAAATGACATTCTTTTCATAAACCTATTCAGACATCCCTTCAGTTGTCCAAAAGTTGTAAAGAATGATCAGACACTTTTGGACAATGTTTCAGACGCAGATTCGGCTGTCCAAAATCATTCTAGAATGCACATAAAATTAGACTTTCTACGGATTCAGGTTCTAATAGCTCACTGGCTGTCCTAAGCAAATTCTAGAAGGAACATGAATCCATCAGCCAGTCATTTGGATGATGAGCCATCTCTTCGGCCGTTCAAAGAAGAAGATCAGCCCCAACATTCAAGACTTCGAACAGTGGTTCAGCCGGCATCCTTGGGGTTAGGACGGCCAAACATTCCAACAGCTTGTTTTTCCAGCATTAAATGCATGACCATTGGAGGGTTGTTGGAGGCATTTTTTGGTGAATTATAAAAGCCAATAAAATCTAAATTTATTACAAATTGTTGTATTGACTATTGTTGAGCATTGATTAACTTTCTTAAGCAAGAAAAATCAATGTTCTTTGTTTTGTGTTGTAAGCAAAAGTGAGAATTCTTCATTATGAGAGTGATCAATTCAATTGTATCTTAGAGAGATTTGCTTAGATAAGCTGTAAAATATTTTAGCTCGACTAGTGAGTATCTAGGATGATAACAGGTGAGCCAATCCTTGCACAAGGTGGTTTTGAGTCACCTACAAGTAAAGGGATTCAAGTGTATTATAACTTCAAATTTATTGAAACTTAGAAGTATTGTAGTTTGATCAATCTATCTCTTTCTTTATTTAAATTTTGTCTTTATTGCCATTGTCTTATCATTTATTGCATTAATTACTTGAGTTTTCACATAGATAACTTGGTGAATTTATTTTTAAAAATTTGCTTAACCAAGTTAAGTTTTTAGAGGAACCTAATTCACCCTCCCTTCCCTCTTAGGTTGCCTAGGGACCTACAATACTCTTGTAGAATCAACTTTGTAGCAACCCTTTGGGAGAAAGAAATACTAATTCTTGAAGCCATTCTTCATTGAATAAGCTTTCTTTAACTTTGTCTCTTTCATTTATATTGATTTCCATGGCTAGTTGTATTCAAATCACATGCTTTGATTTCCATGAAACCATGTTGAACTAAACTTATCTTCTATGGTTGGATGAAACTAATGAGTTCATATTAAAACTTGTAGTTGATTAACCTGGTCTTTTATTGCCTTTATTTCTTCATTTATTCAAGTTTTAACTTTGTATTTGAAAGGCCATCATATGCAAAGCATCATAGTTGTTAAGTATCAATGAAATTTCTCCTTAATAATGGAAAATGAATACTTAAGCTCAAGTAATAACACATGAAAATAGTGTTATTCTAGAGAGGATTCATTAAGCAATTCGTGAACATAACTCAACTTTATCACGGTAGTATGTAGGTTGAATCAATCTATTTTAAAAACAAATCTTGATTACTTATGAAGTTGCATCCTAAACAAGGCAAGTTGTCAATCTCTACAACTTAATATTGATTATTGGTGGATTCATTACCCTAGAACTTAACTCAACTTTATCATGGTAGTAGGTAGGTTGAATCAATCGATCTTGAAAACAAATCTTGATTACATATGAAGTTGCATCCTAAACAAGGAAAGTTGTCAATCTCTACAACTTCATATTGATTATTGGTGGATTCATTACCCTAGAACTTATTCCATAATTGTTATTGTAGAAGATTCTTGCATCTCTATAAGTTCCTTTATACTTGTTAGTTCATAATATTTTCATATTTGCTCATTTAATCATTGTTTAGATAATAAAGTAAGTGATAAAACTTTAGTAATTGCACTAAGTTGGTTCCTTGTGGGATTCGACCCTAATTTTATATACTACAAACAACCTGTATACTTGCAGTTTAATGATGGATTAGGTTATTAGTTGCTTGAGTGTGAAGTCTTAAAGTGCTACAATTTAACTACCAAATCGAACCACATCACTTAGATTTCTCAAAAAGAACAATATTACCAGGTATAGAGTCACAAAGGTTATAGTGAGTGATGAAGATAAAGATTTTTGTAATAAATAAGTTGATTCATTTTGTTTAAGTATGGTTGTAGGCATAAAACGTCATTGCCTTATCATTCACAAGTAAATGGACAAGCGGAGTTAGCTAATCGAGAGCTTAAGATCATTTTAGAGAAAGCTGTCAATAAATTAAGAAAAGATTGAGCAAAGAAGCTTGATGATGTTTTATGGGCATATAGAAATGCCTATAAGACACCATTGGGAATGTCTCTCTATTGGCTAGTTTTTGCAAAAATGAGCCATTTACCAATTGAGATTGAATATAAATCATACAGGGCTATAAAGTCTATTAATCTTGATTTGAATCTTGTAGGTAAAAGAAGAATGTTGGAGTTAAGTGAATTGGAGGAGTTTCGACTTCATTCTTATAAAAATGCCAAAATGTATAAAGAAAAAGTCAAATATGTCAATTTGAGGTAGGGCAACAAGTGTTATTGTTGAATTCAAGGCTTAAATTGTTGCTTGTAAGCTAAGATCGAGGTGGTAAGGACCATTTGAAGTGGCCAAGGTATTTCCCTATGGAGTGGTGGAGTTGGTGAATCAAAAGGGACAACACTTCAAAGTCAATGGTCAATGCTTAAAGCCATATCTTGCCAGCCAATTGATTCCTAAAGGAGTTATTTATCCTTTAGGAGAGGCTAAACATGAATGATGAATGAATGAAAGTCAAGCTTTTGACTATAACTAAAGCATTTGTCGGGAGGCAACCCAACCACTGTTTTTTCTTTTCATTTAAAGCATGTTTATAGCTTCTTTAAGTCATTTTAAACTTTTGTCGTGTTTATATTGTAGGAATGCAAGGATGGTGGAATTTGCACAACATCAAAGTTTGAGAAAATTCAAAAGGAGGTTTGATCCAAATCTTGTGTTTCAATTGAATTATTAACCTACATTTGGTTTAAACACATTTCCTCAATTATTTACAAGTGAATTCATGCGTTAGATTGCTTACAAAGTTGCTAGGAATTTTTATATGAATCCTATGGCAATGATTCCTATCATTCGAGTTTCATCGAAGTCACTCATGAGCTTACACGATTTGGAGATCTCAAAGTGTTCAAAAGATGGCATTCGGACAATGGAAGTTTACCATTTGGCATTCACTCAAGGGGGAAAAGGCTGGTGGTCGCGTCTAAGGTCAAAAGTACGAGGTAGGATCATCTTCAACGGGTAAGATCAGTAGCAGAAGAGCATTCTTTTGGTATCCATAAGTCCTATCCACGCGTAGATAGCAGGCACCAATAGGACCATAATTGAGACTTCCACCAATGCTATAATCTGTTCGAATGCACGAGCAGTACCTGAGCACAGATAATAGGCGCATATATGTCTAGAATTACATTTTGCAATTTTATTGAGTTTTAATTTAGTTTTTGAGTTGCTATAAGTTACAAACTTTTCATATTAGCTTTCTTAGGGTATTTACACCTATATAAGTGTGATTATTGTAGGGTTTTTATTATTACGTTGAATTTTATGATGAGTCAGTGAAATTGATTTCTTCTGTCTTTGAGATTTTCTTAGTTCTTGGTGATGAGAACTATTTTTAACCTAATCAAGAGAGATTCTTGTGAGGTTTATTATTATACCATGAGTTTTTATCAATTTGTTTGGTAAGGGTCTTGGGTTTTCTACTTGTTAAATTGATTTGATTTCATTCCATGGGTTGGTTTAGCGTCGAGCAATTCAACAAGGTATTTGTCAACTTAATAATTTAGTCCAACTCTGCGAGAAGAGTTGGATTTGGTTATCACCTAGTTTATCAAGATGATCCTTTGGGAAGGTGTCCTGTGAGAAGAATTGAGGGGGCGCTTGGTTCATACTTGGGAATTGGAATTGGAATGGAATCATACATCTCTTTTTTTCATCATCATCACCTTATCATCCTTGTCCATTTATTCATCATCATCACCTTATCAAAAATCTTAATCGGCTCCCTCATCCATTCACCACCACCAGCATCATCATCAATAGCAGAACTAAGACTACAGGCATGCTCATCTTTTTTTTTTTTTTTGCTCTTTAAAAGGAAAACAATCTATCATACCACAGACCATCATAAATTTTCAATAGCGCATCCTGCACCACCATCCATTTTGCACCAATTAACACCTACACAACTTCCATAGCCCATCAAATAGAATCCTCAACGCACCACTTGCGCTACCAACAATAGAGATTAAGAACAGCGACAAGGATGAGCGACGAACGGGAGAAGGTAGAGTGGCAAGGAGGTGAAGGTTAGGGTTTTAGGTATTGTGGGAGTCAGTTGAACAAAATGGAAGAGGAATAGGTATTTTTTATTTTTTTTATTATGTTTTTATTAATAGAAATAATTGTAAAGGAATTAGATGAGGGGTTTAGTCAAAACCCACCCATTTCGTAGGGAATGAAGGAATAGGAATCATTCCAAAAAATCCATTCCAATTGCTTTAACCCAAGCAGCAAATATGGGTTTTATTCCATTTCCTGATTCCCATACCCTCCAACCAAGCAGCCCCTAAAGGTTTTAAGAGTGCCATCATCTTAGGGTCCCCATTTTTCTCTATCAATTGGTATCAGAGCATTTGGGATTTTAAAAAATCAAGTTTTTTTGTGTTTAACCCGTTTGGATATATCTTTTCTATTTGATTTTTTGTGCCTTAAGTTGTTATTATTGTTCTTGGTTCAAGATCTGATTTTTCTTGAATCAAAGTTGTGCTCTTTTGTGCTGTGTTTGTCAAAAAAAAAAAAAAAAGAACCATTACCGTTTATCGATACTGTAAGGCATTGTTCATGAGTACTATTCATCTCGAGTACTATTCATCTATTGAATCTTGTACAGTTGTTTATTTGTGTTTTTGTTGTGAGTTGTTTTGTTTTGATTAAGAGAAAAAAAAAGAGGGTGTAAGAGTTGAAAACAAAATGGATTTGAGTGGAAAGAAATTCTTGGGTGGAAAAAGGCATAAAGGAGAAATTCATAAAAGCCATAAATTTGATAGAGAACTTGTTTATTTTTGCAGGCTATTGAAGATGAATAATGCATATCTTAAACAATTTATTCGTGAACTCCAAAGAGGCATCAATGCAAAAAGAGATAGTTGGGATACCAAAAGATCAACTGACCAAAAATGCAAATCCAAATAATCTAGGAGGCATCGTTTTGATTCCATATAGGAAGAGGTGAAGGGTCGATGTGAAGCTACCATAGAGGAAAGCGTGAAGATGTTTGTGGGCAAACTTGAATCTCATATCGCTACGCCAAGGGAAACACAAAATCGAGAAGTCAACGAGAGGAGCATCAATCAATTGAGGAGTTTGAAGTCAAAAAGTGTCCACAACCTTCAGAAGAGCAAAGCCTAGCTAAGGAATCATTAGGGGAACATGATGCTATTATTAAGGATTCCACTCTTGAAATCGTGACCCATTCTTTACATATTATGAGCGATGATTTGATGACGAATTGTTTCGAAGAGAGAGAGTTGGATATGAATCCTATGGCCTTGATTCCTATCATTCGAACTTCACTGAAGCCACTTATGAGTTTATACGATTTGGAAGTCTCAAAGTGTTCAAAAGATGGCATTCAAACAATGGAAGTTCACCATTTGGCATCCACTCAAGGGGGAAAAGGCTGGTAGTCTAATCTAAGGTCAAAAGTGGAAGGCAAGATCTTCAACGGGTGAGATCAACAGTAGCAGAGCATTCCATGAGTCCTATCTGCACATAGATAGCAAGCACAAATAGGACTAGAATCGCGACTTCCACAAGCATTTCAATTTGTTCAAATCCATGAGCAGTATCCAAGCGCGGATACATCCACGTTTTACTATTTTGTTGAGTTTTTAATTTAGTTTTTGAGTTGTAATAAGTTACAAACTTTTCATACTAGTTTTCTTAGGGTATTTACACCTATACAAGGGTAATTATTGTAGGATTTTTATTATTATGTTGAATTTTATGATGAGTCAATGAAATTGATTTTTTCTCTCTTTTCTAGTTTCTTAGTTCTTTGTGATGAGAACTATTTTCAACCTATTCAAGAGAAATTCTTGTGAGGTTTATCATTATACCTTTGGTTTTTATTAACTTGTTTGGTAAGGTCTAGGGTTTTGTACTTGTTAAATTGATTTGGTTTCATTCCATGGGTTGGTTTGGGGTCGAGAAATTCAACAAGGTGCTCTTCAACTTGATAATTTAGTCTAATTCTACGGGAGGAGTTGGATTGGGGGTTATCGCCTAATTTATCAAGACAATCCTTTGGGAAGGCGTCTTGTGAGGAGAATAGTGGGGTATAGAAGTGTCGTTGTCCTAGGGTCTCCATTTTTCTTTATCAAAGTCTTTTGAAGATAATTGTGAAAAAATAACAAAGCAAAAAATCTGTTGCAAGGATCTGCACCCACAAATCCAGAAGGGGACCCGTGAATCTGGTCTGTAGATCAAATTTTGGGAACTCTGCTGGATCTGTGGACTCAAAAATCTGCTGGTGCAAACATGGATCCGCAATTCGCGGATCTAGACACCCTTCCAGTAGTTAAACTGCGTATTCAGAGATTCGTGGGCGAGACTTGGATCTGCGCACCTTGGTCTACGATTCGTCATCAGAATTTGGCAATAAACTTGTCTTTTAAAAAGGGTTTTCTCAATTTTTTTTGCAATTTTCTCTCATTCCTTCATCCGAAATCCATCTCAACTCTTTTATCCATTTAGTTTTTGATAAATTCTCACTATAAACACTTAAAACAACATCACACAAACAAGAATAAACACCAAAAACACTGAAAAAATGGGGCAAAATTTCAAATTGAACTTAAACCCTAGGATTTTTCTCTTTTGCTTTTGGGTTAAATCTAAACCATTTGGAATTCAAGTCTTCATCCCTCTTGCATCCTTGAAGCATCTACACAACTTTATAGGTAAATTCCATGGCTTAATCTTTGAATTTAAGATTTTTAATTTCCTATTTGCTTAATTATAGCTGAATTTTCCATGATAAATTGTTGATATGTTTTCATGATTTAGAAGTTATATATGGATTATTTGCACTATATTGAACATGTTTGATGCCTCAATCGAGAATTACATGCTCATTTTGTGAATTTTAGATCATTAAATTCTCAATTTTGGATGATATTTGGAATTCACCTATTTGATGTTCTAGGGCATGTTTTAAGGCACAATATGATCAAATTTGGTTTCTTGGACATGTACAGCTGATTGAATTGATTGGCATTGGTGTTTAGCATATAATTTAGTCATTTGCCTTCATTTTGGTGTAATATGGAAAAGGTTGGAAAATTGCATTTGGTGTTGACTTGGGAGGTTAATGGCTATATTTTTTATGATTATTAAGTTCAAATTCTTCTATTTAAACATGAAAGCCAATTGGTTTGGATTCCCTTTGAGGTGAAGTTAAGTGTTTGCCCACTTAGAAGATTATGCAAACTAGTATATAGTTGTGGAATGGTGAATGATTTAAATGGAAGAAGCATGTAAAGAGTAAAAATGATGCTACATTGTGTGAATTACCTTGTACTTGTCCTCTTGCTCATTGAAGATAGCTAAGATAATTGGGCAATGTGTAATTATTGAAAAGCTTCCTTATGGACTTCAAAACATGAATTGAGCCTTTATTGACAACTTCAATGGATAAATGTCATGCTGAGAATGACGTTTATAAGTGATTGATGGCTATGTTTCTTTGACTCAATAATTGAAATTTACTCTTCATTCTTCCAAATTGGTAATTCATGAACAATGTGGAGTAATATGGAGTGTTTTGATTAATGGGAGTGATATTTGGTGTTAATTTAAATTTGCATTCCTAGTTAAAGTTCAAGTTGCTATTTTATGTTTTCAAAGTTTAATTGTATTTTTTATTGTAATTTTATGTGAAAAATGTCAAGAAGAAGAAGAAGAGCACAAATTAGACATTTGGAGAAAGAGAAAGCTCCGCAGTTCAATGCTATATGATTCACATCATTGGAAAATAAGCAGTGGTATGAAACGCAAGAGCTTACAAGCAATTGATAAAAGAAAAGAGCTTGGATACCAATGTGGCTAATTTCTTTCTGGTAGAAGAACACTTTGCAAGGCTTGGATGGGATCCAATTGTCAACCTGCCCAAGCATATTATTCCCAACCTTGTTCGGAAATTCTATGCTAACATGGTAGATAAAGAAAGGCATAGTGGAGCATTGTTAGATTCTACAGTCAGAAGCAAAAGAATTTTTCTTTCAAGGATGGCCATTGCTAGTATAATCAAATGCAGAGATAGGGGACTAGATGTGGATTATAAGAAGGAATTCAAATGGGATAAACCAAATTGGAATCTCCAGGTAGCCAAGAGACATTTCAATGTGTAGGATGAGACTACGAGCCAAGGGGATATCGAAAGAGTGGCATTACTTGCCAAGAGTTCCAACCCCCCCATCACCTCATCATCTACAGTTTTACTCACAATATCATACCCAAAAAGAACAGCAAAAATGAAGTGCGAAATAGCAACATCTACCTGTTGGATAAGATGATCCATGGGCAAGGGATTGACTTGCAAAAAATTTCTTTGACCTTTATTATCATCAGCTGTATGCGCACGATGGGCAGATCTCGGATGTCGAAGATGTGCTTTGGGCTTCCAAGGTTACTTACCAGGGTATTTAATTATTGCGGGGTCAACATAGAGCACCTATACTTATTCCGCCTACCAATGTCATTACTGTGACTCTACCCCGCAGACACCAAATGAGGTCAGCACATATTTTAGATCAAATTCTTGGTCAGCCTCATCAAGAAGAAGGAGTACATGAAGAAGATCAGCCAGCAGACTAAGAAGAATCCTCATTTCAATTAGGCACCTTCTACCTCTACACAGGCCCGACCTTCCACAACAGCTCGACCTTGTAGACCTCGATGGCAGCATTTGATGCTATAGGTACTCTTAAGGAGAAGCAGATGGTGCATTTGCAGTCAATTGACCAAAGATTTGATACTATGGATACTCGACTACGGTTCTTGGAGTGCAGCTACAAGGAGCACTATGATCACCCTCTGAAGCCTTTGCTTTTTTCCTAGTCTTCTCAATTATTTTGGCTTTATTGCATTTTAAGAAAGACATTATGTTAATCTATTTAGATATTATGTATTAAGTATGTTTGAATTATGAAAACTCTTTTTATGTGACTTTTGAAGGTACTAATGCAATCTTATTTGCTATTAACCTCGGTTGTAGTATATGTTGATCAAGGGCAGTGATAAGCATTTTCGAACTGCTTAGAAATCATTATGAGGGAGTTTTAATGTTTTAAGTCTTTTATATCTCTTCTTCTACTTCCTTTTTTTAAACATTAAGGATAATGTTTGCTTTAATTGTGGGGGAAGTTTAAGGCTGTTTTATACTTATAATGATATTTGATGTGGATTGAAAATGTGTTGGAAATTGGTTGATATTGGTTGAATTTGGAATGTTTTTTTGTTTGACCAGGGGTTTAGTCCAGTTATAGGGGAAATTCTGCCAAAATTTTTCAAATTTACTTGATTTTCTAAGCACATTGTCAAGGTTTTTGATATTCTGCTAAGTTTTGAAAAGCTTTCTCGACCTATTTTAGTTCATTCAAAATTTAAGCTTATGAATTCTTTTGTATGTTGATGTAATTCTATGTGACTTCTAAAATAATTTGCCTCAAATAAGTAAGGAATGAATATTGTATGATTTATGGTTTTTGTTTTAAGGAAATTATATTGTGTAAAGTAGGAGAAATTATGCCTGCAATTTTACATGTTTGGGCAAAATTTCTTTTCTTTATTTCATTTTACAAAGTAAATGATAAGTATGGTTAGTTGAGTAGAGAATATGCTTAATGATTATTGGAATAAGAGGGAATTTATTATGCTTTAAAAAAAATGAGAGAAGAAAAAGAAAGAAAGAAAGGAGAAGTCTCAACTACTCCAATGATTCTAGTAATTGGTAACCAATAATCCTCATCAGAAAATATTGATTTTCGTATCAAACGGTGTTTAGAATTAACAGTATATGCAAAGCAATTTGAGAACAGAAATTGTTGAATAAGCAAGGATCTTCATTAACAAATGTCGATCTTTAAGTCAAAAGGCAATTTTCATCCTCAAGAAGTAAAAAGGTGAAAAATAAATAAAGTGTTGAGTAACTGGGGGTTTTCATCTAAAAATGTCGATATTCATGTAAAAAGATAGCTTCATATTGCTCTCAAGAATAGTAAATACAAGAATCCTCTTTGATGACTGATCTTGAAGTATAAAGACTACTTGATTAACCATATGACTTGTTGTTTATAAAATTTAGTACGGCAAGGAAATTTACGTTGAACTAGTAGATTCATGGTAAAATCTCGTTGCCTTTACCTAATATTATGAGTACTAAAGGACAAGAACAAAGCATTGCATAATAATTGTTTACTTGATCAATTCAGGAAAGGTTATTTTGGATTCAAACATGACTTATTTCAATTTCTGAATCATTGTTTAGACTTCCATTTTCCAATTGCTTGAGCACAAGTAATGATTCAAGTATAAGAGAATTTGATAAGTAATAAAAAGTATATATGTTAGCATATGTTTTAAATATGGTTTTTTGGTGCATTTTTGGTATATTTACTATGAATTTTGGCTTAAAAACTTGCAAATTTCTCAAATTACGATTTTCTCCCAGAATTAGGGTTTTCTTCTGGAGTTAGGGTTTTTGAGGTAGAATTGATATTTTCAGCAAATTAATGTGCTATTTATGTATAATCTTGCAAGAATTTATATTCAACCATAATTTGGATTGATTGGACTACAAATTATCACAATTTTAGTAGATTCAAGTTGGTTGGAATTGAAAAAGTCAAGTGCACAATACTTAAGAATTGATTTGCTCAATTTTTGGAGAAAATGTTACATAAAAAATGCAAGGAATTGTGTGGAACACACTTGGAATTATCAACACACAATTGGAATTACGGATCACCGGCAAAAGAGAACTCAAAATGGGGCCCACTAGTCTGCAGATCTAACCCGGGGATCAACATCACCTACGGGTTTCGGCCCCTTCCAACTCCAGCTTGTTCCCACTATTTTTGTAGATATTTTTTTAATACAATTTGCAAGTTGGATATCTAAGAAATTCTTGCAATTCTCTAGGAAGACTTTGAAACTAATTTTATTCCAATTTTATAATTACAAGCTTCAAATGAAGATTAAGTTGGACAACGACATTGGAGGCATTTGTCTGTAAATAGGAAGCCTTTATACTTCATTTGATTCATGCTAAATTAGAGAAGTTGTAGAGAATTGTTGGAATTCTCCTAAAATCATATGGAGATATTGTGTTTTTGGAGAAACTCTTGTAGAATTAACTTTGTAGCAACACTTTCGGAAAAAGAAATACAAATTCTTGAAGCCATTCTTCAATGAATAAGCTTTTATTAACTTTGTCTCTTTCATTTATATTGATTGCTATGGCTTGTTGCATTAAAATCACATGCTATGTCTTTAAGTAAGGAAAACCAATGATTCGAGAACACAATCCTCGAATGGCAGTGCATCAGGGCTTCTCATATATCACTATCCTCGCACATTTTCTTTTAATCTAATGTCTAAAAAATGATCAACTTATCCTTATCCTTTATTTAACGCCTTTCTAAATATTAGTACCATAGCGTCTTATCTTTCATTTTGAACTGTATCTAAGGTAGACAAAATTGAAGTACAACCAGCACACAAGTTGACTGTATCCATGACTCACATACAATGCCTTTCTGTTATTATTAATGAATTGTTCAGTTTTCAGGGAAAAAAATATATATATCACATTTCATACAGCGGGGAATCTCTTAAACAACGTTCCTCACTAGCGAGCAATGGAGAAAGATAAAGTTCAACACCAGTCTACAATTCTTCTAAAGTCCATTAATTAGGGCTATTAAAACACCTATAAATTGTTTTCTATGTTACAATTGAATCCATGATCCAATACACACACTACGTAAATCAGAAGCTCTGCTACAATAAGAGCAAGAATCCGCATAAGTAATGATACAGTTTGAAAAGGATTGTTCCATATGATGGTGCCAATGGCTGCAAGGACTTCCCAAGTAAGTTCTTTCCTGTCTATGTTAATGTTCTCCCTTGTTCAATAATACTAGAGTAGGTAGAGAAAGAGAGAAGAGAGAGAGTACAATATTTGTGTAGGCACCTTTACAAACACAAACCACTCAATCCGTCACCTTTCGTGTGTTGAGCTACTTGAGCAGACACTATGTTCCTCCGCCACTTCCAATAGTTTGCTCTCATTGAATCTACAAGTTCCAGGATAGAACAAACCATCTTCACCAAATCAGAATCTTGTGCAACCAAATCAGAAGTTAGACCGCAGACAGCATTTCTAATCTCCAGGCTTGGTTGTAAACCATGGCAGAGAAGGTCCAAAAGCATGTTGAGAGCATGCACATAATTGTTTTTGGCAGTCAAAATCTTTAAGCAAACTGATGCTACTTGAGGGTTTTCAACTAGAGCACGCGTGCCATTTCTGTATAGGCCTCGAAGGTACCTCCAAGGACTTTCATTTTCAGGATGTGCCATAATTGCATTAACTGTGTAAGTTACTTCTGAATCCCTCATCACTTCCAGGCCTCCAAGGAGAGGAGATCTTGTTACAACAAAAAATCTCTGCAAACAACGATTCTACATGAGATTTCTTAGATGCAATAGTGTTATCTAATAAGCTACAACAAGATGACAAGAGATCATGAAAGTAGTTAAATATGGCAAGAGTTAAATATGACCCCCCCTATTGTATCCCAAGTTACAAGTAGGGATTAAAAATCTAGTACAAGTGATGCGATACCAAAAAAATTGTGACAAAAAATCCACAAACATCTGAGTTCCTAATCTTATGCTTCCCAATTTTAATTATAAGTATTACATCATATACGTCATTCATATTGTCTTGATTACTCTACATATTTATTTATAAGTACAGAACTATATCTAACAATTTAAGAAGTAGATATTAAATCATTATTCCGTTTCATGAAGGTCAGAGGAGATTGATCTGATAAGCTTCCTAGATGGTTAGGTTTAATTCCCTGCAAGAACATAAGAGTTAAACCAGTTCAATGAAAACAATATTTTGGTTATCTAATCAAGTAAAAATTCTGTTCAAAACAGTTCCTACTGACCTCAACAATCAGTGTTTAGTAGTCAACCGATTTCATTATTTTTCTTATAAATATCCGGTTATTAACTTAAAATTTCAAATTAGTTTATGTTAAAAAAATGAAGGTTCTGAACAAAGTTGGTCACCCTAAGAGATTGCAGAAATAGTCATAGTGAGACGAAATGCGAGATTCACTACACTTAACAACACACATGAACATTAAAACTCTAGACAATGCACCTAAAATAATACGAAAACTCCAGAGCAGAGGAGAAGAAAGGAGATAAGTGGCTTTGGCCTGTAAAGTGACTGGCCTCGTGATTACATAGATTGCACTTCTTTATCCTTGTCCACTATTTCCTAATTTTAACTCATAGAATAGACAAGAACCAACTTGAATTACTCAACATTTACTAGTGAATTTTAAACGGAAAAGTGTTCTAGTAACCAAAAGAACGTGGAAATAGACATCGTGTCATTTAGGATCTAATCCAAGTTAACTCATTATTCTTTACCTGATTCCAAGCAGAATTGTTAAAAATGTCGTCGTTAAGGAGTAGTTGACAATAGGCTAGCTCATCTTCCCATCCGCCAAGTGCCTGAAGTGCCCACTGCACAAGAGATGCTTATTTTCAATCTCCTCGTGTACACAATATGATACCAAAATGGAGGCCTCTTTACATCTACTTTACCAAAGCAAATATGATGGCTTTGATTTAACACAATGGCAAAATTCTTCCACCTCTAACAAAGAAATAGGATAAAGGGAAAAAATGACACATTAAAATTACCTGTCTATGAGACCAGGCATGATAATGTTTTGCATCCTGAGAAAAAATTTTCTTTGTGAACTCAAGCTCCTTACTTGTAGCATCAGCTCCCAATTTTTCAGCAATCCAACGCCTATGGTGCCTAGAAATTCATTTTCTAATCAGTTTCAGGTGATGCCACATAAAATCAGAATAATTTGATAGTAAACAACAAAAAGAACTTGGGTAAAAAAATAAGCCTCAAATACATGCATGGTATTGAGAGGAGAAAACAGATAAAAACTTATTTGTGGTGGACCAATCTAACCCAGCTAGTGCTGGCGGGTGGACACTGCTTTTTTGGTGCAATTACATGTATGTTTTTAGACCTTCACTTCTTACATAGTATCTCCCCTTTTAAGCGATATTCATTATCACAACAAAGTGTCAATGTGATAACATCCTGAACCACTAGTTCTACGTTCAAATTTAGTAGCTTATTCTTACAAGCATACTGCGAAAGAAATTCCTTAACTATTCAATATTAGCTAACCAATAATGCAGGAAAAAGCAACCCCATTTTACCCTGCATTAGATAATAGATTTTTAGCCATGTGCTATGGTCTTCTTAAACATTACAGAAAGTTGAGAGCAAAAGTTTCATGGTCCCTTATTTTTATTAGACCCCCTTTTTCCTCTTAAAATGAGAAAAAAAAAAAATCCGTTCATAATGCTGATTTTTGAGTCCATTCAAGCTATAATACCTTTCACACAAAGCATTTACTTATAATACCTAATTTAAGCAACCACAGAACTACAATGAACAAGACAAGAATTGACATAATATAAGCAACGTAACGATGCTTCTAACTTGCCAAAACAGAACAACCACAAGTACAGCAAATATTCTCCTTTCATCTCTTGGTAAGTATAGGTGTCTAAAACATTGCGAATGGAAGAGTTAGCAGCATAGAAGAAGCACCTTCACAATTACAAACTCAAGCCTATCCTAGATGTAAACATGTCAAATGCAACAAAAACTTCACACAAATATGGGGGGTTCAAAGCTTTTGTAAGAAGAGAAGAGAAGGACAAGACACCCGGATTCATCAAAAGGTTGTCAAACATTCAATTTGAAAACAACTAAATTTAGCCTTGATCAATTACGCTTGAGTAAAATGAACAACAAAAATCAAATACACATCTAAGAGTCAATAATGCTATACCATATCTGATAATTCTTAGAGTTGCCCTCTGCAATACGTTCCACAAACTCCAATTCCTTGCTAAAGTCAGCATTAAGTGCCTCAAGTACTAGCCGCCTAAACTGCCACACCTAAACCAATAACCTCAAAAAATAAATACTTAAATCAAATTTTAGATTCTTTCGTAGTAACTATTTTACATTTGTAAAGAGCAAAACAATCAGATGTATAACAGGTGAGTTTACTTATAACAAGAAACGAATTGCAATACTAAAAATTACTTCAATTCACGTAGGAAACTTATACTAAAATTCAACAACGAGGTATAAAGACGAACCATTTACCTAATCTCATTTAAAAAAAAGAAAAGATATATGTATGAAATGTGTAAAATAAAAAACACATAAAATCTACTTCCTTTTTGTCATTTTCTTCTTAACTGTCAAAAGCCTAGCCTAAAGGGTTCTTCCAACTTTTCTTCAATAACTCATGATAAGGGCAAAAAGATAAGAGCTTCTTTCGTAGATATTATTCACATTTCAAACTGAACTCTGAGAAAATTTCTAATTTCCAAAAAATGAATGCAATTGGATCCAGATACGTAAAGAGGAAATGATTTCTGTTTATTTAGTTTAAGAGCATCTGCACTAATTTCACCAGGATACAAAATGTACATTTTTCAACTGACAAATGTAACAATACATGTTGTACCTACAAATGCCGTTTATAATAAATAGCCATAAACTAAGCCCTATCTTTGTTAATTAGAGCTCTAAGCACATTCATGTCACCAATTTTTCCTAGATTTTATCATTCAATTTTCTAAAGGGCAAAAAGAAAATATCAAATTCTATTCTTTCGTATTAAACATCATAAAGATTCTCCCCGCACAAAAATTTCAAGGTGCAAAAACACTAGATTGCAATACTAAAAATTACTCCAATTTCTCTAAAAAATAATATATATATATATATATATAAGAATGCATCAAAAGAATTACAAAAACTAACAGTGTAATTGCCGGGGTTGAGTTGAATGGATTCAGAAGTGAGTTGGAGAGCTCGAGGGGATCGCTCATCGGCTAAGTAGACAGCTCGGAAGTAATTCATGGTTTCCGTAAATACGTCGGTGTAGGAGATTGAAACGACAAAATTCGGGCCATCATCTTGTGGGACGGGCTTCACGTCGGCCCATTCGGGTCTCTTATTGAAAGGAATTCTCTCACTACTATTCTTCTGCAACTCGTTGGAGTCCATTCCCCAGCTACTCGAATAGTCAGATGGAACTTCGTCGATTTCCTAAGATTATAGAAATTACGCCCTACAACGTCAGAAATTCAAGTGGAGATAATAAGGATTAAGGAAAATAAGTACCCATATTTTGAAACCCTAACTTAATGAGATTGTACTAACTTATACGTGGATTAGGATATTTGGATTAATCTATAAATTGTTTATAAAAGTGAATTTTATTTATGACGCGTCATCTTTAGATGATATTTTCAAATTCTAATTTATTTGAGAAATGCAATTTTACTTCCCAATATTTCAAAGAAGATCAAACTAGCTCCTAAAATTTAATTGAAAATAAATCTGATCTCTATTTTATAAAAAAAAAAAATTAATGAAAACTCAATAATGAATAACTCGTCATAGTCAAATTAAAATTAGTCAAAATTTTGGCTTTTCATTTTTGTTCTTAATGTTTAAAGTTGGGATCAATATAGTCACTCAAATTTAAATAACTATAGCTCAAATTTTAGGATGAGATGAGATGCAATTGAATCAACTACATATCAAATATGTTGTGGAATTTTGACGAACAAAACTATGAAAAATCTAATTAATAGTTGTTTTGATTATATTTACCCTCTAGTAAATAAAAAATCAAAATAATTAAAGAGAGAACAAGGATACCTATAGGGCAAAAGCAAGATGAATGCATAGCTAAGCATGCGTGGAAGCATGCAATTGTGTGCTCTTTGCAATAAATTGTAGGTAAGTCAAGCTCGTGGCTGAATAAATTATCAATTCTATGGACTTTAACAAAGGGACTATTTTAGGGTTGTCTTTTAAGTGACTATTAAATTAATGTAAAATAGACCTCCTGTCCTGCTTAAAATTGTTGGTGTCACAAAATGAGCCTTGTGACGAAAATTGATGTCATGCTACAAAATGGTTTTCATGCCCGAAATTGGTCGTCGTGGCCGCGTGCCCTAAAACTTGGTCCTCTTGTCACAAAACGGCCCTTGTGCCCAAAAATAATCCTCATGCCAAATTGGTTTTATGCCGAAAAATTGATTTTTAGGATAAACATGTATAATAATTAATAGTTATTATTATTGCATATCATCGTAGATTGTAATGGTAGTTTACAATCACATGCATAGAAGATCAAATTTATTTCAACATACCATGTGAATTTACTTAATGCAACTAACATGCAACAATATACCATGTTTAGGATCAAGTATTTCTTCATTATTCTCTTGCAGTGGGAATGGATTTTATCAATATCAACTAACCAAATGACCATTGGAGTCCTTAATAAATATAATTTATCCACGTAAAATTTTTTTAGGACCTATCTGTACAATTTGATTCATGAACAAAAGTTCATCTTTAAAATGTTCGTTTTGTGGACCAAGGCAAAATTTTGTTTTACCAAAATCTTTGATCTCAAATTCTCTCTTTAGAATTCTACTACTTTTGGAAGCTTTTCAAGAGTTCCAATAAAACACATGAACATATTTTTAACACATGAACATATTGGATCATTACTATAACCCTTTTACAACAAAGAATTACTAAGAAAACCATACAACACACATCCAGATTGTTGTAATCCATACAAAGATTTCTGTACTTTGATGGAATAAATTTCTCGAGTACTTTAACTATATGCCTCAGACATCTTAAATCCTTCAGAGAATTTTCAAGAAAAAATCATAGTCAAACATCCCATACAAATAATAGAGACCACATCCATTAGACACAAATGTAATTGCACCAACTATATATGTCTCCTCAAAATTAATAACTGGCCTTTGTGAAAAACCTTGTGTTAAATCGTGTGCTACAAAACATACTTTATATCTTACAAATTCATAATTCTCACTTCGTTTTCACAGAGTTTGTGTGACTAGTTTCATACAAAGGTGTTCGAAGTACATGTCCAAAAGCCTCATGTTTTGCAAATGAATTTAACTCTGATTGAATTGCATTTCTCCATTTCAGGCTAATCATTTCTATGCTGAAATTCTTCAACTAATTTTAGATCAAGATCCTCACTTTCTTGTATAGTATCAAGTGCTACATTATATGCATAAGCATTATCAATAACTGTTTCTATACGATTCCAACTTCTCCTTGTAGAGATAAAACTTACTATATTTTCTTTATTTTCACTATTGTTAGGGATTTGAATATTTTTGTCCGTAGCCTCTTCGTCTACTTTATTAATTTTAAACTCGTTAATATTACTATTTTGATCATTTAATCCTCTTTTCTTTTGAAGATATTTCTCTTTAAAAGCAAGAGGTATGCCATACTTCATAAGTGCTTTAGATTCATTAGGTTTAACACTTACAGATTATACATCAATCCTAATGAGAGCAATTTTAATTGGCATACATGATTTAGTTACTACTTTCCTAGAGAGCAACCAGCATGTGAGAGTTCATTTGGATTTAACACTCTTTGTCCCCCCCCCCCCCCCACCCAAAAAAACAATAAATGATCATGCAAATTCTCAATTATTCTTCTCATCATCATTAATCAAGGATGACTTAATCAATCATGCCAAATTATAAATTTACATCAAACTAGCAATAAATAACCCTAAAAGATACTCAACCAAACGAGTCCCTCTCGTAAACCAAGTAAATAATCTTTCCTAACCGCCAAAATTTAGACAAATTAGATGACTTTGCAACAAAAATTCCAAACGATTGAAGCTTTCCATACTAATTTGGAATAAAAAAATAATATTAAAACAAACCCACAAATATTCATTCTTTTGCTTAATCATACATAACCCTACAACAGAAATAGGGGAAAAATTATGCCTTTTCATTCCTATAATAATAGCAATATTACTGTCGAAAAATACTAATAAGAAACTGACAAAAAAATGGGTAAAAAAACACACCTGTTGTTCGCAATTTGAAGGAAGTTTGGCAGATTTGACACACAATCGAACCAGATATTAATTCCTGAAACACTTCACCCAAAAATAAAATAAAATTAAATTAAATTCAAGAAATTGATAGAAGAGGGAATAAATAGAGAGGGTGAACAAGCAGGAGAGAATATAAGAGCGAAAAGACTTTTACTTATTTAACAGTACCTTAATTTAATTAAAAATTAAAAAAAAAAGAAAGAAAGAAATAATAATCGAAGAAACCAAGAGGTGAAGGCCAAGAAAGTAGAGAGATAGATGGAGAAAGAGAGAGAGAGAGAGATGGCTCGTTTAATAATTACAAGTTGGGGACTATATAATAAGCCTAATGTCTAAGATTTTTACGACATTTTCTTATTACTACTAGAAAGGAGTCCCACGCAAGGCACGGCATTTGGTACTTGTTTTTTATAGTTGCAATTTTTCAAAGAAAAAAGTTTGCATTACTCAACATCATTGTCAGAAACTTTCATCCTTGCAAAACTCACTTCAAAGTCAGTCTTAAAAACCAAATAAATATTTAGACAATATTAGATTAAGTAACTATCCAATTATTGATCAAACCCAATTTAAACAGCTTTTTACACATAGACATTTTAGTTAAATGTCTACAAGCACAACGTTGAGGGAGTTACTATCGCACTTGACATGTTTGATAAATTGCAGAAAGGAGTTTTAGAACCATAATCTTTTAGACTATGAGCAATTCTAAATCTCTTTTACTTTCATTCATGCATGTATTGTTACATTCATTTATGTGCTTAATCTTATCTTTATTATGTTAAACTAAATTGAATCAAACTAGGTTTAAAATGAAAATATTTATACAATTTAAATAAGTTTATGGCCAAACTTTATTTTTGTTTGTTTATTTAGTTGGTCTTAACACTTGTTGATTAGCTACCAATTTCAAGTGATCTTAGCTGTTATTTGAAAAGGAGACTTGCATTTAATGGAAACAAGTAAATGGAACCTATGTTGAATCTCACGGAAGCAGTGATTCTCATAGGTGGATTAAGATTTAAACCGCAATTAATGAGTTCAATAAACTAATGCTTGCAAGACTTTACCACGAGAGTACGAAAGTTCATGTATTAATAGTCTTCCATTCATAGAGAAATCTAGTTTGAGATAAAATTGGTATTGAATCCTAAACAAGAGTAGAAATCCTTAATGGCCATAAGCTTAACTTTAATGTTATATAGATTTTTAAGCCTAGTCAACTTTGTTTAACAAGACATCAATGTTTGTTCACTTGAATTTGATTTACTACATACTTAATTGAATTTCCTACCATTCCATCATTCCAAAAGTTTGATTGTTTAGATAATAAAAACAAGTTAGTAACTTTGGTAATTGCCAATTCATGTGTCCTCGTGAGATCGACCCTAATAATTAGCACAACTATAATAGACTCGTGCCCTTACAAAATGGATATTAAGTTATAAATTTTATTACTTGTTTGTTTATTTTTATGTAGATTTATTGCTATATTTTGATATAACCTAAACCTCACAATCACTTCTCTTTCAATATCATTCTCTTGAGGACAACACCATTAGAGCACTTATGTAAAAGAAATAGCTCATAAAATATTACAGCATCAATATGGTAAATAATTAACAAGAATATTATCAATATCAAAACTCCCAGCAAGAAAAACAAATGTGGAAACTAACAAAAATATTAACATGTTCATTTTTCATAACTAAACAGAGATCTTGAGCTAAGATCTTACATCTATAAAAGAAGTAAGTAAATAGATTAATAACTATAATAAAGAGGAAAAAGAACATAAAGAAGAACAATTGGGCCACAGATTGTTAAGATTTTACTAAGAAACTACTTGAATAACGTCCAAGCATAAGTATTATCCATTCAGCAGCAGAGTCATAACCATCCACTACGGGGATTTGAGGACCATTTTTTATAGTGTCCTTTATATTCACAAACTGACGAATGAAAGCTTAGAGCCACTACTACCTATGTACTTACTCCCACCAAAAGCTTTTCCCAAGTTACATGGATAGCAAGAAGATTGAGGATACGAAAGACGGTAATAAAGAGCCTAAGAGACCAAGATGTTTAATGAGATCTGATATTTTAAAAGTTTTTGACACATTAGTATTCTTGATAAGAGAGTTTCCTTCAAGCATCTACTGGGTGTATATCTGTATCTCACATAGCTCATTTACCCTTGAAATTAAAAGGATGTTTACAATATATTATCGAAACAGAGGCATCAAATATATGTAGGGACAACTATCCCTTATTTATTGAATGCCACCTTATTTATTGAATACCAGTGGAATTATCAGAGTTTCAGGGATGATATCCTACGGTATTGGAGTACATTTTCTTCCTAATAGTTTTACAAGTGTCAATCTGTGTTGCAAGGAAATAAAGCTTTTTTTTTTCTGTGCTTGTACTAGTTCCTGAACAGTAGTAAGAGTGATTTAAATCCAATACAAAAAATACTAATAACGTAAAAATAAAATAAAGACAAGAGAACTATCAAACAGAATCTAATGTGTCAAGGAGTTTGTTTTAAGTAAGCCATGAACCGAACAGCTATGGCTTATTATCCCCGAACTTTTCAATCCAACACGTCTACACGTAACCAAATCAATATATTTTTATTAATCCGAAACTAGAAATCAATAATCTTAACTAAGGATGATGCATCTTCTAGACTCCAGCCGTTAGCTATTTTATCAAAGAACATTAAGAATTAGAAGAATCTTATCATTTTAAAGGAAAGCTTTTACTCTTTACTTTGAAAATCCCGATTGAATCAAGCTCCCAAATTCTGAAATAGAATGCCAAGATTAAGAACAAAAAAAACTTAAAAAAAAAAAAAAAAAACTTAATCAAGGAATACAAACTAAAAGAGTCCAGCGGTTTTGTAGGATTACAATTACCAAATCGTAAAACAGATATTTGTGAATTCTTTCTTTTGTTTTCAATCCATCTTTTTTTTATATGTTGGCATGTTTTGGAAGCCACATCAACAACTATATTTTTGCACTTACAATTTCGTGTTTCTCTCTTTACTACTCTAATATTGCATTTGATAAATTCTTCTTCATACTACGAGGCTGTAGCTCACAAAAGCCACAACTATAAAGAAGAAAAGTTAGTAGTTGAAAGATACTATTCTCTTCTATCTTCTGGACACAGCCTTTGATTTCTATCCCTATTTCTTTGCCTTCCTTCCCCTTTACTTTCTTAAATTTGACCTATACTTCATTGGTCATTAGAAATTAGTATTTGCATGTACATGTTTATAACATAGAGCGGGGATCTTGGATGGTTCGAACTTGAAATTTGATACTGGTACTCATTTAAGTATGATTGGTGCTGGAGATGCACAGAGCAATGCTGGAGTTGGTACTTTTTACTTTGTTTGCTCTAAATACTTGCTAGCTAGATGAATCATGCTTGTGCTTGTAGACATTGAACTAAAATGTTTGTGCAAACAGCTGTTTAAATTGGGTTTGATCAATAATTGGATAGTTACTTAATCTAATATTGTCTAAATATTTATCTGGTTTTTAAGACTTGACTTTGAAGTGAGTTTTGCAAGGATGAAAGTTGCTGACAATGGTGTTGAGTAATGCAAACTTTTTTCTTTGAAAAAGTGCAACTATCAGAAACAGGTACATAATGCCCATGCCTTGCACGGTACTCCCTCCTAGTAGTAAGAAAAGGTTGTAAAAATCTCAGACATTAGGCTTATTATATGGTCCCCGATTTGCAATTATTAAACGAGCCATCTCTCTCTCTCTCTACTTTCTTGGCCTTCACCTCTCGATTTCTCCGATTATTATCTCTTTCTTTCTTTTTTTTTTAATTTTGAATTAAATTAAGGTACTGTTAAATAAGTAAAAGTCTTTTCACTCTTATATTATCTCCTACATGTTCACCTCTCTATTATTCCCTCTTCCATCAATTGCTTGAATTTAATTTAATTTTATTTTATTTTTGGGTGAAGGGTTTCCGGAATTAACATCGGGTTCGATTTTGTGCGTCAAATCTGCCAAATTTCCTTCAAATTTTGCGAATAAGAGGTGTTTTTTTTTTACCCCTTTTTCCGTCGGTTTCTTATTAGTATTTTTCGATAGTGATATTACTATTATTATAGAAATGAAAAGGCATAATTTTTTTCCCCTATTTCTGCCGTAGGGTTATGTACGATTAAGCAAAAGAATGAATATTTTGGTGGGTTTGTTGTAATATTATTTTTTTATTCCAAATTACTATGGAAAGTTTCAATCGTTTGGAATTTTTTCTTGCAAAGTCATCTAATTTATCTGAATTTTGGCGGTTAGGAAAGATTATTTACTTGGTTTACAAGAGGGACTTGTTTGATTGAGTATCTTTTTGGGTTATTTATTGCTAGTTTGATGTTAATTTGGCGGTCTATAGAATCCTGTTGAACTTGTGTCTCGTTGTACGTTTAACTTAATAATTTGTTCCAAAAACTTGTACAATTGGAAGATTTAAATTAAACCAAAGGCAAAAAATATGTTCAATGTGAGTTCTACTTAAGGTTGTAAACGAACAGAGCTGTTCGCGAACGCAACTTGGTTCGGCTCGTGAAAGCTCGACTTCGGCTCGTTCCTAAAGCTAAACGAGTCGAGTTCGAACGCGAAATTTGGTTCGTTTAATAAACGAGCAAGCTCGAGCTCGCTCGTTTAATAAATGGACAAGAATTCAAGTCTGAGATACAATACTCGGCTCGAATAACACTTTTACACTTATTTTAACCAAACTGTTCGCGAACAAAGCTCGACTCGGCTTGTGAAAGTTCAAGTTCGACTCGTTCGTATAGCTAAACAAGCTGAGCTAGAACAAAAATTTTAGCTCGTTTAATAAACGAGCTCGATTTGGCTCGACTTGACTCGTTTATTAAACGAGCACGAGCTCGAATCGGGAATACTCGACTCAGCTCGGCTAGTTAGCTATTTCCATTTATACTTATTCACAGTAAACTCTGAAGAATGTTTGTTTATTCATTGAAATAACGCATCTAGTTATATTTGGACTTTTACTGATGTATTCTTGGTATATGAGCTCTCTGTTCAGCTTGACTTGAGGATAACTGGTGTTAATGTTGATTTTTTTTTTTTAATGTGCTGTTGCGCATATTCAATTAGGTGTATGAATGGGTAATTCATAACTCAATCATCCCCGCAAGGGGAGGGTGGGGTGGAGGGGAGATGGGACAATTTAGTCACCATAACATGATGGAAAAAAAATCTGTTCTTGAAAATTCTTACTGAATCTTTATTAGATAAATTACCATTTTATCAATTAATGGTTGAGTTGTGACATATTTGATTGTAAATGTACCTAATGGGAGTACTCTATAGGTATAATGTTTAATTTACCTAAAAATTTACCAAAAAATAATCAATTATCTATTAATGGTTTATCATTACTATATGTATAACATTAGTAGATATTATTATTGCATGTAATATAGTAAAATAGAAATGTTGATCTTTTCACGGTTTTGACCACATATGTACATAAGGCCTGAGAAGTGTTGTACTACTATTGGCCACTTACTGATATTGCACTCACATCTTCTTTCCATCTTTAAAAAAAATTATTTATAATTGTATTGTGGTAAGCTGATTTACATGTATAAATCAGTATAAGTTGATCATTTTCACATCTATAACATACCACTTACTACTTAATTAATTAATTTTTTGAGTTAGGCATTAAAATTAAGTGGTCAATTGTACATAACATTATAATTATAAATTTACTACTGCGAAGAGTAGTATATTTATTTAATACATTATAAATCTACTACTCTTCATAGTAATAAATTTATTATAGTCAACAACTCACATGTTGTACATCTGATTGTTTGAAAAATAGGCATTGCCATGAAAACTACAGCATTCTAGTTTCTTTTTTCCCCATATTAGTATGTTGTAAATGAGAAATACAAATTTCAATACCAAAAATGATACTTCAAAATTAATAGAAGGGTTGGAAAGAGCTCACATATTTTTATCTAGAGGGATAAAGCGTATTACAAATAATGTATCATTCTCTACCAAATCTCAAAGAAATTTACTAAGTTTCAAAGATATCTAACATACTGGGTACCACATTGAGATAATGAATGAACTGAGTACTGAATATCTATATATTATAGCTGTTGTTTCAAGTAAAAAATCTATATATTAAAGAAATGCCATTTTTTTCTTGTGGCATGTGCTACACAAAAATCAGTTCAATTGAAATGCATCATCTAGTAAACTAAAGTTTACTAACACAAATAAATTTATAATTTGGCATGATTGATTAAGTCATCCTTGATTAATGATGTTGAGAATAATAATTGAGAATTTGCATGGTCATTTATTGAAGGAAAAAAAAAACAAAGAGTGTTAAATCTAAATGAATTCCCACGTGCTGCTTGCTCTCTAGGAAAATAGTAACCAAATCATGTATACCAATCAAGATTGCTCTCATCAGGATTGATGTATAATCTATAAGTGTTAAACCTAATGAATCTCAAGCACTTATGAAACACGGCATACCTCTCGGTTTTAAAGAGAAAAATCTTCAAAAGAAAAGAGGATTAAATGATCAAAATAGTAATATTAAGGAGTTTAAAATTAATAAAATAGACGAAGAGGCCACGGACAAAAATATCCAAATCCCTAACAATAGTGAAAATAAAGAAAATACAATAAATTTTACCTCTACAAGTTGGAATCGTATAGAAACAATTATTGATAATGCTTATGCATATAATGTAGCACTCGATACTATACAAGAAAGTGAGGATCTTGATCTAAAATTAGTTGAAGAATGTCAGCATAGAAATGATTAGCTAAAATGGAGAAACGCAATTCAATCAAAATTAAATTCACTTACAAATATGAGGCTTTTGGACATGTACTTAGAACTCTTTGTGTAAAACCAGTCCGATATAAATGGGTATTCATGCAAAAACGAAATGAGAAAAATCAATTTGTAAGATATAAAGTACGATTTGTAGCACAAAATTTAGCACAAGGTTTTTCACAAAGACTAGGCATTAATTTTGAGAAGACATATATAGTTGGTGCAATTACATTTATGTATCTTGTGAGCTTAGCAATATACAAAAAACTTGATATGGGTCTAATGGATGTGCTCACTATTTATTTTTATGGGATGTCTGACCATGATATTTACTTCAAAATCTCTGAAGGATTTAAGATGTCTAAGGCATATGGTTAAAGAACTCGAGAAATTTATTCCATCAAAGTACAAAAATCTTTGTATGGATTACACCAATCTGGATGTGTATTGTATAGTTGTCTTAGTAATTGTTTGCTATAAAAGGGTTATAGTAATAATCCAATATGTTGTAAAAGGGTTATAGTAATGATCCATTGTGTTCGTGTGTTTTTTAAAAAAATATGGATCAAATTTTGTCATAATTATCGTATTCGTTGATGGCTTAAACCTTATTGGAACTCTTGAAAAGCTTCCAAAAATAGTAGAATTCTAAAGAGAGAATTTGAAATCAAAGAGTTTGGTAAAAGAAAATTTTTTCTTGGTTTACAAATCGAACATGTTAAAGATGAACTTTTGTTCATCAATCAAATTGTACAGATAGGTTCTAAAAAAAATTCTACATGGATAAATTATATTTATTAAGTACTCCAATGGTCATTCGATCACTTGATATTGATAAGATTCTTTCCCACTACAAGAGAATAATGAAAAAATACTTGGTCCTAAACATGGTATATTGTTGCATGTGAGTTGCATTAAGTAAATTCACATGGTATTTTGAAATAAATTTGATCTCCTATACATGTGATTGTAAACTATCGTTACAATCTATGATTATATGCCATAATAATAACTATTAATTATTATACATGTTTATCCTAAAAAATCAATTTTTTGGCATAAAACCAATTTGGCATGAGGATTATTTTTGGGCACAACGGCTGTTTGTGACAAGAGGACCGAGTTTTAGGGCACACGGCCATAGCGACCAATTTCGGGCATGAAAACCATTTTGTAGCACGACATCAATTTCGGTCACAAGGGTCATTTTGTGACACAAAAACAATTTTAAGCAGGACAGGAAGGCCATTTTACATTAATTTAATAATCACTTAAAAGAAAATTTAAAAGAAAACCCAAAAAAAGTCACTTTGTTAAAGTCCATAGAATTGATAATTTATTCAACCACGAGTTTGACCTACCTACAATCTATTGCAAAGAACACACAATTTCATGTATGCATGCATAGTTAGCTACGCATTCATATTGCTTTTGCCCTATTGGTATTCCTGTTCTCTCTTTAATTATTTTGAGTTACCAGAGGGTAAATATAATCAAAACAACTATTAATCAAATTTTTTATATTTTTGTTCGTCAAAATTCCACAACATATTTGGCATATATTTGATTCAATTGCATCTCATCTCATCTTAAAATCCTAGCTATAGTTATTTAAATTTGGATGACTATATTGATCCCAACTTAAAACATTAAGCACAAAAATAAATAAGTTTATGGCCAAACTTTATTCTCGTTTGTTCATTTGCTTCGTCTTAACACTTGTTGATTAGCTACCAATTTCAAGTTATCATAGCTATTATTTGAATCTCACAGAAATAGTGATTCTCATAGGTGAATTAAGGTTTGAAGTCACAATTAATGAGCTTGATGAACTAATGCATGCAAGACTTTACCACAAGAGTAGGAAAGCTCGTGTATTAGTAGTCTTCCCTTCATAGAGAGATCTAATTTAGAGTAAAATTGGTATTGAATCCTAAATAAGAGTAAAAATCGTTAATGGCCATAAGCTTAACTTCCATATTATATGGATTTTTTAAGTCTAGTCAACTTTGTTTAACAAGACTTCAATGTTTGTTCACTTAAATTTGATTTACTACATACTTAGTTGAATTTCCTGCCATTCCATCATACCAAAAGTTTGATTGTTTAGATAACAAAGCAAGTTAGTAACTTTGGTAATTGCCAATTCTTGTTTCCTCATGCGGTTGACCCTAATACTCAGCAGAACTACAACTGACCTGTGCACTTGCGAAATGGTATTAAATTACAAATTTTATTACTTGTTTGTGTGTTTTTAAGTAAATTTATTGCTATATTTTGATATAACCTAAACCTCACAATCACTTCTCTTTCAATATCATTTTCTTAAGGACAACACATTAGAGCACTTATATAAAAGAAAGAGCTCATAAAATATTACACTATCAAAATGGTAAATAATTAACAAGAATATTATCAATATCAAAACTCCTAGCGAGAAAAACAAATGTCGAAACTAACAAAAATATTATCATGTTCATCTTTCATAACTAACCAGAGATCTTGAGCTAAGATCTTACATCTATAAAAGAAGGAAGCAAATAGATTAATACTATAATAAAAAGAGGAAAAAGAACATAAAGAAAGAACAATTGGGACATAGATTGTTAAGATTTTATTGAGAAACTGCATGAATAATGTCCAAGCATATGTATTATCCATTTAGCAACACAGTTCCATAACCATCCATTACGGGTACTTGGGGACCATTTTTTATAGTGTCCTTTACATGAAAATCACAAACTTACGGATGAAAGCTTAGAGCTACAGCTACCTATGTACTTACTCCTACCAAAAGCTTTTCCCAAGTTACACGGATAGCAAGAAGATTGAGGAAACGAAAGATAGTAATAAAGATACTAAGAGACTAAGATGTTTAATGAAATATAATATTTTAAAAGTTTTCGACACATTAGTACTCTTGATAAGAGAGTTTCCTTCAAGCATCTAGTGGGTGTATATCTGTATTTCACATAGCTCATTTAACCTTGAAATTAAAAGGATCTTTACAGTATATTATCGAAACAGAGGCATCAAATATATGTAGGGACAACTATCCCTTATTTATTGAATGCCAGTGGTATTATCAGAGTTTTAGGGATGATATCCTACGGTTTTGGAGTACACTTTCTTCCTAATAGTTTTACAAGTGTCAATCCATGTCGCAAGGAAATAAAGCTTTTTTTTTCCTGTGCTTGTACTAGTTCCTGAACAGTAGTCAGAGTGATTTAATTCCCATACAAAAAAAAAAAAATAAAAAAAAAATAAAGACAAGAGAACTATCAAACAGAATCTAATGTGTTACGGAGTTTGTTTCAAGTAAGCCATGAACCGAACAGCTATGGCTTATTATCCCCAAACTTTTCAATCCAACACATCTACATGTAACCAAATCAATATTGTTTTATTAACCCGGAAACTAGAAATCAATAATCTTAACTAAGGATGATGCATCTTCTACACTCCAGCCGTTAGCTATTTTATCAATGAACATTAAGAATTCGAAGAATCTCACCATTTTAAAGGAAAGCTTTTATTCTTTACTTTGAAAATCCCGATTGAATCAAGCTCCCAAATTCTGAAATACAATGCCAAGATTAAGAACAGAAAAAAAAAACTTTAAAAAAAAATTAATCAAGGAATACAAACTAAAAGAGTCCAGCAGTTTTGTAGGATTACAATTACCAAATCGTGAAACAGATTTTTGTGATTTCTTTCTTTTGTTTTCAATCCTGAAAAACCAATAGAAGAGATTAAAAACATTAAAAAAAATGGCGATCATAAATCAGCCATCCAGGAAAGAGTGAATACCAGGAGAGTTAAGGAAAATTTTAAGAACCACAAGAATCGACTATTGGGTACTGCTATGGATAGGTGAAAGAAGGGACTTATGTGCGTTGGTTTTGGTATGCGTGGGTGAGAACAGTGTTTTCATAACCAGACTGGTCAAAAACAGTGGAGGAACCGGTTCGCGGTTTGACTGGTCTAACCAGTCCGACAGGCGGTTCAACCTTTTGTGGGTGTGATATCCCTTTCTTAGCCCTTTCTAGTAGTAAAAATTAGTTTGAGGTCCAATCAAAAAACATTGGCCCTTGAATGCATGTGATATGCCCAAAAAAATGATTTTTAGTAGTAGAGACCAGGATACTCCGATGGATTGGTCCACTATGTTAAAGGAATCGTGACTTATACCAAAACTTTTACTTACTAGAACCCTGAAAGCAACCCATAATACTGTTTACAAAGAAAGGCAAAGCCCACCAATGCAAAGTCAATGCACTTCAACATTCACCTGCAACTAGGGCAAAAATTCTATCCATGTTTAATCAATATGCCTAAAGAAAAAACTTTGGACAGAAGAGTAGCCATCAAACACGTGACAAAAGTTTCCCACGGCTTAGAAGCAAAATGTATTATTACCATATTTAATATTTCAAGAAAATTCCTAGCATGTTATCCATATCTCATGAAGTCTCTATCTTTACTACTATTAGCAAACAAAAGTGAATAACACTCCCTTTGCTTACCTCCAACCCATTATCCAAAATTAGAGTTCATACTGTAACAGTCCAAATCAAATCAAATATCATATCAAGCTTACCTAGTTAGACTTGCAAACATAATGTACATCATAGATCATCCCAAACAGTTTTCCACATCAATAAAATTCAAAATGCAACCTAAGAAAAGGGATGTGATTTGTTCCAATGGTTGGTTGGGCACTGATAAGCATGACACTTATAAAGCATATAGAAGAGAGGCTTTACCATCATATCCCATCCAGAGATGAAGTAAACTGCAAAAACAGCCATCAATTATTCAAGCTTAATGCCATCACAGGCTGCCCACATGTAACTAACAATAGCAGGCATTTAAACAAACATTTACGCATTTAAACAAACACTTGCTTGCTACAAATAGAAATGTGCGGACATGCTAACCCTTGAACATAATCAACTGTTTGAAAGCCAACTTATGCTTGCTACAAGCAAATCTCCACTCCAGTAACTAAAAGTTTCCAATTATTCAACTGTGCCATTTTTCCATAGCCACAACCATCTGACAATTGGTCTAGAGCGTTCTCCAGTATACTAGTGATAATTGGTCTAGGTAACCACGGATTTAACAATCCAAGACAAGGCTTTGAGCTTCTTGCCGTCTATTTGACGGTGATTGCATCTTTTTCTCTACCCTCGTAACTTTGGATAATCAACCTCTGTGTTATTCCGTCATCAAATTCAAATACGACTACTTGGAGCCAATAATATTTTGTAATTCAATTTAAAAAATAATCTATTGTAATTAAGTTCAAAAATTTTACTAATATTGTAAAATCACACCATTGGAAATATTTTTGGGTTCAAGGGAACGATTACTCTGAAATTCGCAAGAGAAAGAGAAAAAATAGGGATTGATAATCGAGTTAAGACTTGCAATTTACAAAGGGAAATAAAACTTACACAGGAAAAGAGTTGAAATAGGAATTGATAATCGAACCATTCACGTTGTGAGAACTCCTGAGGATTTTTAGTGAGCTGGGAGTTGCAAGTGGAGGAGGTGATGGGAGAAGCCGAAAAAGGGGGACAAGGAGACCGATGGAGTAAGGACACGTGCGCCTGTTAATTAGTCTAGGGATTTTTTTTAATTTTTATTTTTTCCTTAATTTATATTTAAAAAAATTTAAAAACTGCCTGCTCATTAACGTTTTTTTTTTTTTTAATTGAAGAATGTTCTTTAACGTTTTTTGAGGGCTAATTGATCAAAATATTTCCTAAAAAAAAACTCTTCCAATTGCGCAGCTAGTGCACGGTTTGTGCACAATTTTATGCTCGACATGCTTTTGAAGCAGGTCGAGCAAAAAAAATTTTTTTTTTAATTTCAAGCACAACGTGTTTACTGAGCACGTCAAGGCCTGACCGGCCAGTTGGTCACGTGACCAAGGGTTTAGGGCTTAGGGTTTAAATTTGAGTTTAGGATTTAGGATTTAAATTTAGGGTTTATGAGGTAGAATTTAGAGTTTAGGGTTTTTATGTACGATTAATTAAAATCGGTGAATTTTTTTAAGGGTTTTAAGAATTTTAGTTTTTAGGGTTTAAATTTAGAGTTTAGGGTTAACATATTTAGTTTTTAGAGTTTAAATTTAGTATTCAGGGTTTAGGGTTTATATCTTCAAATAATTAAGATCGGCGAATTTTTTTTAAGGGTTTTAAGAATTTTGATTTTAGAGTTTAAATTTAGTGTTTAAGATTTAGGGTTTAGGGTTTAACTAATTGAACATATAAACCCTCCCTAAAAACCCTAACCCTAAACCCTAAAAACCAAAATTCTTAACCCTAATCCCTTAAAACAAATTTAGGATTTAGGGTTAAGAAATTCGATTTGTAGAGTGTCAAATAGTATATAGGGTTTAGGATTTATATGTTCGATTAATTAAGATTGTTGAATATTTTTTTAACGATTTTAAGAATTTTGATTTTTAAGGTTTAAATTTAGTGTTTAGAATTTGAGGTTTAGAGTTTAACTAATCGAACATGTAAATCATCCCTAAAAACCCTAACCCTAACCCTAACTCTAAACCCTGAACCCTAACTCTAAATCCTAAAAACAAAATTATTAACCCTAAACACTTAAAACAAATTTAGGGTTTAGGGTTAAGAAATTTGGTGGGTTTAGGGTTTATATGTTCGATTAGTTAAGATTGACATTAAAAATGACTAAGTGAGATGATTAATTTTTCACAGTTTATAAGTGGGATGGCTAAACCCGTTGACAAAATTATTTGTGGGGAATTTTTTATGTCAAATACTAGTTCATAATTTAAAATGACGAAATTAGTAATTATAGGCGGAAAATAGTAAATTAAGCAAATAGATAAAATCTTCAAATATAGAATTAGAGAATTGACAAATTTGTGTTAAAAAATTAATCAAGTATACGATTTATAAATGAAATCAATGTCGTCGATATTGACCCTAATCTAGGTCTCAAGAGGTCGACGAGCAGCAAAATCTTTTAGGCTTTTGAACGTCACGTCGTCCTTGAACTACTTGGTAAGCTGACGGCTCAATTATATTAGTCTCATTATCATCATCATCATCATCATCATCATCATCAACTCCGTGGTGTGAGCCTGTAGGATCAAATGATGAATCTGCACTGAATGGATCTTGATAATAATGATGGACCGTGGTAGAGATAGATGGACCTAAGATAGGGATGTGTGGAATAGGACCCGGTGTAAAAAAATATCGAGGCATATGAATCAGTAAATCTACTGGTGGATCTATGCAGGAACTGAAATATAGGGTGCAAGTCAGATCCATCAAAAAATCCAAGCGTATGGGACTGGTATCCAACGGCAAAAGTACTAGCGTGTATAGCAAAGGAAGCGTATGCATCGTACTCCCTAAATGGACCAGACGAAATTGGGATCTGTGTACTCCCGATGGTATGTATGTAGTAACTGTCCAGGGTAACCTGCTCGTCCTGTCCGCCATCATCGCGAAGTCTATGTCCATGGCGACGTCTATCTCCCCAAAACGAATGGCCAGCCTGGCTAGGGACATGTCTAACTGGCCTCTGATAATGACCAGCTTGGGCAGTGTCCTATCGGGGATCCGGGCCAAAACTTATACACTCAGAACATTGTAAGTACTGTATGGATCCAAACGTCTCGTCTCGAATCGTAGTCAGACCGGGATAAAAACTTTGTGTGGGATTATCGTGACTAAGACCAGACAGAGACGTTTGTTCTATCCTATATATGCTGCTCATCTGTTAGGACAAATAAATACAATTATCAGTAAACATATGTTGGAAGTATGATTTATTGAATGAAATGCTATAGTACTGAATAACAATTACCACATATTCGAATTGCCTAGAAATACCTAGCAGCCTATCATGCCGAATGTGATGGACGGGAGGGGTGATATAGAGGATCATGTAATTGTGGTACCATTACAAGTAATCAATCAATGGTTGGAAAGTATTCGTAGACTTTCTAACAACGACCGAATCTACACGTCTATGCCAATAACCGACCCAAGACATGTGGTAATCACTCTAATGCCGTTCTGAATATCCCTCTATTTGCATGTCATGTAATGTACACTGATTAGTGTTCGAATTCTCTAGAATATGCTGGCGCATTCCAAACTGCCGCATGACACGATCTGGCAAATGAAATTCAACAATGTGCCAAAATAGCAAGGGGACTCTAGCTCTCCAAATATGAGCCCCCGCTGTGCAATACGCAGGAAGGGTGTATAGCACATCGTCGGGTTAGGGCATTCATGTGAACTGCAATAATCAATCATTAGTCATCTATGCGTATTTAACAAAATGTATGCAATATAAAGAAAATTGTCATGCTTCATGAAAATGAAAAAATACCTGATCCAACTGTAACATCTACAGATGATCGCAGTAGTGACTGGTAACGTGTTGAGGAGCATTTCGAATTATACGTCGGGTGATCTATTTACCTCCTCGTGGATAATCATCCGACGGTTTGTGATCGATTATAACTAGACGGATAGTCAAAAATTACTCTCATGCCCATAACTATTAAAATCGGATAATTTAAATGTTAGATCTTAAATTATTTAACTATTTAAACATAGTTAATAACGTAAGATTAACGTTTAAGTTTTTTACCTAAAATAACATGTACGGGCTTGCAGTGATCTTAACTCCGGCAAGTGATGCATCGCACATGCGCTTGTACAAGTATGCGAGAATAGCACTACCCCAACTGTATTGCTACATCCCTTCTAAATCGCTCAACAAATCCAATCAGAGTATATTTACAACATTCCCTGCACTATCTGCAAACGTGTGACCTTCAAGTAATATCAAAAATAACGTGCGGGTATACTGGTAGACTATCTCATCCGAGGCATTTGGTGGTAATGGATGTTGTGTCAAATGCCTGCACAGGGGTTCAATCTTTATTTGTGCTTCTTTAAAATCCTGCTACTCAAGTAAAAATTCAACCAATCCAAAGCCATCTGTGGTCGTGCACTAATAGAAATATTCCTATGGCGTAACATAATGGGTAACCGTCCACTCCCAAACCCCATAACATATCGACATCCTGCAAGGTGATAGTGGCCTCACCAATAACAGAAAGATGAAAGGTGTGGGTCTCCCATTTCCATCTTTCGACAAACGCAATAATCAGTTTGTGGTTCAAATTAAAAGAAACAACTTGACATACCTTATCAAACCCAACAACATCAATATAGTATCTCACGCAAGGTCTGTTGTCCGATGTAACCGTTAAAAACGTCCATCACATCTCTTGACATCGAGATCAAGGTTTTCATCATGAAAAACCGCTGTAGATCTATGAATATGCTGCCAACGTAACATAAAAGGATCTATAGGACCCTCAACTAGTGGTGCGGTATTCATGTGGACGTGATTCATATCAATCCGTGGCTGGATGTGTAAAAAATACAACAAGGTATATGTGATAATTAAAAAGTAAATTAGGATCGACAAAAAATATCAAATGATGAGAAAAAAATTTGTTGCATTTGAGATGCAAAAATAAATATCGACAGATATTTAAGTAATACAAAATCTTAAACCCTATTTCAAACCGTAAACCCTAACTCCTAAAAATCTAAATCCCAACCCTAAACTCAAAAAATCAAAAACTAACTCTATTAAATAACAAACCTTGTACACGGGGGAGGGACGCCATCCCAAAATTTTATTAAATACGAAAAATATGATTACAATTTTACAGGGTTAAATTAAAAACCTCCGAATATGAAGTACTTAGGTCCAGTTAAAGGATCCAAGACCTTACATTGCTAATGATGGAAGAAACTAGAAAATGGATAGTTTTGTACTGTGTGGTCAGGTTGTGAACAGTTACTGCATCGACGCGGTGTATCTAAACATCTACGATCTATCTGATTTTAAATTTTTATAGTTTACGTTAGCTCCAGTCGTCTTTGTCTTAGGCGACTACCATTAATTGTTAATTTGAGTTCCGATGGCGGCCAATATTATTGGTTTCTGAAAGGATAGAATTGGAACTCGTATTAAATTCGAAAATCATATTACCTCTCATTCTTAAATTTCTGAGTGAAATTACTTTGTACGTGCACAAGACAGTAACGGTGGACTCCCGTTGGTTCACGCCATTCCAAAAGCGTCGTCATTGCGTGAATAATTGATTTATGCTTGTCGGATATCACGCATACATTTTGAACATCACAACATACATGAATACGCAACAACCGCATGAATCAAGACCAACTTCTGTTGTTCTCCTAGTCGACAAGTGCGAAACTTAGCAGCAAGAGGTGATTGAATGCACCGTATCCGACAGCAATAAGTAATTTTTCTTGGTACGGTCCTTTCATGAAAGTGCCGTCAATGCAGATCACCGGTTTCATATGACAGAATGCTTGAATAACAGGATCAAAAGTCTAGAAAATATAGTCGAAAAATATGTTAACAGGGGTGTTACTTGGATGTGGGTTCCACACAACAACTGTCCCCGAATTACATCATTGCAACTGTTCCATGTACATCGGAAGAAGGAGTATAGATGATGGCCAATTACCATAAAGAATATCAATGGCTCTACGACGACCGAACCAAGCTTTCTTGTACGACATATCACGATGAAAATACTGCTTAACTGCTGTCATTATATCCTTTACTTTGAACACAGGATCATTAATAATGTGTGGAAGAATAAATGCGATAATTAACTCTGAACTCAACTGTCGGTGATCGTTGTTGTTGAACACTCGAGCACATGTATGTTTATCGGCAAGAGTAACAATCATCCACATGTTATGAGAACGTCTTAACGTCGCTCTCAACTGCCAATTGCATGGAGGTGTAGAGTTACGAGCCCTACATTAAACATACCAAGTCGTTTGAGAACTTGCGCGCACCTTGTGCCTCTGTTTCCCTTAATGGACCACTTTTGCATTATTTTTTATACATTTTCTTTACTATCAAATAACATACCTAATTGAAGTTCCATCGTCTCCTCATTCCACATATTAAATCTCTCAGCAAGACCTCCGTTTAAGGGGTCAAATTGTAAAATTGCATCTACACCAACGTCAAACTGCAGTGTTTCAGGATCATAACCAGTCCATACTGAATTAGGACTCACATCGAAATGTCTCCGGGCGTTCTCCTGTCCGGATGCACATATCCTTAGGCATCATCCTCGAACTCATCGTCTTCCAGTTTCGGCTCAGAGTCCATATCACTATCTTCCATGTTGATCTCTGGTTTTGCACTAGGAATGTGAAGTGTATCATCATCGTCGCGCCTAGAAACAAACTCTGTCGCCGACGACATATAAATTTCTGCTGCGCTGCTACTTGGGCAATCGTCAACACGACTCCTACTGCTTCTTCTCCGTCCTCTCCGAGACGGCTGCATATATCCATATTCTAACTGAGTGTACTGACCTCCATACAAATCCGATATCTACGCTGCATCCATTGGAAATGAGTCAAATTGACTAGTTCCCTAATCTGCATATTCTTGTACTCTTGGGACCATATCAATTTTTACGTAAATCTCAATTATTTCCCGATTACTTCTTTTGAGATATTACATTATGTTTACTCCGGTGTCATCTACTAAAGGTATTATTCCAAATATACCTCGTAGCATACAACCCCTGAGTATCAAAATAATCTTGAATCTACTCCGATTTATATCCATAGCATCGCAAATTTTATCCATCAATTCCTCAAAATTTACCCTTTCTGTAAGGAATAAATTTTTTTTTGGCATTGGCGGGTCATACAACATTAATCCTCCGACATACACAATTTTTCCTCCCCAATATAAATTAATTACCAAAGTATTATCGTTCGACATATTTCGCCTAAATCTAACCAATGTAAAACTAATAAGTTTTATATATAACAAACAAAACATAATTAATCCTAAACAACATGTCCAAAATATACAAAACTTTCAAACCTATCAAATTGTATTTATTCAAAGGTTTGGGGTCAAATTGTAATTATAAAAAAGTTTAGGGGCCAAAATATAAATACATAAAAATATAGGGGTCAAACTCTAATATTCAAAAGTTTTGAAGTCAAATTGTAATTATACAAAAGTTAGGGGCCATAATTTAAATACAAAAAAAATATAGGGGTCAAACTGTAATTTTCACAAGTTTTGAGATCAAATTGTGATTATATAAAAGTTAAGGGGCAAAAAATTAATTATTAAAAATTTTAGGGGCCAAATTATAAATATACAAAAATATGGCGGTCAAACTATAATTTTTACAGGTTTTGAGGTCAAATTGTAATTATATACAACTTAAGGGCCAAAAAATTAATTATTGAAAATTTTAGAGGCCAAATTATAAATACACAAAAATATAGGGGTCAAACTATAATTTTCAAAAGTTTTGGAGCCAAATTATAATTATAAAAGTTTAGGGGCCAAAATATAAATACACAAAAATATAGGGGTCAAACTGTAATTTAAAATTTTTTGGGGTCAAATTGTAATTATAGAAAAGTTTATGGACCAAAATATAAATACATCAAAATATAGTGTCAAACTCTAATATTCAAAAGTTTTGGGGTCAAATTGTAATTATTCAAAAGTTTAGAGGCCACAATTTAAATGCAAAAAATTATAGGGGTCAAACTATAATTTTCACAAGTTTTGGGGTCAAATTGTAATTACATAAAAGTTAAGGGGCAAAAAATTAATTATTAAAAATTTTAAGGGCCAAATTATAAATACACAAAAATATAGGGGTCAAACTATAATTTTTACAAGTTTTGGAGTCAAATTGTAATTATATACAAGTTAAGGGCCAAAAAAATTAATTATTAAAAATTTTGGAGGCCGAATTATAAATACAACAAATGTAGGGGTCAAATTATAATTTTCAAATTTTTGGGATCAAATTGTAATTATAAAAAAGTTTAAGGGCCAAAATACAAATATGAAAAATATAGGGGTCAAACTATAATTTAAAAAATTTTTGGGGTCAAATTGAAATTATAACAAATTTAGGGGTCAAATATAAATACATAAAAAATATAAGGGTAAAACTATAATATTGAAAAGTTTTGGGGTCAAATTGTAATTATACAAAAGTTTAGGGGCCACAATTTAAATGCAAAAAATTATAGGGGTCAAACTGCATTTTCACAAGTTTTGTGGTCAAATTGTAATTACATTAAAGTTAAGCGACAAAAAATTAATTATTAAAAATTTTTGGGGCCAAATTATAAATACACAAAAATATAGGGGTCAAACTGTAATTTTTATCAATTTTGGGGTCAAATTGTAATTATATTCAAGTTAAGGGCTAAAAAATTAATTATTAAAAATTTTAGAGGCCAAATTATAAATACAAAAAATGTAGGGGACAAACTGTAATTTTCCAAAGTTTTGGGGTCAAATTGTAATTACAAAAAGTTTAGGGCCAAAATACAAATACACAAAAATTTAGGGGTCAAAGTGTAATTTTAAAAATTTTTGGAGTCAAATTGTAATTATAATAAAGTTTAGGAGCCAAAATATAAATACATGAAATATAGGGGTCAAACTGTAATATTCAAAAGTTTGGGGTCAAATTGTAATTATACAAAAGTTTAGGGGACACAATTTAAATACAAAAAATATAGGGGTCAAACTGTAATTTTCACAAGTTTGGGGTCAAATTGTAATTACATAAAAGTTAAGGGGCAAAAAATTTTAGGGGACAAATTATAAATACACAAAAATATAGGGGTCAAACTATAATTTTCACAAGTTTTGGGGCCAAATTGTAATTATATACAAATTAAGGGCCAAAAAATTAATTATTAAAAATTTTAGATGCCAAATTATAAATACACAAAATGTAGGGGTCAAACTATAATTTTTAAAAGTTTTGGGGTCAAATTGTAATTATAAAAAAGTTTAAGGGCCAAAATTTAAATACCCAAAAATATAGGGGTCAAACCATAATTTAAAAAATTTTGGGGTGAAATTGTAATTATTAAAAAGTTTAGGGTCAAAAATATAAATACATAAAAATATAGGGGTCAAACTGTAATATTCAAAAGTTTTGGAGCCAAATTGTTATTTTCATATGTTTTGTGTCGAAATATGAATTACACAAATCAGGTCCCACATTATAAATTTTCATAGTTCGTGGTCTAAATATTTAACTACACAATAATCACATACAAATATTTAACTACGCAATATTTATCCTACACAATAGTTACATACAATATTTACCCTTCACAATAATTCATAGTTCATGGTCCAAATATTTACATAAAACAATAATTACATACAATAACTACACAATATTTAACTACACAATATTTACCCTACATACATACAATATTTACCCTACACATTACATTTAATTTAATTAATACATAATATAAAATTATAACAAAATTACAAAAATAAAATTGATTTACAATTACCTGTCAAAAAAACAAACAAATCTGAATGCCTGAGCCTTCTTTTCTCCTTCTGCAGCTAGCTTGGCTAATTGATGCTGTTGTTTCTCCTTCTACTTGAAGAATCTGATTCAAGAAGCTTGAAGAATCCGGTTGATGCTATTGTTTCTCCTTCTGCCGGGAGCAAATTTTTGATTGAGAGAGAGAGAGAGAGAGAGAAAGTGAGAGTGAGATTATCGGGGGGTTTAGATCGATTATATAGGCGTATGAAAAATTGGAACCATTATCAATTTTTTAAAAAAAAATTATGGCACCACGTGCTTTTGAAACAGTCGTGCCAGGAGTGTCAGTCTAGTCAGCTTGACCAGCTGACTAGCCTAAGCTTGACGTGCTTACTGAGCACGTCGAGCTCGACGTACTCAGCAAGCACGTCATGCTCAAAATAAAATAAAAAAAATTGCTCGACGTACTTCAGAAGCACGTTGAGTGTAAAATCGTGCACAAATCGTGCACCAGATACATAATTGGAAGAGCTTTTTTTTTGGCAAAAATTCTGATCAATTAGCCTTTTTTGAGGTTTGCATAAATTGACCAATTCATGACAATTTTTTGACCTCCAACGGCTTTTATGATACCCCGGACCGCCAACCTAGCCGATTTGCAGTTCAACTGATTGGCCAACCGGTCTGATTTTAAAAATACTGGTTAAGAACGACATGACAAGAACATTAATTAAGATCCATTGAAACTTAAAACAAAAAGGCATGAGATCCATATATATCTGGAAAAAAGACAAAATTAAATCCATGTACAATTCCTTCGCAATTACATGTGCAATTTCATAGCGTAATTCACAACTTAATTTGGATTATAATTTGCGTAACTTGATCTAGATTATGAATTCAAAATTTTAATTGTTTTTTAAATTTATATGCATAACTACCACATACTTAGTTGGCAACTCACATGACTTTATCTGGACTATGAATTCAAAATCTTAAATTTTTTATTTGTTCAAATTTGTATTCATAGCAGATCAAGCAACATATTACACGCTGGGTTCCGTTGGCAAATCCTTTTGTATTGGGATTGCGGAACCTCACAATTTAAAAACTTTCAATTTAGGACAATTTCATGGCCTAAATCAAAAGTTGACAAATGGATTGTTCAGATCGAATACATTTTTGCCTATTGATTCAATCTATACCATCTATTGTCAAATTGTCAAAAATGGTACTTGTAAGGCCTCTCTCCTTTCATGTTGCTGCCACTACAATTCCCCGAGAAACTCGCTGCTTCCTGATGGTAAATTTAATTAAAAAAAAAAGGTCTTAGGTGGAATATAAATTCGGTAGCCCACCCTTGGTCCCTATTTGGATTGAGAAACCACAATAATGCTTTTGACTAGTATTTGTTGGTTGGTTGGTGCAGAAAGGATTGATAACAACTTTACAGTGTTGATAGTAGCTTTATAACATTAGCAGTTAGCAACTTTTGAGTAGTATTTGTTAATTGGTTGATGCAAAATACACACACACACACGCACACATAGATTTGCACTTTTGTTATGTAAATTGAGAAGATTTTCGCACCTCAAAAGTGCTAAATTTTTCCTTGTTCGCACATCAAAAGTGTGAAACCAGATATTTTAAAGTGCAAATATCTTCTCTGTAAACCTAAAACTTTACTAGTTTTGACAATAACAAACCAATGTATTACTAATCTTGTTTTACATGAATCCAGCAGTGTTTTTGTAGCTTTAATCAGGAGGCATCTAGTTAGTCACAATGATGAAATAAAATAAGATGAAAGATTGCATCAACTACATTAGGGTTCGGTCACCTCTTTAGATGTGTGTTCGGCTATTCGAAATAGGTTGAAACAAGAATACAAATGTTCAACCGTAAGATAGGTCACCCGTTCAACCATTCTAATGCCTGTAGACCACCACTTTGGCTACCAATTTGGCTCTCCTAAAGAACATACACTGAAACTTACAAAAGGGTTTGGCCAATATTTCTGCCACCTTTTCGGTCGTCGTAACACAAACCTAAAGGCTAGTTTTTCAACATTTTGTATTTGACTGTTAGTGATTATTGGAGCTTGTTTTAACCCTTTTCTCAATTTTATAAATACCAATTTATATAACATTGATATAGAACCGTTAGCTTCATTTACTACAAGCCTTCAAGAGTGATTTTAGTATAAAATACTCTTTTTCTTTGTGTTTTTGTAATAGTTTCTGAGGTGGTTAGTTGGGGATAAATTGAGCCCATTTGTACAGGATGTTTCTGAATTTTTTAGAAAATTTTTTTGAGTTTGTTTTTGGTTTGGGTAAAAAATTTTTGGTAAAATGTCAAACAAAATATTATTCATTTGGTGATGTTATGGAATGTCAGACAATCATTCACAATCCAGCAAAAACTTTTTGACTCAGTAAGTGATGCTTTCTACTTTTTGATTGCATAGGATGCTCGTTACAGTGCAATGGTTGCATCACAAGCATCCAATATTCCATCTATCCCGTTTATGCTTTCAAGGTTCTTACTCTACCATATGTTGGCAGTACTAGGCTTAGTGCTTGTTACTCCATTGCCACCCTATGTAGAGCGAAAAATGTTCGTCGCAATTTTTCTCATTTTTTTCAAAAGAATTCGAAGCAAAAAATTCTATGTTTGGTGAATAATTGTGTAAAAAAATAGAACAAGTTGTTAGAAAATTTATAAACAATCCAAATACTTTTTTGAAATAATTATTAGCTATCCAAACAAGTTTTCAAAAAATTTTCAAAATTCAAACACTTTCCCACTAAAATCAACAAAAATCCTTAAATAATTATTCTGATATATTCTTCAAATAATACATATCCAAACGGAGCCATTGTGTTCTTCAAAGTTAGTTTGGGTATTCAGGTGTAGTTTTGTGAGAATTAATTGAGTGAATTGTAAAACTTTTGGACTCAACTAGGGGGTACTAGAATAAGTAAAGAGTGATCCTTACATTGTGCATATTGGTTTTGATACGCACCAAAGGACTAAAGCTCAAGTTAATCAAGGTGTTTGTGTGATCTCAAGAGCACTGCCAAAGCAAAGGCCACTACCAACCCTTAATGGAGGTTTAAGGGCACCCAAGAAGGGCAAGAAGGGTCGGGGAAGAGATCATTCATGGCTAGGAGGAACATGCCCCGCGAGTGGGAAGCAGAAGAAGCCAAAGATGATGACTAGTGGTGAGTCGTGGGTGGTGAAAGGCGAGACGTGGCCGCAGCTCGCTTTAGGATGCCCATGGCTTAGGATTGCAAAATATTTTGATCAAGGGCATGAGGAAGGCCGTGGCCGCGACCTTCATTCGAAATTTTACGATTTCTTTCGTTTTATGCGTTTTTACATAGTTTTTTTCTTGTAATAGACTAATTACTTTGCATATTAGTTGTTTAGGGTGTTTTTGCTTATATAAGGCTAATTATTATCATTGTTTAGATATAACATTGATGATTGATTAAAAGTAGAAAGAATTTTCACTTGGTTCTTGTGAAGAACATATTTTGATTCATCAAGTGGTTTGGTGAATTTCCTCTTTCATCTTGAGTTCTATCCAACAAGTGGGGTTAGGGTTCAAGATTTTCCATCTGATTAGTGCCAACTTTCAGGTAGATTTGGAGTTAATTTGCCTAATTGATACACAAGATGATCCTTGGGAGAGGTTAGTCTTGTGAATTGTGAACTCGTTAAGGTTCCCGTTAGGAGATTAACGTGGGGTCTCGGGGCAGATTGATCGGGTTTATTTCACTAACTTGTGAAGAAGCACAATAGTGGATTTGAATTTCAAGTTGAAGAACTTGAGAATAGGCACAACTGTCAAGTTTAGCACCGAATCACTATAAATGGTTTTGTCTCTTTCCCTCTTTTACTTTAATGTTCTTTATGTTGCTTATTTATGATATTATTTGTTTTATATTTATTGCTAAGTGCGAGATCACTTAGGCAAAAAATTATCTAATTGAATTGGATGAAAATTTGACATACTTGCACTAGACATTTTGTGCAACCTAATTCACCTCCTCTTAGGTTGCCTAGGGCCTGTAATTAGTATCAAAGTTTAGTCTCCATTTGCATTAGTTTAATTAGCTAGGAATTGATCATGACAACCAACAAATGCATTATATTTAGAGGGGCAATCCATCACAAGACCATCCATGTTTAAAGGTGAAAATTGTGATAGTTGAAGGGATAGAATGACTATATTTTTACAATTTATAGATATAGAATTATGGTACATTATTATTGAAGAACCTAATGAAACCACAAAGTTGGATGAGGATTTGAGTAGACCTAGACCCAAAACTGGAAGTAAGTTGACCACATTAGATAGAACAAGTCTTTCCTCAAATGCTAAAGCCATGAGCATTCTATATAATGCCTTAAATGCAAATGAGTCAACAATTATAAAAGGTGTAAGTCGACCAAGAAGATTTGGGATAGATTAAAGGAGATTCATGAAGGTAATGATGATATGATGGAACTATCGCGCACCATTTTGAAAAGGAAGAAAATAAATAAGAGGAAAAATAGTGGTTTTTTGAAAAATAGCTTTTAAAAAACAATTTTTACTTTTGAAACAAAACAAGAAAAAGGACAAGACATTTGAAAATTGTGATAGTTTTGGCAAAAAACAAAGTCTAAAAAAGGGTTTTTATAAAATAAAGGAATAGCCACTTGGTATTGAATTTTGATGTACCAAGTCACTAGAAAATATTTTATCATAAAAGGTAAGAAAATCAAGAATGATTCCTTTGGAAAATGTTTTTGAGAAAAGTGTAAAAAGAATGACAAAACCCTTTTTAGACAACTCCAAGTCTTTGAAAATAAGAGAAAAATAGATTCGGGAGTCACAGTTGGAGAAAGGGCAGGCAAAGACTCGTACCTAAAGCATCTTTTCAACCTAGCAAAAACTAGTTATGAGATTTAGTCAAAAATTTTCTAATATGACCTCAAATTCTACCACATTTAGATGTAACTATATGGATACAAACGTAGACTTAAAAGAGATATCAAGAGGGACAAAATATCCCTTCGAAGTTAAATTACAATTATCACATTAATTGTGAAACTCAAAAAGAAACCTCGAAGGGGTCAAAATGAGACTCAAAATAAAATAAAATAGAGTTTATGTAGATATAAGTGACTAGGGAAAGGGAATGCAACATAATGGGAACGGGGGAATGAAAACTCGTGACAAGATATTCTTTCTTACAGAGGGATAAATAACATGCTAAGGCTACAAAAACCATATTTGCTATTCCCGTGTTCGAAGGGTCAACTCTTCTAATCTAAAGCAAACAAATGATCTATCTAAGTCCTAAAATTTTATATGAAATGCAATCTAAATGATGTGATCCATATTTACGAGGGTGGGGGATAATATATAAATGATATAATCAAATAAATGGAGAAAAATCTTAAAATATAAAAATGCATGAAAATGGAATGAATTGCATACAAGCGATAAAACTACATATGAGGGGTCTAAGGCTCTAGCATTAAACTAGTCCATTTTCTATAAATTTCTCACCAGTATTGGACTAATGAGGAAATGTGAAAAGCCACAACTAGTGTTGGATTAGTGTGGCGACGATACACATATATCATAATAATGCATAATCAAATTAAATAAACATATAATAGCACATAAAGCACATAGGAGCACATAGCAAATAAGCATAAATATTCTAGATGCAAAATCCTAGGGAAAGCAGGTAAAACACATAAGCACATAAATACATAGCACGCAAAAGCCCTACCTATTAGAGCGAAAAAACCTAATTACAATTTGGAAGGGATAAAGATAATAAAATGACCTATCTAATCCATCTACTACATTTTTCTATCTAAAAATACAAAATTTTTGTTAAATAAATAAAAATATAATCTATCTATTACATTACCTATCTAAATACAAATTTTAATTATATGAAAAATATCACTTATCTATTACATTCCTCCAAATGATTAAAATTAAATTCAAATAAATAAATAAATAAACACAAAATTTATAAATATTCAAAAATAAAAGAAAATGAAAACAACACATAAGAAACACATAAAAAAATCACATAGGAGCACATAAAGAGAATTAAGGGATAATAGGAATACCTCCCATTTGAAGAACCAGTATAAATACTAACAAAATGAACAAGCACATCAAGGCACCAATATTTTGGATAAACAAATCATAAAGTAAATAATACAACATTAATCACTATAATCAAGAAATAAAATACAAGACAATTATAATAATAATAATAATAATAATAATAATAATAATAATAATAATAATAATAATAATAATAAACAAAAAGTTAAAAGCACCTACTAAGCATTTAGAAAAAAAAATTAGTTTAAATAAAAAATACAATAACATATAATTAAACTTTTAACACATAAATAAAAAATACCAAGAATAATTAAAAGAGGAACAAAGAAATTAATTTGAGCATCAATTAGACAAAAAGACCAAATTTTGTGACATTAATTGAAAATTTAAAAACTAAAAAGAAATAATTGAAAGTTTTAAGGACTTAATTAAAAAGAAAAGTTTTTTTTGGCAAAAGAATAAATTTCTAAAGTTTTGAGGGTAAAAATGAAATATTAAAAAATCTAGGGGGAAAAATTACAAATTTCAAAAAGTTAAGTGATAAAATTAAAAAGTACAGCAAGTTAAAGGATAAAATTATAAATTGTGACAAGTATGGGGGGTTAAAATGTAATTTCAACTAGCCTAGGGAGTAAAAATCTAAATTTCAGCAAGTATGGAGAACAAAAATGCAAATTACAACAATTATAGAGGGCAAGAATGCAATTTCAGCAATATTCAAGGGCAAAAAATATAATTCCAGCAAACATAAGGCACTAAATCACAATTTCCAGCAACATTTAGGAACAAAAATGCAATTTCAGCAAGATTCAAGGGTAAAAATGTAATTCTAGAAAAGATGAGGGACTAAATCATAATTTTCAGCAACATTAAGGACCATAAATGAATTTCCAGCAACTTAAAGGGACTAAATCACAATCTTTCAACAACAATCAAGGGTATAAATGTATTTTCAGCAAGTTTAAGGGGAAATTGCAATTTTTAGCAATATGTATGGGGGTAATTGCTAATCATAGGGACCTAAAATGCAGAAAAATAAAGGTTATTGAGGTATAACTATGATATTCAAAAAATAAAGAATTAAAATAAAATTTATAACAATCATAAAATAGAAAAAATTAAATTCTAAAATAAAAAAATCAACTTAATCAAATAAACTAAATTAGTTAATTTAGTTTGACTATCAAATGAAACTAGTTAAACCCAAATCATTAACCAAAAATACTAATAATAAAAAATTTGAAAAAACTTTAAAAAAAAAAGCCAGAATTAAACTACCGTTTCTCTCTTTTTCTTTCTTTTTTTTTTCTTTTCTTCCTTTTCTCTATTTCTCTCTATTTTTTCTTTCTTTATTTCTTTATTTCTCTTTTTCTCTCTTTCTCCACCGTTCCTCTCCTCGTCCTTCTTCGTCTCTATTCTTTCTTCTTTCTCCCTCTTTCTCTCTGTCTGATTCTCTTCTCTGTCTCACACCCTCTCTCTTTCTCTGTCTCTCTCTCTCTCTCTCTCCCCCTTCTTTCTCTTTATTTCTTCTCTTCCTTTCTCTTTCTCGTTCTCTCTTTCCTTTTCTTTCCCTCTTTGCTCTCTCTTCTTTCTCCCTTCTCTGACTCCCTCTCTATCTCTCCTCTGTTTTTCCTTTTGTTCTCTTCTCTTCCTCATCTCTTCTTCTTTGTTTCTCCCCCTCTGTTTTCTCTTTCTACCTTTCTTTCTAATTGGGTTTAATAAGACCTAAATGGAACTGTTAATCCCCCAATTCTTTCAAAACCCACAATAAATCATTCACAGATTAAGCAACGATCTGTACTAAATCACATCCCGTAAATGATATATAACTGAAATCAGTTAAAGGGAAGGCTTGAATGTCACCTCTTTGGTTGAGAGAAAAGAGAGCTTGATCCAAATGAAGAAGTTCCTGAAATTGCTCTACGGTGAAGGAGTGGTAGTCGATGACGACGCCGGTGAGCTGATTGGGGCTCTAGTGGTGATGGTTGACGATTTAGTGGTGGTTGGATTGTGTTTGCTGGTCACTAGTAGAGGGTAGTCAGTAGAGGCTTTATGATGGTGATTGTATAGTGATCGTTTGGTGTGTGTGTGTGTGTGCAATTATGTGCGTGTATGTGTGATTGATTATCTATTGATGTTGGTTTGACTGTTTAGAGTGTGGTTCCGGGCTGAATGGCGGTGGTGTTGGGCGGTGGTGTTGGTGTTGGTGGTGGAGTGGTAGGGGGAGCTTGGTTGTGATTGTGGTCTGTGATAAAAAACCGGTGTTGTGGTGGCTTGCGGGCTATTTTATGGCTGACTGTTGGTACTATTTTGTAGCTTGTTGTGGCAGTCGACTGTGACAGATTGTGTGGTGTATGTGTGTGTTTGTGATGTGGGTGTGTGACTAATTTTGTGGTGGATGTGTGTGTTTGATTTTGTGTGCGTGTGACTGATTTTGTGGTGGATGGAGGGAATGAAAATGGGATTGAATGAATTAGTGAAAGTGTGTGCTTGTGTGTCTGCTGAGAGAGAGAAAGGGATTGGGTGAGTTGTATGTGTATGGTGTAGTGAAGCTATGTGTGTCTCTGAGTTGTGCAAGATGGTGATGGTAAGTGTGAGTCAGTTGAGAAGTGTGGTAAGTTGGAGGTGAAAGTGAGGACCGAGGGAAATGTCAGTGGGAAATGGTGTTTGTGTAGTGGAATGAGGGGAGATGGTAGAGAAATGGTGAGTGAATTGTGAGACTAATTGATCAGAATATTCGTGAGAAAAAAATCCTTTCAAAATTGTAGCTGATGCCAAAATTGTACACCAATATATACTTAACGTGCTTGTCAAGCACGTCGAACTATTTTTTTTAATTAAAGGCTTGACGTTGACGTGTTTGCCAAACACGTCGAGCCAGTTGGTCGTGTTTACCAAACACGTCGAGCCAGTTGATCAGCCTGACCAATTGGCTGACCAACTTAAAAAGCAGGAATCTTCTTTTTTTTAAATTAAAAGCCTCGACATGTTTGGCAAACATGTTGGGGGCTTTTGATGAAAATATTTTATGAGCTTGATGTGTTCTCCAAACACGTCGAGCTCGACGTGTTTCTGGAGTGACACATGTCCCACATCTAGTTTTTTTTTTCAAGGGTTTAGATTATGAATTTTGATTTTTGGGGTTTAAATTTAGTGTTTAGGGCTTAGGATTCATATGTTTAGGATGTAGAATTTAGGGTTTTAGGGTTTGTATGTTCGATTAATTAAGATTGGCGATTTTTTTAAGGGTTTTAAGAATTTTGGTTTTTAGGGTTTAAATTTAGTACTTAGGGTTGAAGGGTTTAGGATTTGGAGTTTAGGGTTTAACTTGATGTGGTGTAGATTAGGTATAGTAAATAAGAACAAATACACACAAATCAAGTAATAAAAACCTGATCTCCCAACTTAATCCGCAAGTGCACGGGTCTATTGTAGTACTTGGAGTATTAGGTGTCAAATCTCACGAGGAATCAAATATGCGCAACTACTTAAGCTTTTTCACTAACTTTTATTATCTAAACACAATTAAAATAAGATGGATATGGGGTCCCTTCAATAAAACAGGTATATGATTAAGACTTGTGTAAAATTTCATACAAAGAAGCCTAGAACATATAATCCACCAATGAATCATGCATGAGTGACTTACTAAGTTTTACCTTACCTTGTTTAGAATCCAATTCCTTAAGTGTCATAACTAAATCCCTCTATGAAATGACAAGATTTCAACTATTCTCATGATGAAACCTTATAAAAACATGAATTGTATTGATTCACTTAAGCATCCATTATTCTCATATGAACTACTTAAGCATTACTTGTTCATTTTTCATTGTTAAGTGCATCTCTCAGTTTCAAATAACAACTAAGTGACTTGTTTAAGTTGGCCATGCAAAAATAAGTGTTAAAGCTTGAACAAGTAAACAAACAAATGCAAGCTTAGCAAGTGCAAGTATATTAAGTCATGTTTGTTGATTCATTAGCTTCATCTATGATCTAGATGAAGCTTTTAGTTCAACATAGTTAATGAAACAACTAAAAGTTCAACTTCAAAGTAAGAATTCATGACAACAATTGAAAGCAAAAGAGATAGAGTTTAGGAATTGCTCAACCAATATTGGAATAAGCTCCTCTTCTTATTCATCTTCAAAAATTGCACTACAAAAGTTCTCTTACAATGTTCCTCGCCATTCTATTGAAGAATGAAGAGAATTCTATTAATTCTCTACCAATCTAAGTATAAAACTAAGTATAAAACTAGAGAATATAACTATTTTCTATTACTAAACTTTTTTTAAATGGCTTACAAATGACTTCTATTTATAGACAAATGTTCTTCAAGTCATTTTCCAACTTGCATTAATCATTAATGCATGGAAATGATGAAGATCTGCTTGGGGATTCCAAATGAGCACAAAAGTCTTCATTTATATTTTCAATGTATTCTCCCACTTGCAAAACCCTATCCCCATATAAAAATGTCCGCAAAAACAACTGGAACAAGATGTAAGTTGATGTCCAAGAAAACCCAGCTGACCTGTGATCCGCAAGTTGCACTTGCGGATCATAACCCGCGGATCACACCTTGTGATCCCCACTTGATTTTCTGATTTTTGTTGAGCTGGATTCCACGTGTGCAGGCATTTCCCATGTATTGCCGTGTATTTTGATGAAGAATTGGATTTTCTATTATTTTTGCACAATTTATTTCTTCAAGTTGTTCATCAAACCCTGGCTCTTTGAATCACCTTTGAATTTGATTCTTCTTGACTCCAATTGATTCAAAATAAATTTAAGTATGATGAACCTGCAATTATACACAAAAATTGTGCATTAATTTGCTCAAGTAAAAATTTCGCCTCAAAAACCCTAATTCTTAAAATCTTGTTGGAAAATGAGTCATTTGCAACCAAAAATGCTATAATTATTCTTAAATATTATCTAAAACATATAATAAACTATATAATTATATTTGGTCAAATTATTACTTATCATAACTAATTGAACATATAAACCCTCCCTAAAAACCCTAATCCTAAACCCTAAACATTAAATAACCCTAAAAACTAAAATTCTTAACCCTAAACCCATAAAACAAATTTAGGGTTTAGGGATAAGAAATTTGGTTTTCAGAGTTTAAATTTAGTGTTTAGGGTTTATATATTCGATTAATTAAGATCGGTGATTTTTTTAAGGGTTTTAAGAATTTTGATTTTTAGAGTTTAAATTTAGTGTTTAGGGTTTAAGGGTTTAGGATTTAGGGTTTAGGGTTTAATTAATCAAACATAGAAACCCTTCTTAAAAACCCTAATCCTAAACCCTAAACCGTAAAAATCAAAATTCTTAACCCTAAACCCTTAAAACAAATTTAGGGTTTAGGGTTAAGAAATTTAGTTTTTAGAGTTTAAATTAAGTGTTTAGGGTTTAGGGTTTTTATGTTCTATTAGTTAAGATCGACATTTTAAACGATGGAGTGAGATGATTAATTTTTCTCAGTTTATAAGTGCGATGGCTAAACCCTAAGTTTGACACATTTTTTGTGGGGCTTTTTTAATGTCAAATTCTAGTTTGTAGGTAAAAATGACAAAATTAGCAATTATAAGCGAAAAATAGTAAATAAAGCAAATAGATAAAATGTTCAATTATACAATTAGAGAATTTACAAATTTGTGTAAAAAAAATTCCAGTATACAATTTATAACTGAAATCAACGTCATCGATGTTGACCCCGATACAAGTCTTGAGGGGTCAATGAATAGCAAAATCTCCTAGACCTTCTAACCTTATGTCTTCCACGAACTACCTGGTGAGCTAACGATTCAACTTCGTCGGTCTTATCATCATCATCATCATCAAGTCCGTGCTGTGAACCTATAGGATTAGATGATGAATCTGTACCGAATAGATTTCGATAATGATGATGGATCATGATAGAGGCGGATGGGCCCGAAATAGGAATGTGTGGAACAGGATTCGGTGTAAAAAATGTGGAGGCATATGAATTAGCAAATCCACCAGCCGATCCATGTTGGAACCAGAATATAGGGTGCATGTCAGATCCATCAGAAAATATAGGCGTATGGAAAACATTAGAAGTACTAGCGTGCACAGTGGAGGAAGTGTCGCGTCCCAAATAATGGAGAGCACAGGTCGGTCCGTGACTGTCGCGCCCTGAAAAGGCGGTCCAGTCTGATGACTTTGTTTGAAAAGAAATTTTTTTAGAAAAACTATGCATGTGTGAGAAAAAATCAGGTTTTTGTTGAAAAAGTGTTATTTAGAAAAAAATGATATAAAAATAAGATAAGGTCAGGACTAAAAAGTGTGATAGTTTTGGCCAACTGATTTTGAAAAAGAGTTTTATTTTAAAAATAGAGTTGCCACTTGGTATTGGATTAGAGTGTACCAAGTCACCCGAAAAAATCATTTAACAAAAATAAAAAATTTTAGAAAAATATTTGAAAACCCTTTTTTGACTCCGGTCTATAAAAAATGAGAGAAAAAAGTCCAGGAGTCACATTTGAAGAAAGGAAAGGCAAAGGGTTGTGCCTAAGGCACCCTTTCTAACTAGGTTTAATCAAAATTTTTTAAATTAACCCTAAATTCTATCACATTTGGATGTGTCTAAATGAATGCAAATCCTAAGTCTAATATGAGTATCGGGAGGGTCAAGATGTTCCGTCGACGCTTGGTCGGGATTATCGCATTAGTTGCAATACCCGAGTTAAGACCTCATGGGAGTCACGAGTGTATAAGTAAAATGAAATATCGAAAGAAAAAACAAAATACTATAAATAGTAAGTCTCAAAGAAAATGGGGAATGCCACATAACAGGTACAAGGGACTAATAACTCGTGACTGATATTTTTCTACTCACGGAGGGGGGAACGGTCTGTCAATCCATTGCTTTCCACGTAAGTAGACAGCTATTTCTAGTTGAATCACACAAAGTGACCTAATCTTCTAAGTGAAATGTAACATAGATGTCATGCACTGAGTTTATGTAAAATAGATAACAGATAATAAATGTATATACTAAATCATGCAAAAATGGAAAATTCTAAAAAGGAGAATGTGCTGTGGAATGAGATGAAATGCACGTGAGTGAAACTAGCACTAAAATACCTTAAAGGTCTAGCGTTGGACTAGCCCTTTCTAGGAGGCTCCTACTAGCGTTGGACTAGTAGGGAAGTAAGAAAAGCCACAACTAACGTTGGACTAGTGTGGTGACGGAATAATGATAAAACATGAATCAAAATAATAAAGCATAAATCGAAAGAGTGTGGTGACGAAATAATGATAAAACATGAATCAAAATAATAAAGTATGAATCGAAAGCGAACAAACATATAAAGACATATAAGAGTACTTAGAAGCACATAACACGTAAGTATGATATCTAGATGTAAATCCTAAGGAAAGCGGTAAAAAAAATAAGTACATAAGTATGCAAAAGCACACAAGTCATAACTATTATATTGGGAGGATTAGGTAAAAAATAAGAACGACTTATCTATTACACTTGCTATCTAAATACAAATATTGCTAAAAATACGAGAAATGTAATCTAATTATTACATTGGCTAGCTAAATACAAAATATTACATTTTTGCCAAAATAATAAGATTCGAAATTAAATAACATAAAGTAAATAAGTACGCAAAAGCAAAACAATAAGAAACATGTGAGGAAAATGCATAAAAAATCACATTAGATCACATTGGAGTACATAAAGAGAAATTAGTGGAGAATAAGGGGTACCTCTTTTGAAGACCCAGTGCCAATACTAATTAAAATCAACAAACAAGTCAAGGTACCTCAATATAAAGAATTAAAGACTTAAATATGTAGTTCTAACAAAATTGAGGTAAAATGTAAATTCCAGGAAGCTAAGAGGACTAATAACATGAAGCTAAGGGGGCTTAGGGATGAAATTAGAAACTGAACTAATTAAAAGGACAAAACTAAAAATTAAGGCATATTTGGGGGATAAAAACAATAAATTCCAGCAAGCAAAGGATATGATTGCAATCAATTAGGATTCAATTGAAAAAACAAAACTTAGGGAGTAAATTTGCAATTATAAAGGACTGATAGGCAAACAATTGACAAGTGATCAGGGGCTAAGTGACAAAACCCATAACTAACGGCTAAACATAAATAAATATTTACACACAATACAACAACTATGTAAACATGAAACTGCCAAGATGAATTCAAAGATTAATCAATGAATTGACTAACTTAGTTAAACTTTATTAAACTAATTAAATGACTTAAAAACCAAATTAGGACAAATCAGCAAATAAGTCAATGAATTAACTATAAAATTGGAAAGAACACGTTAACACACCCTTAATTTAGTTATCTTCTTTAGAAAATATAACTCCTTCCTCTCACTCACCCCTCTCTCACTCGTCTTTCATTCTCTCTCATCTTCTTTGTTATCTCTCTTCATCTGCCCAGATTTTTGCTCTTTCTTCATCCCTCTTTGATTTCTGTTCTTTTTCCCATTTTCCGATTTCTCTTCTTTTTTTTTTTTCTTTCTCTCTTCCTCTCTCCTCTCTGGCTCTCTGGATCTTTGTGCTTCACTTCTCTCAGTGCTGCGCAAGAAGTGTCGGGGAGAGTGGAGATGATGGATTGGAAGTTTTCTCTGGTGGTTCTAGTGCGATAGTGAGGTGTGAAGGAGAGGGGGATGGGCAATGGTTGTGAGGGTGTAGGAGCTATGATTTGGTCGATGGCTGTAGCTGATGAGGCTAGAATTTGTGAATTTGGGGTGAGAATGGAGATGATGGTAGAGTTGGAGATTGGTTGCTAGTTTACTGTGATTTTTGTGATTGAAATTGGGTGGTTGGAGGCGATTTGGGGCTATGATGGTTTGAGGGTTGTATAGGTGATTGATGCGGTATGGTGGAGTACAGGGTGAGAGAGATGGTTGTGGTGGTGAAGTAGTAAAGAAAGAGTTGGTTGCAAAAGCTAGGCGGTGAAACTGAAGTGTAATTGGAAGGAGGGACTGATGAGCAGGCGGTAGATTTGTCCAGAGGTGGTGTTTCGAGGGCTTGGGTAGTGACGCATCTTGCTGTAAGGTGGTGGAGAATTGAAATCGGTTGGGGATAGTGAAATTGATATTGATTTTGTGAAAATTGTGATGATTGTGGGGTGGATTGAACTGATGTTTGGTGATGGAGGAGCTATCGGTGGTGGAATTGGTTCGCTTTGCTGATTATTTTCTGGCTGAGATGGACTATTTTAGTATTGTTGTTTGCAGGTGGTAGATGTAGGGGAGGAGGTTTAGGTGGTGGTTTTGGTTTGGGGCCGCTTGGGAGCAGTGGTTTATGGGGCTTGGGAACAATGGTTGCTAACAAAATTTGGTGATTTGGGATTGATTTTCTTTTGCAGGTTGATTTGATTCATGCGGTAGCTGTTAGGTAGTTTTTGAGGATTGAAATTACGGTTGGCAGTGGCGGTGGAGGTAGGAGAAGAACTGATGCTCTTGTTAGTGGTGATCAGTGGTTCAAGCTAGATTTGAAGGCCATGGTTGGGTTGGAGACATGGGAGGTGGAATTGGGTTGTTGGTGGAGCCAGGTGACAGGGGAGTGCTGGATGGTGGTGGTGGTGATTTGGCATTGCTACGGTGAGGGCCTCGCTGGTTGTTGTGAGGTGATGGAATTTGTGAATATTTGGGTGATTCTGTGAAAATTTTGGGGCTGAAATTGGGGAAAATTGTTGATTGTGATGGGGCTGCTTCTGGTGATGAAATAGGAAGGAAAAGCGGGTTGAGACGGTGGAGGAAGAAATCAGGAGAAGAAAGAAACAAACTCAGAAAAATTAACAGTATCCCAACCTAGAAATTCAACGAAGAAAAGGAAAAAAAAACCATATGATTCAATAATAATAATAATAATAATAATCAACTATGAACAAATAGACAAAAATATATGAAATTTACCCTGTGATGGAAATTAATAGGTCTGAATAGTGATCTTGAGTGGCTAAGTTAAAATCTTCTTTCTTGTGTGTGCTTGGCTTTTTGACAATGATGAACAGTAACCGATACTTGATGAACAGTACCCTAATTGAATCTGATGGTGGGAGTGTGTGTGTTTATGGTGTATGAGTGTGTGTTTTAATCTCCAAATAGATAAAAGGTCATGTGTTTTAGGGTTTTTATTTTTTCCTCTCATTTTCTTTTTTTAATGAGGGTATTTATAGAGTTTAGTAGTCTTAATCTCCAAAAATACCCCAAATAAACTAAAATGCCACTGGTAATAAAATTTTAATTTTATTCTAAAAAAATTATTTTTGACACAAAAAATTAAAATTAATACAAAAATGACAATGAACTCCAAAATTTGTCAAAAAATTCAAAATAGTTTCAAAAATAAAAAAATAAAGTTTAAAGTTTAAAATTGACCAAAAACGTGTTCGGAGTATGAAATGACTATTTTACCTCTTCAACGACAAAATAAACAAAAAAATAGCTATTGGTCTCGAAAAAATTACTAAAAATTAAATATAAGTTTAAAATCCTAGAATATGAATTTAGAACTCAAAAATTAGTGAAAAATGCATTCAGGGTGTGAAATGACTATTTTACCCTTGGACAAACAAAAATACACAGAAAAATAGCTATTGGTCTTAAAAAATTGCCAAAAATTAAAATAAGCTTAAAACACTAGGAAATAAATTTAGGATTCAAAAATTGGTGAAAATACGCTTGAAATGTGAAATGACTATTTTGTCCCTAAATGCGCTATTTACAAAAAAATATAGCAATCGTTCTTGAAAAAATAAGAAAATTTAAAAACATGCTTAAAAGCTTTAAAAATAAATTTTAGACTTGAAATAAATAAAAATAGTGTTCACGGAGTGAAATGATCATTTTACCCCTGTGCTGGCGCAATACAGAAAAATACCGGTTAAACTTGAAAAAATCGTAGAAATTTAAAAATGCGTATGAAAGTACAAAATATGAATTTATAAGCCTCAAAACTAATGAAAAATATTTACAGTTAAAAATTACTATTTTGCCCCCCCAAGATTATTGATTTTGTCCCTTTTTGCTAAAAAAAATCAGATTTGACTATCGAAATAGAATATAAAAGCCCCCAATGTTGAAAAAATAAATAGTGTATCAAAATTTAATATCTATAGGAAGTGTATGCATTGTACACCCTGACTATACCAGCCGAAGTTGGGATCTGTGTACTCCCGATGGTATGTGCATAGTAACCGCCTGGGGTAATAACCTGCTCATCCTGCCCACCATCATCGCGAAATCCATATCGATGACGATGTCTATCTCCTTGAGACGAAGGGCCAGCTTGGAAAGGACATGTCTAACTAGGCTCTAATAATGGGCACTATGTGACATAGAGGCACTAGTGTCTTGTCGGAGATCTGGGCCAAATCATGCGATCGGAACACTGTAAGTACTGCATAAACTCAAAAGCCTCATCTTAAATCGTCGTCAGATCAGGATGAAAAGTCTGTGTGGGGTCATCTTGACTGAGACCGGAAGAGACACTTCTTCTATCCTATACATGCTGCTCATTTATTGGGATTACATAAATACAAATTATCAGTAAACATATGTACGAAGTACTAGTTATTGAATGAAATGCTATAATACTTAATAATAATTACTATGTATTCAAACTGTCCAAAAACACCTTTCAGCCCATCATGCCGAATTTGGTGTATGGGAGTGGTGATATATAGGATTGTGTGGCGGTGGTAGTTCAGATTATCCAGCATTTGTGTCAATATCCTTGGTCTATTGCAAATGAGATTCATCAACTGTTTTCTTTAGAGCGTCATTTTGTTGATGTTCGACATTGTTATAGGGAGGCTAATCAGGTTGCGGATCACCTTGCTAATGTTGCGACTTCTCACCTTGGTGTCACCATTTATCAACATTGGTCTGAATTGCCTAAGATTGTTAGAGGTGCTCAAAGGCTAGATAAGTTAGGTGTGGTTTCCTTTAGGAAGTGTTAAATGTAAAGGGAGTAGTACTCCTAGTTTCTTTTTATTAATTTTTCCACATGTATTCTCTGAGGTAAGGTTTATGTCCCCCTCATTTGTTTCATTCCTTTTATTAGTTTTTTTAATAAAATTTGAAGGTGGCGCCTCCCCCCCATGTACGGGGTTTTGCCAAAAAAAAAAAAGTGTGGCGGTGGTATCACTGCAGGTAATTAATTGATAGCTAGAAAGTATTCGTAAGCTCTCATGAAACAACCGAACCTGCACGTTCATGCCAATAACTGATCTAAGACCTGTGGTAGTCATCCCAATCCTGTCCTAGGAATCCCTTTAGTAATAAGTCATGTAGCATGTCTTGATCAGTGTCGGCATCCTCTGGAATATGTTGGCATATTTTGAACTACTGTACGACACGATCTGACAAATGAATCTTGACAGTATGTCAAAATATCAAGAGGACTCTAACTCTCCAAAAAGGATCCCCTGCTGTACAATACGCAAGTAAAGACAATAGCACATTATCGGTGTAGGGCATCTATATGAACTGCAACAATCGACCAATAGTCATCGACATATAGAAAAAATCTATGTAATATAGGGAAAATTGTCATGCATTGTGAAAATGAAAGAATATCTAATTCGATTGCAACATCGACAGTTGATCTCGGTAGTGAGTGGCTGCATGCTGGGAAACATTTTAAATAGTACGCCTAATTACCAATCTACCTCCCATGGATAATTACTCACCAGTTGCTGGTCGATTATAACTGGACGGATGGTCAGAAATCGCTCCCATGCCCATAGCTGTTAAGATCGGATAATTAAGATGTCAAGTGTTAAGTTACTTAACTAATTGATAATACTTAATAATGTAAGGCCAATGTTTAAGTTTTTTACCTGAAATAGCATGTACGACTCTACAGTGATCTTCGTGTTAGACTAGCATGCATGGCACATGCGCCTATACAAGCATGCTAGAATAGTACTCTCTCAATTGTATCGGCCCATTCCCTCTAAATCTCAAAAATAGTCTAGCCAGAGTATATGTACAACATTACTCACACCATCTGCAAACAATGACCTTCGAATAGCATCAAAAATAACGTGCGAGCATACTGGTGGACCATCTCATCAGGGGTGTCTGGTGGTAATAGATTGTCTATCAAATGCTGGTATAGGGCATTAATCTTGATTTGTGCTTCCTTGAAATGACACTACTCTAGTAAAAATCCCAACCAATCAAAAACTAACTACTGTGGCTCAGCAACGGAAGCAATCCTGTGGGCTAACGGAATGGGTAAATCATACACTCGCAAACCCCACAACACCTCAATAACCTGCAAAGTGAGAGTAGCCTTACTAATAACAGGAAGATGAAATGTATGTATCTCCCGTCTCCATCACTTGACAAAAGTAAAAATAAGTCCGTGGTCCAAATTGAAAGAACTGACTCGACAAACCCCACCAAACCCAACATCGTCAATATAATATTTCACGTGAGGGTCTGCGGTATGCAGTAACTATAAAATACATCTATCACACCTCCTGATGTCAAGATCAATGCCTTCATTGTGAAAGACCGATGCAAATCGATGAACATGCTAGAGGTATAAAATAGAAGGATCTATAAGCCTCTGAACTGGTGCTATGGTACTCACGTGCACATGATTTATGTAAATCCGTGACTGCATGTGTAAAGAACACAACAAGGTATCAATGATAATTACCAAGTAAATTAGAATGGACAAAAAATATCAAATGATGAGAAAAAAAAATTTGTTGCATACGAAATGTAAAAATTAATACCAGCAGATATATAAATAACACAAAACCTTAAACTCTGAACCTAAACCCTAAAACCTAAAAAAATCAAAAACTAACCCTAACCCTAACCTTGAACCCTAAAATCTACATTCTAAACCCTATATTCGAACCCTAAACCCTTAAATCCCAACTCTAAACTCTAAAAAATCAATAACTAACCCTAACCCTAACCCTAAACCCTAAAATCTACATTCTAAACCTTATATTCGAACCCCAAACCCTTAAATCCCAACTCTAAATTCTAAAAAATCAAAAACTAACCCCCAAAACAAAAACTAAGCCTAAGCTAACTATAGAGATTTTAAAAGCCTAAGCTAACCCTAGAGATTTTATTGTATTAAATGGCAAACCTCGCATATAGGGGAGGGACGCTAAACCCTAAAACCCTAAACCCTAAACACTAAATCCTAAACCCTAAATCCCAACCCCACCCTAAACCTTAAATAAATCAAAAACTAACCCTAAACCCTAAACCCTAAATCCCTACCCTAAACCCTAAACCCTAAAAAAATCAAAAACTAATTCTAACCCTAAACCCTAAACCTTAAAATCCTAAACCCTAAATCCCAACCCCAAACCCTAAACCTTAAAAAAATAAAAAAAACTAATCCTAAATCTAATCCCTAAAATCTAAACCCTAAATCCCAACCCTAAACCCTAAAAAATCCAAAACTAACCCCAACCCTAAACCTTAAACCCTAACCCTAAAAGCAAAAACCATAAACTAGATGAATAAACTATAAAATATAAATACTGTTTTACTCTATTAAATGGCAAATTCTGTACACAGAAGAGGTACGCTACCCCAAAATTTTATTAAATACAAAAAATATGATTACAATTTTACATGATTAAATTGAAAAATAAATAAGGGCTACTTACTTCAGTTACAATAGACATAAACCCTACATTGCTAACGGTGGAAAAAGCCAAGAAAAGGACAGCTTTGTGTCGTGTGTCCAGATTGTGAGCAGTTGCTACATCGACGCGATGAATCTGGGCATCTACGATCCATCTTATTTCAAATTCTTGCAGTCTGCAATGGCCCTGGCCATCTTTGTCTTAGGCGACTACTATTGATTGTTAATTTGAGTTTTGATGACGACCAATATTGTTGGCCTCTGAGAGGATAAAATTAGAGTCTGAATGTTGCCTAATAAGTATTGTGAGTATACTGCTCCCCCACTAGATTCATAGGATTCATTCTGCATTGAGAGCATGTTATCATTGCATGCGAACAAGGGAAATGGAGCTATTGAAACTTACGACATGTGCATGTTCGCTGTGTAAGGTCCAAAGTTTATGTTTTTCCACCCTTGTGATCTCGACGGTGGCGAGTAATAATGTTAAAAATTCTGTTTCTGGAGTCATACATTTTAACTTTGTATTTTTTTTCTTTTTTCTCATTTGACACGTATTTACTCCAATTGTATTCTGGGAGTGAGAATCTCACATCCCATGCCAATTTCTAATTCTTGACAAATAGTTTAACAGTCTGGCTCAGTGTAAAGCAAACGCAAGTAGTAATAGACAACAATTGCACATCTCTCAGTAAGTTGTTGAATCGTTTGGCCATATTTGTCGATGTAGGACCCCAACGGTATCCCTCGTCCATGCAGAAAACCCGTTGTTCGGGTCTAGCATTAACGCCTGTCAACCAATCGTACGCCTCTTGATTCAAACTCTGTATTTAATGCATGAATTCTCCATACTTAGATGGTTAACCAGCCATTCTGGCTACCATAATAAGCTTTTTTAGCCTATACAATAGAGTGTTTCGTTAGACGGTGTTAACTAAAATTGTAAAATTACATAACCAAAAAATAAAAATTCGAAATCGATATTACCTCTCGTTCTTTAATTTCTGCCTGAAATTGCTTTGCACGTGCACAAGACAGTAGCGGTGGATTCCCATTGGTTCAAGCCATTCCAGAAGCATCGTCATTGTATGGATAATTGATTTATGCCTATTGGATATCATGCATACATTTTGAATATCACCACATACGTTAATATGCAACAACCGCATGAATCAAAATCAACTTCAGTTGTTCTCCTCATCCGCGAGTGTGAATGCCCGCGGCAAGAGGTGATTGCATGTATCATACCTGACAGCAACTTGTAATTTTCCTTGGCACACTCTCATAAAAATGCCGTCCACATCTATCACCAATTTCATATGACGAAATGTTTGAATGCAGGACCAAAAACTCAAAAAATATAGTCAAAAAATATGTTAAAAAGAGTGCTACTTGGATGTGGATCCTACACAACAACTGTTCCCGTACGACACATCACCATAAAGAATATCAGTGGCTCTACGACGATCGAACCAAGCTTTTCTGGATGACACATCGTAGTGAAAATACAGCTGAACTACTGCCATTAAAGCCTTTACTTTGAATATTGGACCATTACTAATGTGTGGAATAATGAACTAAGTAATTAACTCTGAATTCAACTACCGGTGATCGTTGTTGTTGAACAGCCGGGTAGATGTATGTTCATTGGCAAGAGTAACAATCACAATCATCCACATGTTATGAGAACGTCTAACATTGCTCACAACTGCCAATTGCACGGAGATGTCAAGTTACAGGCCCTGCAGCTAATATACCAAGTCACTTAAGAACTTGCGCGCACCTTGTACTCTTTGTTTTCCTTAATGGACCACTTTTGCACTGCTTTCTGTACATTTTCTTTACTATCAAATAACATGCCGAACCAAAGTTCTATCATCTTCTCATTCCACACATTAAGTCTCTCAGTGGGACTCTCATTTAAAGGATCAAATTGTAAAGTTGCATCTACACTGGCGTCGTACTATAGTCTTCCAGGATTGTAGCCAATCCATGTTGAACTAGGACCCATATGGGAATGTCTCCAAGCGTCTTCCTATCTGATGCATCATATCTTTGGGCATTATCCTTGGACTCATCATTTTTTTGTTCTGGTTTAGAGTCCATGTCACTATCTTTCATGTTAGTATCTGGTTCTGCACTGGGAATGTGGAGTGCATCATCATCATCGTGCCCAGAAACAAACTTTGCTGCTGAAGGCATATGAATCCCCGTTACACTGCTACTTGGGTGATTATCAACACGACTCCTGCTGCCTCTTCTCCATCCTCTCCTAGGCGGCTGGATATATCCATATTCTAACTAAATAGACTAACTTCCGTAAAAATCAGTTGCCTGTGCTGCATCCATCGAAAACAAGTCAAATTGACTATTGCCCTGAGTTGCATATTCTTGTACTCTTGTGATGTCATCAACTTCCACAAAGATCTCAATTATTTCTCGGTTACTTCCTTTGAAATAATACATTGCGTTTACTCCGATGTCATCTACTAAAAGTATTACACTAGATGCATCTTATAGCATGCAACCCCTAAGTATCAGAGTAATCTTGAATCTATTTCGATCTAGATACATAGCATCGTATACTGTATCTATCAATTCCTTAAAATTTACCCTTTTCGTAAGGAACAAAAATTTTTTCGGCATGGGCGGGTCATACAACATTGATCCTCCAGCATACTCAATTTTTCCTCCCCAATATAAATTAATTGTCAACATATGATCGTTCGACATATTTCGCTTAAATCTAACCAATGTAAAAGTAATAAGTTTTATATGTAACGAACAAAACGTAATTAATCCTAAACAACATGTTCAAAATATATAAAATTTCAAGTCGAAAAAATTGTAATTATTGAAAGGTATAGGGGCCAAATTATAATTATAAAAAAGTTAGGGGTCAAATTGTAATTATAAAAAACTTTTAAGGGCCAAATTGTAATTATAAAAACTTTTGGGGTCAAATTGTAATTATAAAAAATTTTTGGAGCAAATTGTAATTAGAAAAAACTTTTAGGGGCCAAATTGTAATTATAAAAATTTTAGTGGCCAAATTGTAATTATAGAAAAATTTTATGGGCCAAATTATAATTTATAAAAAAGTTTAGGGGCTAAATTATAATTATAAAAAATTTTGGGGCCAAATTGTAATAAATAAAAAGTTAAGGGGCCAAATTGTAATTATAAAAAGTTTTGGGGTCAAAACATAAATACACAAAAATGTAGAGGTCAAAATATAATTTTAAAAAGTTTAGGGGCCAAACTGTAATTGCAAAAAAGTTCAAGGGCCAAAATGTAAATACATAAAAATATAAGGGTCAAGCTATAATTTAAAAAATTTTCGGGGCCAAATTATAATTATACAAAAGCTTAGCGGCCAAAATGTAAATACACAATGTAGACACCAAATTTTGACGCACCATTTATTTTTCAAACATTGGGGCATATTTATATTTTTGGGATCAAATTCTAATTTTTCAATAAAAAGGAGGAAAAAAAATCAAAACCCTAAAACACACACTCTTTTTAGCCATTGAGATTAAAGCACACATTTTTACACCGTAAATACACACACTAAACCGCCGTTCTTTTTATCCTTGTTACTGTTCATCTCCAACATCAAGGCGGCTACTGTTCATCAAGCTTAAAAAGGTGAGTTCTTCTCTTTGTTTTGATGCATTTTTGCCCATATCTTACAAGAAAATTTGATTATGTGTTTTGGAATATTAATTGGGTTTTTTTGAAATTCTTGTTCTTGGGTTTTTGTTTCTATTTTCTTCTTGTATCTGTTTCTGGTTTCGTTCCTGGAATTCAGTTCTTCATCATCTTCAACCAAAAGCTCCACCTTTAACCACCGCCTCCCTCAACCTCTTCTCTTCTCCACTATTCTGGCCACCTCTCAACCTTAAATCGCAACCATCTTCTTCTTCTCTCCAACCACAGCCCCTTAACTCAATCGAAACCCCAACAACCTTCAAACCACCATAACAGCACAACCTTAATTCAACACCACGCGCCACCACCATCAACCTGCGAAACAAAAATCAAAGCCACAAACCACCATGCTCAGCCATTCACCTCCAATCACCACTACACAACCCAAATCCCCAATTGCCATCCCACTGAACCCACTTCACAACCCTCACACCACCAATGTTGGCTTTAGTCCTCTCCTCCCCCATCAGCCTACTGCTTCCATTGCCACTTCTTCTCTTAGCCATGAACCACCAGTTGCCCCCTTGCCCACCACAATCCACTTGCACACAGAAGCAAACCCAACACCATCAAGGTCTTCACCAACAGCTCCTCACAATCGCAAGTTCTCTCCGTCACCAACAATTTCCATCTGTTAATTTCAGCCCCAAAACCAGCACCTCCTATCTGCAACAACGCAGCTCCTATACTCACCACTTCCCAAACAAAATCCAAACCAACGTAAACCACTATCCTCTCTGTCTGAGCCACGCAACCAATTGCAACCGAGGCATCCACAACCCAAACCTACAGAAAAAACATCACAGCAACCGGTTGCCACAAAATGTCCAGGCCTCCCCTGTCTTCACCTTCACCACTAGTAACTTTCACCTCCAAATTGAAACTCACTAGCTCTTCTCATCATCCTCCATATTTCCCTAATCTAGGCCACACTACCACCAATTGTCACAACAATCACAATTCCCCTGCCACCAAGAAAGCCCGATTGTACCATCAATCCCACCAATTTCACTCACTACACCCACCAACTGCTCACAGTCACCAAACCCATTAACTCAGCCACCAGAATCATAAACATTGCAACCCCACCAATCAGTTTCCAAAAACAAATTAGAACCACCAGTTGTAGAACGATTCATAATACCCACCAATCCTACCCTGCAAAGAACAACCCTCAATCAAAAAGCACACCGCCATCAGCAGCCCAAAATAACAACCACAAGACCACACCCAACTCCAATACAACGTACAACCCATACACCATCATATAACCACTAAGCCCGACAATTCACCATTGTCAACCCACTCTCCAAACACCCAAATCACCACCCTCGCGGGTCAAACAACAAGACCCACACCACTAGCACCTCCCCAATACACCAAATTAAAACACGCAAGCATACAGAGAGCTGCAAGAGAACATGCGATTACCCAATTCGTCCCCATCAGATACAAACCGCTCTGCACTTGCAATGAAACACCCCCAAAATTCTATCAACGCCACCACCGTGTCTTTCCTCCTGTGATTTGAAGGAGAAATTGGCTTTGAGAATTAGTTTTTATGCCTTGAGAGAAAGCCGAAAGAAAGAGGGCTGAGAGCTTGAAGAGAACAGAGAGTGAGAAAAATGTAGACACCAAATTTTGACACACCCTTTATAAAAAAGGATATATTTTACTTCATTTGGAGATACTTTTTAATTTTCAAGGGCTAATTGTAACTTTTGCATAAATTTTGACTAATTAGTTGTATCAGGGGCAAAACAGAAATTTCACTATGTAAATGTTATTTTATTTTAATTAATTTATTTATGTTTCTAATGCAAAATTTTACTGTTTTTATCATTATTTCTAATTTTAATAATTTTTCGGAGTCATTTAGTATTTATTTAAAATTTTAGTATTTTTTAACTTAATGGCACATTTCCCAAGGCATTTTTTATGAGAATTTTCCAAGTGAAAAAAAATTTATATGCACATTTTATATATTCATAAATTTTTTGTATAAATTTCATGATTTTAGAAATCGTTTGATATTTATTTCAATATTTTACCTTTTTTCTATTAATAGCATATTTTACAATGTTATATTAATTTTTGAACTTTACGGTGAATTTTATTTATTCTTTGCTATAACTCCAAATTTTAGTATTTTTTGATTTTAGAGAATTCAAATATCTTTTATTTTATTTTATTTCATTTTGTTTTTTCTTTATATTCCCTAGAAATTTCTTCCTTAAAAAAAAAAAAAAAGGGGAGAGCCAAACAGCAGCAATGTTGGTTGCTGCTGTTTGCTTTCTGCCATGGCTGATAGCAGTCATACTCTCTCCCATCATCACAACCACTTCTTGTTTAATCCCATCACCTTCTGCAAAGACCAGATTGGAGGGGATTTTAGGTGGATTTTTTTCTTCTCCAACCACTCACCATCATCACAAGTTTCCCCACTGTTTTTTCCTTCAATCCTCTCTACAACACAGAGAGCAGACATCACAAAAACACACTTCACTTGCTCTTCTCTCTCGGCTCCCTCATTGCACAAAAACAACACTGCATTTTGCATCTTCACAATTCGTTATCACAGTTCACACCATCCCTGCAGAAAAAAAACACACACACGCAGACATCACAAAAGCACACACCTTACACACACCAATTCACTCTCAACTCTCTCTGCCATCCCTCCAAAAACACACACTGCACACACCCACAAAAACATCACAGACAACCATTCACAAACACACAGACATCACATACACACCACACCCTCACACCACTCTTTCAATCTCTCGGCTCTCAACCTGCACAATACACACAAACACATTGCACACCCCTGCAAAAACAGACCACAAACAATCTAAGACACCAAACTACACCAGCACACACACACTCTTTCAGCTCTCCGATTCACTCATATTCACCAGTTCACTTATGCACATAGACATAGCACACAGGCACACACATCACACCTGCACACACAAAACACACACCAGGCTACACCAACACACACACACACTCTTTCAGCTCTCCAATTCACCTGCACAAACACACACATTAGACACGGAATTTCACACACACACACTCCACGAACACACACTGCACACACCTGTAAAACATGCACACATACCCCTGCAAAAGAAAAAAAAACAACACACAGCCCCTCAACCATCTCCATTGATCACTGGAACCTGCACCACCCTTGGCTCACCACCATCCCCACTGCCGAATCCCACCACCGAGACTGGTGACTCCACCAACCAACCGGTCGAACTCCTCCACCACCACAATTCCTCCACCATCGAACTAGCACCACCAATCTCTGCCAATTTCTTGGCCAAACCAGGTAAGATTCATGGCTCCCCTTTTAATTTTTGGTGCATAGATTAGGTTTATGTTGATTTATATTGATTTAGGGTGGAGAAGATGATTTAGGGAGGTGAAAATTGATTCGGGTAGATAGAGAAAGACAGACAGAATCCGAAAGAGAGAGGTCCGGTGAAGAACAAAGAAAGAGAGAGAGAGAGAGAGAGAGAGAGAGAGAGAGAGAGAGAGAGAGAAATCAGAGAGTTGGACAGAAGAGAGAGAATCGAGGGAAGAAGAAGAAGGAAGAAAAAGAGAAAAAGAGAGAAAAAAAAAAGAAATCTGGAAAAGAAGAAACAAAGAAGAAAGAAAAAGAAAGAAAACAATAGGAAAAATCATAAAAAAAAGAAAAGAAAAAGGGGTTACAAAACTACTGTCGTTTTAACATAAAACGATGTAGTTTGGGTTAGTTTATTTATTGTTTATTGTTTTATCAGATTAGATAGTTTTGGCCTCTCAGGTTCTTAATTGTTTGATTATGCCCTCCAATACTTTTAGTTTGCTTCAATTAAGTCCTTATTTATTTAAATTAACCCCTAAAATTTGTGTTTCCTTTCAATTATGTTCAAAATAATTGCAATTTAGTTTTAAACTTGCTGGAATTTATATTTTTGCCCTCCAAGTAGCTGAAAATTGCACTTATACCCTTAAATGTTGCTGAAAATTGCATTTTCACCCTTGAATGTTGCTAGAATTACATTTATACCCTTTAGCTTGCTAGAAATTGCAATTTTGTCCCTTAAGTCTTGCTGAAATTACGTTTTTCCCCTAGGTTTGCTATAGTTTTCATTTTTACTCCCCAAGTTTGCTGGAATTGTACTTTAGCCCTTGAATGTTGCTGGAAATTGTAAATTTGGTCCCTCATGTTGCTGAAAATTGCATTCTTGTCCCCCAACCTTGCTAAAATTTTATTTTTGCCATTATGCTTTGCTGGAATTACTTTATTACCCTCAAATGTTGCTAAAATTCATATTTTGCCCTCCAAGTAGCTAGAACTTGCATTTTAGCCTTTGAGTGTTTGCTAAAATTGCATTTTTCGCTCTTGAATGTTGCTGGAATTTTCATTTTTTCCACCCCATCCTTGCTGAAATTTCATTTTTTTTTTGTTATTTGTGACTGTAAATTATGTATTATCCCATTGGCTTGGTATAATTTACATATTTGGCTTTTAAACTTGCTGGAAATTTTAATTTTTCTCATTATGCTTGCTGGAAATTATATTTAGCCTTTTAAATTTGTTGTAAATTATGTTATTACCTTAACTATTGTTTGAAATTGTAATTTCGCCCTTAGTTTGTTGTAAATTATATTTTACTCTAAGAATGTTGCCTAAATTTCCACTTTTAATCCAAAACTTTAGAACATTTTATTTTTTGCAAAAAAAAAAATAGAATTTAATTAATTCCTCAAGTTTTTTTTAATTATTTTCTTTTCATATTTTCTTTTTATTTTAATGTTCCAAAATTTGGTCTTTTTATCTAACTAATGCTCAAATTAGTTTCTTTATTTCTCATTTAGTTATTTTGGTGATTTTTATTTGTGTGATAAAAGCTTAATTATGTATTATTGTATTTTTTTTATTATCTTTATTTTTTTATTTTATTTACTTTTTTTAAATTTTTAAACTAAACACTTTTTATTTTCTTCCTAAATATTTAAGTATTGCTTTTAAATTTTTGTTTATTATCGCTGTAATTGTGGCATGGTTATAATGATTAATATGAAATTATTTAATTAATGATTTATTTATTTAAATAGTGGTGCCTTAATATGTTTGTTCATTTTATTAGCAATCTATACCGAGTCTTCGAATGAGAGGTACCCCTATTATCCTTTCAATGTCTCTTTATGTGCACATACATGCTCCTATGTGTTTTTCTATGTGTTTTTTTGTGTATCTCTTTGTGTTTATTGTTTTTATTCATGTGTGAGTATTTATTCATTTACATCATGTTATTTATTTGAATTTAATTTTAATTATTCAAAGAAATGTAATAGATAGGTGATATTCTATTTAGCAAAAATTTTGTGTTTAGATAGTTAATGTAATAGATAGTTTATATTTTCATCAATTTAAAAAAAGCTTATGTATTTTAGATAGAAAATGTAATAGATAGGTTAGATAGGTCATTTCTTAACTTTTTCCATTTTTAGATTGTAATTAGGCTTCCCCGGTTTAATAGTTAGGGCTTTTGTGTGCTATGTGTGCTATGTGCTTATGTGCTTTATTTGCTTTCCCTAGAACTTTGCATCTAGAATATCATGCTTATGTGTTATATGCTCCTATATGCTATTATCTGCTTATATGTGATTATTGCTTTAATATATGTTTTTATTTATTTACTTGTTTATTATGATATATGTGTATCATTGCCCCACTAGTCCAATGTTAGTTGTGGTTAATTTCGGTTTCTTTGCTAGTCCAACGCTAGTGAGGAATTTCTAGAAAATGGGCTAGTTCAATGCTAGACCCTTAGGTCATTTTAGCATTAGATCACTCCTCGTGTGCATTTCATATCATTTCATACACATTTTCTCTTTTAGGCCTTTTTCCATTTTTGCATGGTTTGTATGTATTATTATTCTTATTATCTATTTTTACATATATTCAGTGCTTGACATTTAGGTTACATTTCACATAGAATTTTAGGTCATTTGTGTGATTTTTTGACTAGAAATAGTCATCTACTTACGTGGGAAGCGGTGGCGTACATGTCGTTCCCCCTTTCGTGAGTAGGAATAGCTAGTCACGAGTCTATTAGTCTCCCATACCCATCATGTTGCATCCCCACTTTCTTTCTTCACTTACTATCTATATTACTATTCTCCTTTTCTTTTCCATTTTGCATCTATACTCGTGACTCCATCGAGGTCTAAATTTGGGTTTCGCGATTAATGTGATAATCTTGGCCAAACCTCAATGGAACATTTTTGTCCCTCAATGATATTTATTTTTTAGGTCTAGGTTTGCATTCATATAGTTGCATCCAAATGTGATAAAACGTAGGGTTATATTAGGAAAATTTGAACTAAACCTTGCAACTAGTTTCGGTTAGGTTGAAAGGGTGCCTTAGGTGTAAACCTTTGCCTTCCCTTTCTTTAACTATGACTCCCGAACCTTTTTTTCTTGTTTTCAAAGACCTGGAGTTGTCTTAAAAAGGGTTTTCTTGTTCTTCTTATATTTTCTCAAAAATCATTTTCTAAAAAATAATTCCCGATTTTTTTACCTTTTATAAAATCTTCTTTGGTGACTTGGTACACCAAAACTCAATACCAAGTGGCGACTCCCTTTTCACTAAAAACCCTTTTTTAGACTCTATTTTTGGGTCTAAAAATCATCGCATTTTTAAAGTCCCATTTTAGGCCCTTTTCTTTTTGTTTTCAAAATAAAGCATTTTCTAAAAATCACATCTTTTGTCAAACTATTTTTTATAAAGCATTTTCTAAAAAATCATTTTACAAAACCTACACTCTTTTCCAATAAACAAAACATAATATATCTTTTTTCCGTCTTTCAAAAAATGGGGCTCAACAGCTGGCGACTCCACTAGGGATCACTAGTGAGTCCGAGCACTAGGCTTAATCACTTTTTCTTTCTTTAACCCTTCTATCTTATCACATTTGGATGTTTAGGATTGCATTTTTCCTTTTTGGATTTCACTTGGTATTTCACATACGCCTTTTCGTTTCTCACTTTTATGTGATGGATAATTTATTTATTTGTGATGTATGTTCGTATCGCGCTTGCATTTGGGGAGGGGGTTAGTCACCCTTAGAGCCTTTCGCGTGTTTAACCTTGTTATTCCCTCCTCTCAAAAGGGCATCATCATACATGCATGCGATTATTTTAACCCTTTTTCTTTTTGGTGGTTGTCACCCACCCATCCCTTTAGGAATTAGGATCGATCTACTTGGATATGTGATCATGGCACGATGTGCACGTGACCATGTCTGGGAGAACTCCCAAATTCTCGATTTGAATCCACAAGTCTAGAGATTTGGGCTTTAAAAAATAGATCCACTCAGACACGTGGTCGAGGCATGATGTGCACATAGCAGTGTCTGGGGGATCACTCGAGCCACCGACCAAGGGTTTTGGGATTGATGACCCTTACCCTCAGGTTTGAAGGCTTGGGAGCCGATAGCCTAATCGAGTCTAGATGCATTAGTGAACCCAACCTCATGTATCCATATAGAATAAGCCTAGGATAGAGTCGGCCTTACCCTATCAGGTACACCAGGCACGAGAGTGGGGAATTCACCCCCTTTTTCTGTTGTACTGTTTATTGCTATTTGCTTTATCAATATGTTATGTGATATTTGTTGAAAACTAACGCATTCTCTCTCATTTTTTGATTGCATTCACAAACATAGAATAAAGAGCCCTGGCATGGTGCTCTCGTAGGAAACCAACCCATTATCGGCATGTTTAAATTTTTTTTCTTACCATTAATTTCTTCGAGAAAGATGGAAATGAGATTTTCATAAAAATTTTAGAAATTGCATTTGGTTGTAAACAAGGCACCCCAAGGTTCCAATCATTGTAAATTTTATAAAATTTCAAAAAAATAATAATAATAGTATGATTTTTCAACTTGTACTTTTCCAAATAAGATTTGTAGTTTTAAACCTTTTTTCAAAGTTTAATTCATCCTTGTTGTATCTGTCAGTTTTGTCTGAACCAATTCTTCTCAGAATCAATAAATGTACCTGAGTGTCGAACTTTTGCACAGTTTACATTTATCATTTTTTCAAAGAAATTAATGCATCATTTTTACCGTATCCTCCACCCTCCCATCCCACATTACACAAAATGTAATTTTTACATATATTTCATTTGACTTTAATAAACTGGCATTTCAACTTGTATATTTCTAGATAAAGTTGTGATTTTCATTTTCTTTCAATGTTATGTCCTATAAACATCATAAAGGCTTGTTTGTTTTCAAACAAATAAATTTGAAGTTAATAATCCTTTGTACATTTCACTTGCCATCTTCTCGGAGAAATTATGCATCATCCTTAGAGTAAAAATTTTAAAGCATTTTTGCATTTTTGCATATTTTAACTTGCTTTAATAAACAAGTTAAACTGGCATTTTGCATAAATAGGCATCATGCATAAACCGGCATCATGCATAAACCCTAGAGGGAATGTCATTTTGGGAATCCCATTATAGGAAAGCCATCCCTTTGTCTTGGGTACATGTGTCGCGTCCTAAAAAAATTGTGAGTGAAGGTGTACTAGTGGGGTCGTTGACTGTCGCGTCCCGAAAAGACGGTCTAGTCTGATGACCCTTTTGAAAAGCAAGTTTTTGGGAAAAATCGTGCGTGTGTGTGAAAAAACAGATTTGTATTGAAAAAAGTGTATTTTAAGAAAAAAAATGGTATTTTAAAAGAAAACAAGGCCGGGACTAAAGGTGCGACAGGTTTGGCCAACTAATTTTTGAAAAAGGGCTTTATTTTAAAAAAAAAACGGAGTCGCAACTTGATACTGAGTTAGGGTGTACCAAGTCACCCGAAAAATCGTTTAACAAAACAAAAATAAAAATTTTAGAAAAATCATTTAAAACCTTTTTTCGACTCCGGTCTATGAAAAACGAGAGAAAAGGGTTCGGGAGTCACATTTGAAGAAAGAGAAGGCAAAGGCTTGCGCCTAAGGCACCCTTTCAACCTAGCCGAGGCTAGTTGCGAGGTTTATTCAAAATTTCCTAAATTAACCCTAGATTCTATTGCGTTCAGATGTATCTATATGAATGCAAATCCTAAGTCTAAATGTGAATATCGAGAAGGTCGTCATGTTCCGTCGAGGCTTGGTTGGAATTATCGTATTAATTGCGAAACCCGAGTCGAGACCTCGAGGGAGTCGCGAGTTTTTATGCAAAATGTGATGCAAAAGAAAAGAAAATAATAATATAATAAGTGAAGAAAGAAGGTGGGTATATAACATGACGGGTACGGGGACTAATATCTTGTGACTGAATGTTTCTACTCACGGAGGGGGGAACGGCCTATACGCCACCGCTTCCCACGTGAGTAGACGACTATTTTTAGTCGAGTTACATAGATGTCCTAAAGTCTAAGTGAGATGTGAACTAAATGTCATGCATTTTAAAAATGTGTCAAAATAATAAAATAATAATAATAATAATAATAATAATAATAATAATAATAATAAAATCATGCCATGTGGAAAGAAAACTAAAAGTGTGTGAAATTTGAAATGCACACGAATGTACCTAACACTAAAATGTCCTATGGGTCTAGCGTTGGGCTAGCCCGTTCTAAAAAATCCCACTAGCATTGGACTAGCGGAAAAGAATGAAGCCACAACTAGCGTTGGACTAGTGCGGTGACGAAATACCATAAATCATAAATTAAATAGTAAAGTGTAAATTAAAAGCAAATTAATCATATGAAAACATATAAGATCACATAGGAGCACATAACATATAAGCATAATATTCTAGATGCGAAAATCCTAAGGAAAGCGGTTAAAGAAATAAACACATAAGCACGCAACAGCAAATAAATCCTAACTATTACACCGGGGGCTTGATTCACAATTTAAGGGGGAAATTAAAATATCCTATCTATTACACTTTCTATCTAATTACACAATTTTGCTAAAATATGAATTTTAGCCTAACTATTACATAGACTAGCTAAATACAAAAAATATTACACTTTTGTCAAAATAATAATAAAGAGATAATAAAATTTAAAATGAAATTGCATGAAAGAAATAAATACACACAGAGCATACCAAATAGGAAATATGTGAATAAAATGCATAAAAATCACGTAAGGCACATTGGAGCACATAAAAGAGAAATTAATCAACGAGGAATAGGGATACCTCTTTGAAGATCCGGTACCAATACTTTTAAAAAATTGAACACACAAGTCAAGGTATCGCGATATAATAATATAAATCACAAAAATATAAAAATTCTAACAAATTGAACGTAAAATGCAAATACTATTAAACTAAGGGATTAAACAAACTTAAACTAACCTAGGGGGCCAAATAATAATTGAAAGCATTATTCTTAAGCTAAAATTGCAAAATTTTACCAAATTGGGGAGCAAAGCATAAATTTCAGCAAGTAAGGGGGCAAAGAAATGCAAATTTGAGCAAGTTAAAGACATAACTTGCAAAAAACTAGGGAATTTAATTGAAAGAATATAAAAATCTAGAGGGTCAATGTGTAAAATTAAGGACCTAATTGTATAAGACTAGGAAGTCTTTGAGGGCATACCAATATTATTCAAGACCTAGGGACTGACATGTAAATATTTACTATAAATAGAATAACCAAAAACAAAAAATGCTAACTAAAATAAAACTACATTAATTAGTTAAACTAACTTAACGGATTATTTTAATTACTCAATTCAACTAAACTAAGTTAAAATAGAAATCAATTAACACCAAAAAAATTAAATAATGAAAGAGACAAAAATAAAAACAGTACTAAATTATGAACTAAAACCAATCCCCAAATCCTTCTTCTCTTTTTTTTTTTTTTATGTGAACAGAAATAAGAAAAAGACAATAAAAGAAATAAATGTATAAAATTAATAAAACCCCTCCCCCCAGGTCGTCTTCTTCTTTCAACAGAGGATTCTCTCTCTCTGTCTCCCCTCTTTTTTCTGCATCTCTCTTCCTTGATTTCTTCTCCCAATCTAATTACCGTTCTCCTCTCTCTCTCATTTTCTTTCTCTCTGCTTTCCATTCTTTCCAGCCAATTTCTCTTCTCCCTTTATTTTCTTTCTTTTTTTTTTTTTTATAACTTTCCCTTCTCTGTTCTTGATCTCTCTCGCTGCTCTCCCTCTATTCTCAATTGCTCTATCTCACTCTCTCTTTGCTTCTCTCGACCCCACTCTCTCTCTTTTTATTTTGGTTGCTTTTCCTCCACCTTTCCTTCTCTCTTTGTTTTAGCTTCTCTCAATTCTCTCTACTTTCTCACCGCCCTCTTCTCTCTCTCTTTCTTCTATCTTCTGCTCTCGATTCTCTGATTTCTGCAACTCTATATTTTTCTATTTTCTTCCCTCTTTCACTCTCTATTTCTATTTTCTCTGGCTCTCACCCGAATCTCTCTCTGTCTCTATTCTCTCTTTGCTTCTTTTGCTTTTTCTTGAGGTCCAATACATTGTCATGGGGGAGAAGAAAGGAGGAGGAATCGAAGGCGGAATTGGGCGTTAGAGGTGTTTGCAGGTAGATTTGTGTGATTGGAATGTTGATGGTTGGTAGAAAGGGCAGTGCTCAATAGTGGGTGTAGCTGATGTTTGATGGGCCGTGGGTGTGTGGGCGAGTTGAATATGACGATTTGTAAGGCTTGGTTGTGATTCTGGTGGGAGAAGGTGCTGGCAGCACTGTGTGTTTTGGGTGGGGGTTGTGGTTTTTGTTGTTGTGAGGGCTTGGATGACCGATTTTAGCTGGGAGGTTGTGGATTTACAGAGGGGCGATAGTGGTTGATTGTAGTGTTTGCAAATGGTGAGTAATTGAGTTAGAGTTTGACGAATTTGGGGCTAATTGACTTGGGTAATTTGGCAGTGGTGATAATTTGGTGAATTGGAGTGGTGAGAGTTATGGTTTTTGTCTGGCTAAGTTTGTGACAAGGGGGTCTGTTGTGATTGTAGGGGCTTTGGGATAGCTTTTGAGGGTTAATTTGGTGATCGTGAGTGATGAGTGAGTGTGTGTGTGTGGAATGTTAGCAGGTTTTGAGGAAAATTGTGGTCAAATGGCTGATGAAGATGGCTGTCACCGGAGTTGTTTTTGTGACCTTATTTCTGTGAAGTGTGTTCTGTGTGTATTTGAGTTAAGTATGCTTGCGTGTCTATGTGTGAATCTGTGTTTGTGAATGTGTGTATGTGATGTTTGGTGGTGGAGTGGAACGAGGTTTGGCTGGGGTTGTGGGATTTGGTTGGTTTTGTGTGTGGGTGAGTTTGAAGGAAGTGGAGAGATGGGCAGGCGATGGAAGAGGGAGGAGGAATGGTGGTGAGGCGGTGGAAATGAGGGAGGAGATGGTGGAGGTCAGAGTGTTTTCAGAAAATAAAGATAAACAAAACCCAGAAACAATATCCAAACCAAAAAAGAACAATTCGGTAGACTAAACAAAATTTCAAACAACTGGACAAAGAAAATCATATTTACATGAAGAGAAGTGAAATAATAAGTGAATCAATTAAGTAAGAATTCACCTTTTGATCCTGCAAGGTGGACTGGAGATAACAAGTAACTTTTTAAGCTTGCTGATGAACAGTAACCGGAACCTTGAAGGAGACAGCAGAAATTGTGTGTTTTTGGGTGTATATGTATGTGTTTGATCTTTTTGCACAAAAATCAAAGTGTTTTTAGGGTTTCTATTTTTTCCTTTGCTGCCGATTAGAGAGTATTTATAGGTCACTTGTCTTGTTGGCCAAGAATGCTATAAAATAACGAAAATGCCACCGATATAGGAAAATGCTAATTTTATTAAAAAAATATTTTTTTAACCCTAAAATTAAATTTAATCCAAAAAATATGACAATGATCTCTAAATTTTCAAAAATAATTCACAGCAAATTTCAAAAATAAAACTAGAGCTCAAAACTGATAAAAACACGCTCGATGTATAAAATGACGATTTTGCCTTTGGATAATGAAAATTCATAGAAAAATAGTTATTGTCCTAAAAAATTATCAAAAATTGCAGGTAAGCTTAAAACACTAGAAAATGCATTTTTGACTCAAAATTGGGAAAAAATGAATTTAAACTGTAAAATGACGATTTTGCCCTTGGGCAATAAAAATTCACAGAAAAAATAGTAATCGTCTCTAAAAAAATCAAGAAAATTTAGAAACATGCCTAAAGAATTAGAAAAATGAATTTGGAACTAAAAATGAGCTAAAATGGTATTTGCGGGGTGAAATTACCATTTTGCCCTTGTGTCGGTAAAAATATAAAGAATACCAATTAAATCCAGAAAAATCATAAGAAATTAACAAATTCACATAAAAGTAAAAATATGAATTCAAAACCCCCAAAAGCTGATAGAAAAATATTTACAAATAAAATTACTATTTTACCCCCCAAATCATTGAAAAATTAAAATTTGTCCCAAAAAGTGCAAACATGCCCTTCCCATGTTTGAAAATAAATGGTGTGTCAAATTTTGGTATCTACAACATGACCCTAAAAGACATGCACTTTTATATTTTTCAGTACCATCCTAGAGGGTGAGACCCTAGGTAAAGTAACATGAGTAGAATGAAGACATTTCTTTTTGGCGAATCTGGCGTATCATCATTTAAAGGGGGGTCTCACTTGAAAGGATTGCATTTCATGCTAAGCCTACCCTTGGCACAATAAGGGCTCCCCCCCTAGGGCATGCATCCGTTTTTGTTTTCACTTATACTAATTTCGATTTTTTTTCAGGTCCTCTAGGGAGGCAACAAATTGGGAAACACGTCGGATACATATTTGATTCAAACCTTTTGAATCATAGTTTTACTTCAGTAAAGCATCATGCACTTGACATTTATAATGCCAGTGTTCTTTTCAAACTATAAGAAGGATCGGAAGAATCCAGTTTTTAAAATTGAGAGTGTTAAGGGTCCAAATTGATGAGTTTGACTTGAATAGTTAGTGCGATAGATGAAATTGTAATTAGATAATGGTTCATTTAGATGTCATAAGAATAGGAATAACTTAGTCACTAATAATGGTTTTCTTTTTGTAAATTTAAGATTGCCTTGTATTCAAAATTCTTTCTCGGATAAAGCACTAAACAAGTTGCTTTTTCAAAATTGTTTGTAGCATGAAATTTTCCCTTCATATTTTTGTATTTAGTTTTGAAAATGATTTGCTTCAAATTTTTTGTTATATCGAGCAAATAATTCTTTGATGAGACCTTGAAATAAATTATATTTCTTTCAAAGCCTGATACTAGGCTTGTGTAGTTGTAAAGTTTTCTCTTTTGATGAGTTAATGCAAAAAAAAAAAAAGAGAGGAAAAACATTTTCTTGTATTTTTTATGGTGAAAATAAATGCCCATGGTCTTAGGATGTCATCTTATTTGAAGTTGATAATTGCATTTCAGTATTTTTCTGATTCCAAAATAATGCAAATTTCAAAGGAGAATTAGAATGATGCCGAAAAAGAATCTGGACTCTGTGTTAAAGATTCTGAATGATACAAAAGGAAAATCCAAGTTTAACTTGGAAAGGGTAGAAACCACAAACATTAACACCAAGACATCGGTCAGGGAGTTAAGTCAAAATGCACTTTTGCTCCGAAGATCTACAAAATGTCAAGCCAATTTGGATGTATGTTTGGACGATTCAAGCACAATAACAGAACAAACATGTAGGGGATGCGACTTCAACCATTTCACAAGGGGAGTTATTGTTTCATATCCACAATGCTTTATTTACCTTTGGAATGTGTTGTATAAGTTGTTGTAAGATTAAAATAAGGTGATGCCATATGCTTGTGAGTTATTGCTAGCAATTGTGATTCTGTCTAATTCCCCTACTTGTTGAAATTACTTTATGTGCGTCGACAAATGCTTTCTTTAAGCAATGAGAAATGATTATTATGTGGTTTGGAGTTTTATCCTTATAGAAAGTATATCTTGTAAAGTGGTTAGAATTATGTCTAAATTTTGTATGTTTGATTAAATTTCTCTTCTTCACTTAATTTCACATATTGAATGTTGATTATGGTCAATTAGTGCAATCATGTAATCTGTGATGCAAAATTTATTATGAGGGATTTTATGCAAAAAAAAATTGAAAAAAAAGAAAAAGAATGATGTGATTTTTTCTACTCCAATGGTTCTTGTGCTTAGTAATCGGGAGTCTTCATCAAAAAATGTCAGCTTTTGCGTCAAACGGTACTTGAATTATGAGTAATGATGCGTAAATTTGAGTAAGTAAATTGTTGAGTAACCAGGGGTCTTCATTTAACCAATGTCGATTCTTGCGTAAAAAGGTAATTGTACTTCTTAAATACAGTTTTTGCTACTTGCTTAAGGGTTGAGGTGTTGAGTAACCGGGAACCTTAATAACCAATGTTGGTTTTCACCTCAAAAAACACTCTCGTATCTTGAGTGATTAGTTCACTAAAAGAAATTTTCCTCAAGTGAAAAATGAAATTGATCATAGACATGCGAAGCACTTTGATTGATCATATGATTTATTTACTTGTGAAATTCAGTAAAGCGAAGAAATTAAGTTGAAATTACTTAATTGTGATATAATTCTTTCTCTTTTGCTTGATATTATGTGTATTAAAGGCAAGACAATAAATTACATAATGGTTATTTACCCGATCTTGAGAAAATATGTTTCAGAATGCACATGGGTGATTTCAATGCTTGAATCCTTAGTTGAACTCCCATTTTCCAATTTGAGGACAAACAATGATTCAAATGTGGGGAATTGACAAACGTCAAAATCATGCTTCTAAGTTGTTCCTTTTAGTGTGAATTTGACTCATTTTGTATACTTTTCATTCAAATTTAGAATTTTATGGCTAAAATATTTCAGCAGATTGACGCACAAGCTTTTAAAATTTTTGCAGGTTAAGGATATTCGAACAAACTGGATCAGTTGGAGCAGGCATTTCTCATTAAAAAAAAAAGAAGAAGAAAAAAGGAGAAGCATCATTGTGTTCTAGCAGAATTAGATGGTTGGATATCTCCTTGGATCATTAATTCAGATGGGAAAAGGAGGTCTTTTCATTTGATTTAGTAAATTTTCTTTTAAAAAATTGTTGCAAAAGAGACGGATCAAAGCCAGACCATCTTTCTTTTCCACAAAAAAAAAATAAAAAACTTTTCTTCTCTAGTTTACCCTTGGAGCCTCCAGAATATGTGATTTTCATTTGACAGCCCACTTGAAGGTCGCACCCCTTCCACACTGGGGCAGTTTTGTGATATTTCATCTCACACTAGGACAAACTTTATTTCGACATGCATTTCAATAAAAAAAAAGAAAATAGAAAAAATAAGAAAAAAAAAGAGACTAAAAAGGGGAACCCCAAAGAAAGTAATAAACTGGGGCAAATTTTCTTTTTAAAAAGAGAAAAGAAAAGAAAATTCCCAAAAGTCAATGGCAAAATTGGGATATAAAAAAAATTTTGAAAAAAAGAAAAGAAAAGGTAAAAACTGCCAAAAGTGGGGCAGTTTTCCTTGCAAATGCGACCTCAAGATTATTTAAACCCTTTATAGTTTCTGCTTTCCAACCTTAATATTTTGAGCACATTACTCGACCCCATCACAAAAGCCGAAACTATTACCAACTTCTGTCTATCTTTTGTGATGATTTTGAAAGAAAATTTGCAAACCAAAAGGGCATGTGATATTAATATATCTATCCCGAATCATCAAGAGAAGATTGCCTTACTGATGCCAAATGTTTTTCGAATACTAGTCTGTTTTAATGAGAAGGGGAACGATTGCTTAGGACTTGAATGTTGTTTGCTCTCATCTTACTCCATAAAGGCGAAAACCCAAAAGGGCACCTCAAAAAAAAAAAGAAAAAAAAAATAAGAAAAAGAAAAGAAAGGGGTGGGGGAAATCGCAGTGAAAGCCCGAAAGGGCACTGTGGTTGGGAATTGCAGTTAAAGGCTCACAAGTGAAGAACTCATGTATACTGGCATTGGAATTGAATTCTTTTGAAAGCTGGTGATCATAGTTACTTGAGATTTTTTCTTCAATATTGATCATTTTGCGACGATTTCAGAGTTCAAACAAGATGACATCTAAAGGATCATAATGGCAGATGTTTCAGAGCTGTCCCCAGAAAATTCATCTCACCAACCAAGCGTGACAGTTTTTATTTATTATTTATTTATTTATTTATTTATTTATTTATTTTTATTTTTATCTAGTCAAGAGCTGCATGCACTTTATTTGAAATAACATTTACTGTACAAAAAAGTTCGTACATCACCGCATATGAAATATTTTGATAAATTCATGTTTTGAAATTGGATGTTTGTTTTATTTTATTGGAATAAAAGGAAAAAACGATCCTAAATTTATTGAAAGTCGGAAGTATATACCGATTGAACGACTATTTGGAAAATTTGAACTGAGCCGTGAATCAGAGTCCATTGGATTCGAAAAACTTGCAGAATGTAAAGCAAGAAGTCGTATCAAAGATTCAAAGTGGCAATACTCATGTTTATATGTGCCAGTAGAGCGAAGGGATTGTCGAGTGGTGGCGTCACTTTTGGTAATTATAGCTGTTTTCTCTTTTTTGCAGATGAAGTTACATCACCATCATTGAAGGTCTTCATCGAAGATACAAAACTGGGACAAATTTTTTGAGAAAATTTTGATTTTTCATTAATTCTGATGCTTTGAGTTTAAGGCAAAATGTTATAAAAGATTGATTTACACTGAGGCAAATTGAAAAGTGGACAACAAATTGATTTCATTTGATTTATATTGGAACAAATTTTTCTTAAAAAAAAGAAAGATTAATTGCAAGTGGATTTTCATATTACACAAGTCTCAAGTTTGAAAAATATGATTTTGAATTCATTTGATTCCATACACTGGGGCAAAAATTTTTAGAAAAAATTTTGATAGTTCTGTTGATTTGGATGCAACGTTTGACAATTATTTTTAAGCTTTCCTATGTCATATTTTCTCCATTTATCTGTCCAGCAGCCTGGTCGGTATATGTTCATTTATGTTTTCAAGTCTGGTAGCCCAGACCTTACATTGCATTGTATAACTCTTGGCAGCCCAAGATCATTCATTTACCTTTTCAAGTTTGGCAACCCAAACTTTGCATTCATTAACCTTGGCAGCCCAAGGTCATGCATCCGTCCAGTAGCCTGGTCAGCATTTGTTTATTTATGTTTTCAAGTATGGCAGCCCAGACCTTATATTGCATTGTATGATTCCTGGCAGCCCAAAATCATTCATTTACCTTTTCAAGTTTGGCAGTCGAAACTTTGCATTTTTCAACCTTGGCAGCCCAAGGTCATGCATCCGTCTAGTAGCCCGGTCGGCATCTGTTTATTTATGTTTTCAAGTCTGGTAGCCTAGACCTTACATTGTATTGTATGATTCCTAGCGGTTCAGGATCATTCGTTTACCTTTTTAAGTTGGTAGCCCAACTTTGCATTTATCAACCTTGGCAGCCCAAGGTCATGCATCCGTCCAGTAGTCTGGTTGGTATCTGTTTATTTATGTTTTCAAGTCTGGCAGCCCAGACCTTACATTGCATTATATGATTCCTGGCAGCCCAAGATCATTCATTTACTTTTAACAAGTTTGGCAGCTCAAACTTTGCATTCATCAACCTTGACAGCCCAAGGTCATGCATCTGTTGAGCAGCTTGGTCGGCATTTGTTCATTTATGTTTCCAAGTCTGACAGCTTAGACCTTGCATTGCATTTCATGATTCCTGGCGGCCCAGGATCATTCCTTTATATTTTCAAGTTGGCAGCCCAACTTTGCATTTATCAACTTTGGCAGCCCAAGATCATACATCCGTCCAGCAGTTTGTCGACATCTATTTATTTACGTTTCTAAGTCTGGCAGCTCAGACCTTGCATTGCATTCTATAATTCCTGACAGCCTAGGATCATTCATTTATATTTTCAAGTTTGGCAGCCCAAACTTTGCATTCATCAACATTGACAACCCGAGGTCATGCATCCGCCCAATAGCCTCGTCGGCATTTGTTCATTTATGTGTTCAAGTCTAGCAGCCTAAACCTTGCATCGTATTTTATGATTCCTGACAGCTCAAGATCATTTATTTACTTTTTTTAAGTTGGCAGCCCAACTTTGCATTCATCAACCTTGATAACCCAAGGTCATGCATCTGTTCAGTAGCCTGATCAGCATCTGTTCATTTATGTTTCCAAGTCTGGCAGCCCAGACCTTGCATTGCCCTCTGTGATTCCTGGCAGCCCAGGATCATTCCTTTATATTTTTAAGTTGGCAGCCCAACTTTGCATTCATCAACCTTGGCAGCCCAAGGTCATGCATCCGCCCAGCAGACTGGTCGACATCTGTTTACATTTTTCAAGTCTGGTAGCCTAGACCTTGCATTGCATTCTATGATTCCTGGTAGCTCAGGATCATTCCTTTACCTTCTTCAAGTTTGGCAGCCAAACTTTGCATTCATCAACCTTGGTAATCCAAGATCATGCATCCGTTCAGTAGTTTGAACAGCATCTGTCTATTTACCTTCTTCAAGTTTGGTAGCCCAAACTTCGCATTCATCAACCTTGGCAGCCATAGGTCATGCATCCATCCAGCAGCCTAGTCGACATCTGTTTATTTACATTTTCAAGTCTGGCAGCCTAAACCTTACATTGCCCTCTATGATTCTTGGCAGCCTAGGATCATACATTTATATTTCAAGTTTGATAGCCCAAACTTTGCATTCATCAACCTTGGCAGCCCTAGGTCATGCATCTGTCCAGCAACCTAGTCAGTATCTGTTTATTTACGTTTTCAAGTCTGGCAAGCCCAGACCTTACATTGCCCTCTATGATTCTTGGCAGCCTAGGATCATACATTTATATTTCAAGTTTAGCAGCCCAAACTTTACATTCATCAACCTTAGCAGCCCAAGGTAATGCATTCCGTCCAGCAGCCTGGTCAGCACCTGTTTATTTACATTTTTCAAGTCTAGTAGTCCAAACATTGCATCTAACTTATCAATATTTATTCTATCCAGCAGCCTAAATTCATATTTGGTCCATTAGTTTAAGCACTTTGTTAGGTCTTGCAGTCTTTACTGCTTTATGTTATCGTTGTTCAACAGTTCGAATGTTGCGTTTCCTTATCTATTTTGATCACACAAAAAAAAATAATAATAATAAATCAAATGCTTGTGTTACCAATTGAAGTTGTGTTATTATTCGCGTCAACAGTTCACCTACATTCCGAACTACATTTTGACCTGATTCCCCTAGGTAGGATACGTAGATAACTCCTAACGAGTTTGGTCAACTCTCTTATTTTTGCATCGACAGGTTGTGTTCGTAGTTCATCGAGATACGTAACCAACTCCTAGAGAGCCCGGTCATTCCTTCTACATTTCATACATTCATCTTTACAGAGGTCATTGTGATTGTGTTTCATGTAAATGTGAGTCAAAATTTGGTTTCGTCTACGTCTTTGTTTGGAACCTCTTTGAACTTCCGACAAAGAGGGCAAGCTGTAGATACCAAATTTTGACACTCTTTAAAAAAAGGATATATTTTACTTCATTTGGAGATACTTTTTAATTTTCAAGAGCTAATTGTAACTTTTGCATAAATTATGTCTAATTAGTTGTATCAGAGGCAAAATAGTAATTTCACTATGTAAATATTATTTTTATTTTAATTTATTTATTTATTTTTTTAATACATAGTTTTACTATTTTTATCATTATTTCTAATTTTAATAATTTTTTGTAGTCATTTAGTATTTATTTAAAATTTTAATATTTTTTAACTTAATGGCACATTTCCCAAGGCATTTTTTTAATGAGAATTTTCCAAGTGAAAAAAATTTTATATGCACATTTTATATATTCATAAATTTTTTGTATAAATTTCATGATTTTAGAAATCATTTGATATTTATTTCAATATTTTACCTTTTTTCTATTAATAGCATATTTTACAATATTATATTAATTTTTTAACTTTACGGTGAATTTTATTTATTCATTCCTATAACTCCAAATTTTAGTATTTATTGATTTTAGAGAATTCAAATATCTTTTATTTTATTTTATTTCATTTTGTTTTTTCTTTATGTTCCTTACAAATTTCTTCCTTAAAAAAAAAAAAGCGGGGGAGAGCCAAAAAGCAGCAACGTTGGTTGCTACTGTTTGCTTTCTGCCATAGCTGATAGCAGCCATACTCTCTCCCATCATCACAACCACTTCTTGTTTAATCACATCACCCTCTGCAACACAGAGAGCAGACATCACAAAAACACACTTCACTCACTCTTCTCTCTTAGCTCCCTCATTGCACAAAAACAACACTGCATTTTGCATTTTCACAATTCGTTCTCACAGTTCACACCATCCCTACAGAAAAAAAAAACACACACACACATGCAGACATCACAAAAGCACACACCTTACACACACCAATTCACTCTCAACTCTCTCTGCCATCCCTCCAAAAACACACACTGCACACACCCACAAAAACATCACAGACAACCATTCACAAACACACAGACATCACATACACACCACACCCTCACACCACTCTTTCAATCTCTTGGCTCTCTTGCACTCTCTCTCGACTCTCAACCCGCACAATACACACAAACACATTGCACACCCCTGCAAAAACAGACCGCAATCAATCCAAAACACCAGACTACACCAGCAAACACACACTCTTTCAGCTCTCCAATTCACTCACATTCACCAGTTCACTCACGCACACAGACACAGCACACAGGCACACACATCACACCTGCACACACAAAACACACACCAAGCTACACCAGCACACACACACACACACTCTTTCAGCTCTCCAATTCACTTGCACAAACACACACATTACACACGGATTTCACACACACACACACCAGCTTCATTCACACACTCCACAAACACACACTGCACACACTTGCAAAACACGCACACATACCCCTGCAAAAAAAAAAAAAAACAACACACAGCCTCTCAACCATCTCCATTGACCACTGGAACCTGCACCACCCTTGGCTCACCACCATCCCCACTGCCGAATCCCACCACCGAGACCGGTGACTCCACCAACCAACCGGCCGAACTCCTCCACCACCACAATTCCTCCACCACTGAACTAGCACCACCAATCTCCGCCAATTTCTCGGCCAAACCAGGCAAGATTCATGGCTCCCGTTTAATTTCTGGTGCATAGATTAGGTTTATGTTGATTTATATTGATTTAGGTTGGAGAAGATGATTTACGAAGGGGAAAATTGATGCGGGTAGATAGAGAAAGAAAGACAGAATCCGAGAGAGAGAGGTCCGACAAAGAACAAAGAAAGAGAGAGAGAGAGAGAGAGAGAGAGAGAGAGAGAGAAATCAGAGAGTTGGAGAGAACAGAGATATTCGGGGGAAGAAGAAGAAGGAAGAAAAAGAGAAAAAGAGAGAAAAAAAAAAGAAATCTGGAAAAGAAGAAAGGAAAAGAAAGAAAAAACAGGAAAAATCATAAAAAAAGGAAAAGAAAAAGGGGTCACAAAACTATGTCGTTTTAACATAAAACGATGTAGTTTTGGTTAGTTTATTTATTGTTTATTATTTCATCAGATTAGATAGTTTTGCCCCCTCAGGTTCTTAATTGTTTGATTATACCCTTCAATACTTTTAGTTTACTTTATTTAAGTCCTTATTTATTTAAATTGACCCCTAGAATTTGTGTTTCCTTTCAATTATGTCCAAAATAATTGCAATTTAGTTTTAAACTTGCTGGAATTTATATTTTTGCCCTCCAAGTAGCTGAAAATTGAATTTATATCCTTAAATGTTGCTGAAAATTGCATTTTCACTCTTGAATGTTGCTGGAATTACATTTATACCCTTTAGCTTGCTAGAAATTGCAATTTTGTCCCTTAAGTCTTGCTGAAATTACGTTTTTTCCCTAGGTTTGCTATAGTTTTCATTTTTACTCCCCAAGTTTGCTGGAATTGTACTTTAGCCCTTGAATGTTGCTGGAAATTGTAAATTTGGTCCCTCATGTTGCTGAAAATTGCATTCTTGTCCCCCAACCTTGCTGAAATTTTATTTTTGCTATTATGCTTTGCTAGAATTACTTTATTACCCTCAAATGTTGCTGGAATTTATGTTTTTGCCCTCCAAGTAGCTAGAACTTGCATTTTAGCCTTTGAGTGTTTGCTAAAATTGCATTTTTCACTCTTGAATGTTGCTGGAATTTTCATTTTTGCCCCCCCAACCCTGCTGAAATTGCATTTTTTTTTTATAATTGTTGCTGTAAATTATGTATTATCCCATTGGCTTGCTATAATTTACATATTTGGCTTTTAAACTTGCTAGAAATTTTAATTTTAGTCATTATGCTTGCTGAAAATTATATTTTAGCCTTTTAAATTTGTTGTAAATTATGTTATTGCCTTAACTATTGTGACACTCTAGAAATTCATATGAAACTATTTTATTCATGTATGTTTATAAGTAGCTCAAAATAATAATGATAATGGTAGAAAAAAAAAACCCTAAAACGTACTTAAAAGAAAAATTCTTTCATTTGAAATCTAGCATTAACTCTTGATTTATTAGTTGGAGGATTTCTTAAGTTAATTAGGTTAATTAACTAAGTTTCTTTCCTCATTGAGTAGAAAACCTAAGAATTAAACTTGGATTAAATTCATTAGATCATTAGTTTCTCATAGTGTTTCATTTTAACTAGCTTATATTACTATTTTCTAGTTTTTGACTACTTAAACTTTAGCTCATTTTTTTTCTCAAAAAAATTTCACTCATTCACTTGCTTTATTTTCTCTTCTTGGCAGAATTTTCTTTCTCTCTTTTCTTCTTCCTTGGCCGAAAATTCTACTTTCTTTTCTTTTTTCCCTTGGCTGAATTTCTCTTTTTTTTTCTCTCCCTCATGGCCGGATTTTCCCTCCTCTTTATTTCTTCTCTTTTTGCTTTAATATTTATGTCATAATATTATTAATTACTAGGTGGAAGAGATCTTTCTTGTGTCACCAATTAAATTAAAACAAGTTTACAACTAATGCCTAAAAAGCCTAAATCCTAACTTGCTTCTTGTAATATTTTTATTGGCTAATCTTTCTCCCAACTTTTCCATTATTTCTTCTCTATTTTCCTAGACTACTTCCTTCTCCTTTTCATTTTCCTTGGCCGGCCTTGCTCACTCTCTTTTCCTCTCATATTTCTTTCAACTTCTTGGAGCTTTTCCTTCCAACTTTGAGCAAATTTCACCATAGAAGTGAGCTTACCTTCCTTCTAAACAAAGTTCTAGGCTTGTTGTAGGTATGTACTACAAGCTTTAACCATTAATTTCAAGTTTAATTGGTTTTTTTTGTACTAGTTTAATCTTGACTTCTTATGATTTTAACTTGAAGATTTATGCTTGAATGGAAGTCTTACTTGTTAGAGATAGTGTTTCTTGGTTAGATTGAGTAGTAATTGGTATTTAAACCTTGAAAAATTTCATGGGGTATATGGTTTGGTTGAAGATTCTTGGAATTGAATTCTTGAATTTTAATGGGACTTTGATGGAATTTGAACTTGGATTGAACTTGGAAGTTGTAGAACTTGTGGAATTATGGATTTGATGGTTGAAATTTTGATGGAAACCAAGATTGGAAGGGCCGAATTTAAGGAGAAATAATGCCAAAATTTTCTTAGAAAACCCTAAAATGAAAACCCTAGAATGGAAACCCTAAACCCTAAACCCTAAAACAAAAAAAAAACCTTAGAAAAAGGGGATATTTCTTGATTTTCTTACTAAGTTAATTAGAGTTTAAATCTAGTTTTCATTAGATTATTTTTTTTTATTTCAGGACCCGAAAGTGAGACCCGACCTTTTTACGAAATATTCTCGTAGGCATTTCAGGTGAGTGTCTTTATGTGTGCATGATGCATGTAACGTGATATTTCATTTGTAAATATTATGCTATGATTGCAAATATTATGCGATAAAATGTGCTACTTGAGGAAAGATGTGTACTTTATCGCATCTATTCCACAATGTGCTACTTGTTTTCATGATTAAATGTGCTACTTGTGTTTGAGACTTCCGTGACTAACTTCACCGTTACTTCACGGATAGTCAACTTGAACGGGCGAGGGAGGATATAAGGTGCTGGGTGTTTTAGGGCGTGATGTTCATTCCCTCATGAGTTGTTAATCCTCTAAGAGGCCAACTCCGGGTTGAACTTTCTTGCGTGTTGGCCCTCCAAGGTTGAGGTTACTCCCTGGATGTGGTAGCATGTTAGGAGGTTATAAGGTGTGTGGTGGTTAGGGTCTTGCTTGATAATACCGGTATGACCTTGGCACGGACCTGAGCTATTATGTCGGTCCCAATGCCTTGTTTATATAATCGGTACTTGTTTCTCCTGCGGTCGAGCTTGCTCCCGTGGTTGAACCCTATATCCGCCATTGACTAATTGTTTAATTATTTGTTCATGTGCTCATTAAATATCTTGTTAAATTATTTTATTTTCTGAAATAATAGATTTTTGGCCTGCCTGCATGATTTGGGCACTCACTGGGCTATTATAGCTCATTCCTTCATTTGTTTTTCTTTACTCAGGTATTTCTCACTCTTAAAGCTGGGAATGGCGAATTTAATTATAGTAGACTTTTGTTTTGTATTTTGGTCAACCGACTTGTTTGGTTACCATTGTAAATAATATGTATATTTTGGACATGTAAACTTGTAGTACATGGCCTGTACATTTTAGTGACTTTTGTATCTTAAGTTGAACTATGTGAATGTATTCCATTTTGGGTTAACTGTACGTGAATGTGCTGAGTGCGTGCTTGAGTGAGTCCTGGCGAGAGCTAGACAAGCAGTCCGCTAAGCCCTTTGGTGCGCCTCTGGGTAAGGTGGGGCTGTCACAACTATGGTTTGAAATTGTAATTTCACCCTTAGTTTGTTGTAAATTATATTTTACTCTAAGAATGTTGCCTAAATTTCCACTTTTAACCCAAAACCTTGGAACATTTTATTTTTTGCAAAAAAAAAAAGAATTTAATTAATTCCTCAAGTTTTTTTTTAATTATTTTCTTTTCATATTTTATTTTTATTTTAATGTTCCAAAATTTGGCCTTTTTATCTAACTAATACTCAAATTAGTTTCTTTATTTCTCATTTAGTTATTTTGGTGATTTTTATTTGTGTGCTAAAAGCTTAATTATGTATTATTGTATTTTATTTTTTTTATTTTTATTATCTTTATTTTTTTTTATTTACTTTTTTTTAATGTTTTTTTAACTAAACACTTTTCATTTTCTTCCTAAATATTTAATTATTGCTTTTAAATTTTTGTTTATTATCGCTGTAATTGTGGCATGGTTATAGTGATTAGTATGAAATTATTTAATTAATGATTTATTTATTTAAATAGTGGTGCCTTAATATGTTTGTTCATTTTATTAGCAATCTATACCGAGTCTTCGAATGGGAGGTACCCCTATTATCCTTTCAATGTCTCTTTATGTGCACATACATGCTCCTATGTGTTTTTCTATGTGTTTTTTTATGTATCTCTTTGTGTTTATTATTTTTATTCATGTGTGAGTATTTATTTATTTACATCCTGTTATTTATTTGAATTTAATTTTAATTATTCAAAGAAATGTAATAGATAGGTCATATTCTATTTAGCAAAAATTTTGTATTTAGATAGTTAATGTAATAGATAGTTTATATTTTCATCTATTTCACAAAAGCTTATGTATTTTAGATAGAAAATGTAATAGATGGGTTAGATAGGTTATCTCTTATCTTTTTCCATTTTTAGATTGTAATTAGGCTTCCTCGGAGTAATAGTTAGGGCTTTTGTGTGCTATGTGTTTATGTGTTTTATTTGCTTTCCCTAGGACTTTGCATCTAGAATATCAGGCTTGTGTGTTATGTGCTCCTATATGCTATTATCTCCTTATATGTGATTATTGCTTTAGTATATTTTTTTATTTATTTACTTGTTTATTATGATATATGTGTATCGTTGCCGCACTAGTCCAATGCTAGTTGTGGTTAATTTCGGTTTCTTTGCTAGTCCAATGCTAGCGAGGAATTTCTAGAAAATGGGCTAGTCCAATGCTAGACCCTTAGGTCATTTTAGCATTAGATCACTCGTGTGCATTTCGTATCATTTCACACACATTTTCTCTTTTAGGCCTTTTTCCATTTTTGCATGGTTTTTATGTATTATTATGTTATTATCTATTTTTACATATATTTAGTTCTTGACATTTAGGTTACATTTCACATGGAATCTTAGGTCATTTGTGTGATTTTTTTACTAGAAATAGTCATCTACTTACGTGGGAAGCGGTGGCATACATGTCATTCCCCCTTCCGTGAGTAGGAATAGCTAGTCACGAGTCTATTAGTCTCCCGTACCCATCATGTTGCATCCCCACTTTCTTTGTTCACTTACTATCTATATTTCTATTTTCCTTTTATTTTCCATTTTGCATCTATACTCGTGACTTCATCGAGGTCTAAATTTGGGTTTCGCGATTAAAGCGATAATCTCGACCAAACCTCAATAGAACATTTTTGTCCCTTAACGATATTTATTTTTTAGGTCTAGGTTTGCATTCATATAGTTGCATCCAAATGTGATAAAACATAGGGTTATATTAGGAAAATTTGAACTAAACCTCGCAACTAGTTTCGTTTAGGTTGAAAGGGTGCCTTAGGTGTAAACCTTTGGCTTCCCTTTCTTCAACTGTAACTCCCGAACCTTTTTCTCTTGTTTTCAAAGACCTAGAGTTGTCTTAAAAAGGGTTTTCTTTTTCTTCTTATATTTTCTCAAAATTCATTTTCTAAATAAATCATTTTCAATTTTTTTACCTTTTATAAAATCTTCTTTGGTGACTTGGTACACCAAAACTCAATACCAAGTGACGACTCCCTTTTCACTAAAAACCCTTTTTTAGACTATTTTCGGGCCCAAAAACCGTCGCATTTTTAAAGTCCCATTTTAGGCCCTTTTCTCTTTGTTTTCAAAATAAAGCATTTTCTAAAAACCACATCTTTTGTCAAACTATTTTTTATAAAGCATTTTCTAAAAAATCATTTTACAAAAACCTACACTCTTTTCCAATAAACAAAACATAATATATCTTTTTTCCGTCTTTCGAAAAATGAGGCGCGACAAAAAAAAGAGAGTGAAATAGGATGCAGAGAAAAAGAGAGAAAATTAGAGAGGTCAGAAAGAGAGCACAAAAGGAGCAGATCAACTAGAAAAAGAAAGAGAGAACAAAGGGAATAAAAAGAGAAAGCAAGAGAAGGAAAAGTGAAGAAGACAAAGTGGGGGCGGGTCTAATGCTTTATTTCCTTTTATAATGATTAACTAGTTAATTAATAAAAGAAAGTTTAAAGCACGTGTTTGAGATTTTTAGGAAGCTTGAATCTATTGGGAAAAACCGACTGGAAAGGAAGGGCGGTTTGTTTCTTCATTTTTGAGCCTTAAGCTTATTACTATTTCTCTTATTCCTCTTGTCTTGGTTAAATGGAAAGAAAAATAATGGTGTGCCAGAGTTTTCTTTTTTTAAATGAAAGCCTTGAAATCAATTGCTGGGGGATGTTTCCCTTTTATGTGTTGTTATCCATATTCTCTTTTAGTTTTTAGTTAATGGCTTTTTAATTGGCTTACATTTATTGGTTTAGTTAGTTTATCTATTTATTTTATTAGCTCGTTTAGTTTGATGATTTCGTTAGTCTATTTATTTATTTGGTCATTGATCTGTTTAGTTTATTTTAGTGTGTGTTTGATTGAACAATTAGTCTAGTTAACAAAGTTAATTTAGTTAATTAATTTAGTTTTAGTTTTACTTTGGTATTTTCCTTTGGTTATTTTTCATCGTAAAGTAATATTTATATCTAGTCCTTATATTTTTAGTATTATTTATATTGTCTCTAGTGATTATTCCTATAGTTGTGATTAAGTCCCCAGTTTTACAGATTGACCCCTTTAAGATTTTAATTTCTTTGAATAAGTCCTAATGAATTGCAATTGTGTCTTGTGTTTGATGAAAATTTGCTGTTTCGGCCCCAATTTTGTTTTAATTTTCAATTGCACCCAATAGACTTATATGAATTTTCAATTTTATCCCTTAAGCTTTAAAGAAATTTATTTTAGTCCCCTTAGTTGCTAGACTTTACATTTTACTCCAATTTGTTAATACTTACCTATTTCAGTCTTTATTTCTTTATATCGAGGTACTTTGACTTGTTTGTTAATTTTGATTAGTATTTGTACCGAGTCTTCAAAAGGTACCCTTATCACTTGTTAATTTCTCTTTATGTGCTCCAATGTGCCCTCATGTGATTTTTATGCATTTTCTTCACATGTTTCTTATTTTACATGCTTTTGTGTATTTTTCTACTTTATGCTATTTAATTTTGAATTTTATTATTTGGAAAAATGTAATATTTTTGTATTTAGTTAGTCTATGTAATAGTTAGATTATATTTCTTATATAATTTCAGCAAAAATTTTGTATTTAAATAGTAAGTGTAATAGATAAGTCGTTTTTACTTTTTCCCCCTTAAATTGTAAGCTAAATTCCCCGGTGTAATACTTAGGGCTTATGTGTTTTTGCGTACTTTTGCGCTCATATGTTTTATCAATTTCTTTAGGATTTTTGCATCTAGATATCATGCCTATGTGTAATGTGCTCCTGCGTGTCTTTATATGTTTATTTGCTTTTAATTCACGTTTTACTATTTTACTTCATGTTTTATCAACTTTATTATTCTATCACCGCACTAGTCCAACGCTACTTGTGGTTTCCTCATTTCCCCGCGTGTCCAGCGCTAGTGGGGAATTCCTAGAAAGGCCTAGTCTAACGCTAGGCCCTTAGGTCATTTTAGTGATAGTTTCACTCGCATGCATTTCTTCTTCTTTCACACGCACTTTTCCTTAGAATTTTTCATATTTACATGACTGTTTGGTATATATTTTATTATTATTACTATCTATTTTAGCATTTAAAAATGCATGACATCTAGGTTGCATTTCACTTAGAAGTTAGGCCATTTTGTGTGCCCCGACTAGAAATAGTCATCTACTTATGCGAAAAGCGGTGGATTGACAGGCCATTCTCCCCTCCATGAGTAGAAAAATATCAGTCACGAGTTATTAGTAACCCGTACTCATTATGTTGCATCCCCATTTTCTTGGACACTTACTATCTATACTATTTTCCTTTTTTGCATTCCATTGTGCATTCTACACTTGTGACTCCCTTGAGGTTTCAACTCGGGCTTCACAATTAATGCGATAATCCCGGCCAAGTTTCGACCGAACATTTTGACCCTCCCGATACCACATTTAGATTTAGGATTTGCATTCATTTAGGCACATCCAAATGCGAAGAAACTTAGGGTTAATTTAGGAAATTTTGATTAAATCTTGCAACTAGCCTCGGCTAGGTGGAAAGGGTGCCTTAGGTGTGAGCCTTTGCCTTCCCTTTCTTCAAATGTGACTCTTGGAACTTTTTCTCTCGTTTTTCGTAGACCAAAGTTGAAAAAGGGTTTTTGCAAACATTTTTCTAAACATTTTATTTTTGTTTTGCTAAACAATTTTTCGGGTGACTTGGTACACCCTAACTCAATACCAAGTGCCGACTCTATTTTTTTAAAATAAAACCCTTTTTCAAAATTTGTTGGCCAAAACTGTCGCACTTTTTAGTCTCGGCCTTACCTTATTTTTATTTTAAGTACTATTTTTTCTTAAATAACACTTTTTCAATAAAAACTCAATTTTTTCTCACACATGTACAATTTTTTCAAAACTTTCTTTTCGAAAAGGGTCATCGAATCGAACCGCCTTTTCGGGGCATGACAGTCACGACCCCACTGTGCTTTAATCGATTTTGGGATGCGACACACAAAATATAGGGGTCAAAATGTATTTTTAAAATTTTAGGGGTTGAATTCTAATTACACAAAAAATAGGGGCAAAATGTAAATACACAAAAATATAGGGATCAAAATGTAATTTTTAAAACTATAGGGGCCAAATTGTAATTTAGTGAAACTTCAAGGCCAAATTATAATTTTTAATATTTTTGGGCCAATTTCTAATTACACTAAACTTGATGGACCAAACTGTAATTTTTTATAGTTTATGGTCCAATTTTTAATTACACAAAAGTTTTGAGTATAAATATAACTATTCAATATTTCAGGGGCTAACATATAAATATTCAACAATATAGGGACACAAATGTAATTATTAAATATCTCAACCAAAATGCAATTACATAACATTTCTAAGGCAAAAAATTATAAATATTCCACCAACAATTTCACTTGCAACATTTATTTGACAGATTATAATTATAATCATACAACATTTATCTAACACATTATATTACATATAATTTAATTCATACATAGTACATTAAAATCATAGCAATATTACAAAATATTTAACTTCATATATTAAAATCATAGCAATATTACAAAATATTTAACTTCATAAATACCTATTTCAGTGAACAATGTTGGAGATGAATTTGCAAAATTTCGCATAGATCTGAAAGCCTCGAAACTTCTGCTTGCAAAACGAACGATAGCGGAATAATATGACCAATTGCGCTCAAGCTTCTGCTTGCAAAACTTTTGGTTTCCTTCTACTTGTTAGGAAGGAAACTTTGCACCAGCACCGAGACAGAAAGAGAGAATTTGAGCAAGAAAGAAATCTGCTCAAGCCACTGCCGAGAGAGAGAGAGAGAGAGAGAGAGAGAGAGTTTCGGTGAGAAAGGGAGAAAATTGAGAGTGAATTGTGTGTGGAAGAAGTGCAATTTATGCACAAACGGATGATTTGGAGCTGTTGATTCAACAGCTCCAAAATTTAAAAAAAAAATATTTTGGCACGATATGCTTGCCAAGCACGTCGAGCCAGGAATCTGTCAGTTGGTCAGCCTGACCATCAAGGCCAGGTTGGTCAGCCTAACTAACGTGGCCTTGACCTGCTTGGCAAGCACGTCAAGCTTGTAATAAAAAAAAATTCCCTCGTGCTTAGCAAGCACGTTGAGTATATATTGGTGCACAATTTTGGCACTAGCTACAAATTTAAAAGGATTTTTTTCACAAATATTCTGATCAATTAGCTGAATTGTGAGGGTGTTTGTCTATGAATTGTGTATTGTGAGAAGTGCAGTGTGTGCAGGTGAGTAAGGGTAATAGAAGAGTTGAGAGAATTGGTGAGATATGGTGATGATGAAAAATAGGAGAAAATCAACAAAAATCCCTAAAAATCTAGTAGAGGAGTGCAAGTGGTGAGGAAGTGATGATGGTGGTATGGCTGATGGAGTGGCTAATAAAATGATGATTGTGGAGACATTTTGATGGCTGTAGCAGCCATGCTGCTACACGCAGCTAGCTTTTTTTTTTTTTTTAAAGCTTTCTAAGGAAAATTAAATTAAATTAAATAAATAAAATCAAATATACTTGGACTTCTAAAAGTAAATTAAAAAACTACTAAAATTCAACATTATACAAAGAAAGAAAATTCAATTCACTATAAAAAATCTGATTCTAATAGAACATTGGGAAGTGTATCACACATCACAAAATTTATGAAAATACAAAAATATTAAATAACTTTTAAAAAATTAGAAAAATTTTATTCAAAAATACAATTATCTCACAAAACACATATACTAAAATTTTTACTCAAAAATTTTAACATTAATGCATTCTCGAAAGCGAAATCATTAAGTAATTTTAACATTAAGTAAATTGGGTTAATCATTAATCAAAGCGAAATCATAACATAATCGGTCTAGGGGGAAAGCGAAATCATTAAGTAATTTTAACATTAAATAAATTGGGTTAATCATTAATCAAAGCAAAATCATAACATAATCGGTCTAGGGGGATTCAACGTCTAAATCTCGTAGTCATCATTATTTATTCTCTCAACTAAGTTGTTTACGTGTGCTATTTAGTTGTAATGGTTAGTTTTACTTTTAAATTTGCATCACTCAAATTGGTGGGCTAGATAATAGAAAAAGTGTGATTGCTAGTATTTGTACTGTCCTTGTGGAATCGACATCAGTACTCCTATATACTGTACAACAAGTAACAATAAGTGCATTTGCATAAATCATTTGTAGTATAGCCGAAGGGTTACCAGTAGATGTAACACTAGGTTTTTTTTTTGAGAATTCCATAGTGACATTCAATCTACCAATAATATCTAGGTGCTTAGAACAAAAGCGGTTGATATATACAGTCAATAGTACAAATTTCACTAAATGTGATTAGGCTCTGATGCTACATTTTGATGGGTCTTAACAACAGTGGAAATGATCAAAGCTAAACCATCAACAATGAAGATGACTATGAGATGATAAGATATCAAACGAGACAACAAAAGGTATTTGCAATGAAAGAAATAGATAGTGAGAGTCACTATAGTTCAACAACTTTATAGGTTTGCACAAGAAGAACAAATAGTTGAAGGTTGGAAGTTTGTGGTGATGATGATTGGGTAACTAACACCCAGTATGGCGTTCGTAAAGGTTTGCCGGAGTCGGTGGAGGTAGCTTAGGTGTCATTGTTCATCCGAGTAGGGTTTTTTCATAGGGAAATGTCTCTGCTGCAGTTTGATCATGATTTATATTATGATCTCAATCAACGTATGTGAAATCAATAATTGAATCAAATGATGCCGGCAAAATACCAATTCAACAATAGTATAATTCATGAATAAATCTAAGAACAATAAGGGCTTTCATTAAATCAAAGACGAAAATCAATAACAAAAGAGTGAATACTAAGCAATTTATTTCATGTTTACACAAGAAAATCCAACAGTAGGTTGGAATCTTCACTTGAAATTGTAGGAATCTTCTTCTTGAATTGTTGAAATCTTGTTGCTAATAGCCCTTGAATTACTTCTCTCTATTCTATGTATTTTATGCCTGTTCTAAGTAGTTGATCCCCAAGTTAAATTTAGCTATTATACACTCCAAAAATAATTTCTTGCTAAAAATACGAGAGGTTGAAATTAAATTTAGAAGAGAGTTTTGTTAATGTGTATTTTGATGTTGTTTCTAAAACTCATTTCTACATGTATATTTGAGCTTAATAGTTTCAAATTTTTGTTATAATAGCTCTAAGAAGTCTTTTCATGTATTTTTTGCGGTGAGTTTTGACCTTGTTTTGATACAATGGAAAAATGACAAACTCTGATTGTTTGGTCATTTTTCATTGTCGTCTAGTCATTTTTATTAAAATCGATACTAGAATTGTGTTCCATACAAAAATACAAGTAGGGAGGTGAAATTTGAGGTCAAATGGATACCGAGAAATCAATGCTAGCAATGGCTGGCCAACAGCCATTGCCGACACCTTGAAATTTCTTGAATTTCTGATCACTTAAAATTGGAAGGAAGATGAACAGTTTTCAAGAGTTGCATTGTAGACCTTCAATTTTTGCATAATTAGATTTCAACCTAAGAATGTTTAGGTAATTCAACTTAGACCGAAATTTTTGTATATAAATGTTTTAACAATTTGATTTTGAGCCCGAATATTTTTTAAATATTCGTAATTTGACCTTTAAGAACTTTTGAGTTTTTGCAATCAGGCCCATGGATTTTTGTGTTTTTTTAAATTTCATGCTTTCAGTGTTTTTCTAGTTAACTAATTTTACTTTTCAATTTATCGTTTAATTTTTTTTTGTTATATAGCATGTTCTAAGTAATAAATTATGTAATATGTTATTTGAAAATGTTTTTATCTATTGAGATAATACCACTTTAATTAGTTTGCTCATTTTTAAGTATTTCTCGTATTAATTGAAACTGGATCTTCAATAAAGGTTATCCTAATAATCTTCACTAAGTACTTCGTTCTTTTCACATGATTTATGCTTTATTATGCTAATGGTTAATCATTTTCTTCTGATGTTATAGTACGTAATTTGTAAGCTTTCCCGAAAGGCAGGGAGGAATAGGAAATTATAACTGATGGAAAATACTTGCTATATGTTAAATGTTAATTGCATTCATCTAGGTCAAGCATGTTAAAATATCATGTATTAATATGTTATATACCAACATGTTTAATGTTTATATGTTTACATGATATAATACTTTTAATTTATTATGTATCATCTAAATCTAATTTTATGACTTTGCCATTTCGTATCACTTTTGCACTAGTTCAGTGCTAGTCTTTAAAGAATTTGTTGTGTTTAGTGCATGTGTGTTGTGTGATTATTTCATTGTTCACATTTTTATTTTTCTAGGGCATCTCATCAAAAAATATAATTTGTCTTTATCTTTTAATCTTTTTTTGGCTTATGTATTATTTTCAGCTTTTATATAATATTATTGCATTTCATTCAGTATTGTGCCATGTCATTTAAGAATTGGAAAATTTTAGATAGTTTAATTGTATTATATGTGTTTACCAAATCAAAACAAGAGATCCCAAAAATGTCTTTTCTTTTTTATTATAAAAAATAATATTTTTGGTGTTGAAGGTTTTTTTAAGAGCCTAAATTGCATGTTTTAAATATATTACATGTTTGATTTGGAATTTGCCGTTCCAGTATGGAAAAGGGATAACATTTTAATTTTTTAATTTAAATATTCTCAAAATCCTTTTACGAGAAGAAGAATTTAATTGTTACGAATTTAATCCTCATTTCTGACATTTTTACTTTTTGAATTATATAATATTTTACTTCCTCTTTTCCTTGTCCAATAAACTCAACAATCACTGGACTTCGAAGACCTAATGAATGGAGATTATTCAGTGCTTTCAAGTCATCTGTGGACTTAGGAGAGGCGGCCTGTGACACGCAAGCACCTTCGCTTTCTAACAACCTGTCAATGAGTTTGTCAAATGGGTAATTTATGTATTATTCTGAACAAATTCCCAAGCTTTTTTTTTTTTTATTTGAAAGTTGAAACTTGTAGTAACCAATTTCTTGATTTTACAAGCTTAAGCTTAGCTTTCTTTTCCCTTCTCTCCCGGTGTTTGGAGACGGCCACGTTTTGCTAGAACAAAGATACCCGTTCGAAGTAATAGTGAAGGTATTTCGTGATGGGGTAGTGGAGGTGTTGGAAAATAAGAGACGCCGTTGTGCTCGCTGAAAAAATTAGCATACAAGGGGTGCAGGATTTTGACTAGCAGAAAAGGAAGACGGCAGCAGAGAACAACAGCAATGGGTGGTTGAAAGATTAATATTTTCGGAAAAAGTTAGCGCTTACTCTTAACCTTGACGGTTTTATCTCCTAAAATAGGTACAAACAGTTCAATTAAATAGATAGAATGAACAAAAGGTATTAAGTCTGATAGTTTGTGACCAAAGTTGACCATATAAAAATAGTGTGACCTAAACCCGTATAGGCTAAAAATTTAGCGATCTTTCAGGCTGCATACTACTTGCTGCAACATAACCAACCAAAATCTTTTTCCCATAAAAACGAAATAGTTGGCCTGCTCTTTCTTTTAATCACATATTAGCATATGGTCATAGAGGGCAATAGTTTTAGCTGGAGGACGCCACGGATTTAATTGGATAAACCTATCAGCAAATTACAAAAAAAAAAAAAAATTGATGGCGTCCGCTAAACATGTCTTGCAAGACAAACCAAACACTGCACAAAACCAAAAATAGCCCCTCTCAAAGCCCTGCAAAATGCAGATCCCACAATTACCTCAATCCCATCAAAAGATCAAAGTAGGAGGAGCTGAGGTTGGAAAAGCACTACTGCATTGAAGTCAAATTTGCTAAATACAACAAGACAGAATAGTTATCATATAAGATAGACTCATAATCCTAGCCACATGACACAATCCATAAATATTTCTCACTGGATGGATACCAAGGCAACATTTGATATTTTGGCATGTATCCTTAGCGGTACTTGAAAATATATCTAGAATAGTTATCCACAATGGAGACTTGCAAAACTTCTTCAACAACTCACTTCAATGCAATGGCTATTAGGAGTGGCCAGCCATTGCCTGAAGCTGTGCAATTATCTGGGTAGCAGCTGATTCTCTTGCTTCTTGGGGAGTAGAAAGCAATTCACTCCAGCAGGAACAATCAAAATCCATGCCTTCAACAGTTATCTTAGCTTGAAAACCACCTAAAAAACAGAATAGTTAGAATCAACAAAATACTACTTTAACAGGAAACAAAAAAGAAAACAAATATATGTTCTATGAGAAAACATTTATCTTCGCCCTGCTACCTTACTTTCAAACATCATAGCAAATTGCAATATGCATACATACAAGAAGCAGACGAGATTTTTCTTTGAATTGCTTCTTTCTTGGTGTCTTTGTCAATATGAAGTAGCATGTGAGGTAATAGGCTAACTAAAGATGGTAAACCATAAGTGATAAAATTACCTATGTTATTATATATTTTATTATGTATTTTAGATGTGTTTTTAGATTAAATATAGTAAAAATGACTTCAAATGACTTATCTTTCAAGAAATCGGGTTTTTTTCCCTCTCGGAATTAAGGTTTTGAGGCAGAATTATTATTTTGAACTATTTAATGAACAATTTTTATATACTTTTGCAGATTCATCATACTTAATCTCAATTTGGATCATTTGGAGTGAAACTGGATCAAGAATTTGGTAGATTCAAGTAACTAAGTTGAATGAATACTTGAAGAATTATTGAAGAACAAATTGTGCAACACTTGTGAGAATGAAATCCTCATAAAAAAATATATAAAAATACGTGAAAAATCTATGATACACGTGGAATTCCAACTCAGCAAGGAGCAAAATCAAGTAGGTCCCTCAGAGATGGATCCGCGAATGGTGATCCACAAATGACCACCCGCGGATCTCTTGGCAGCTAGGGTTTTGAACAACTTGCAACTGGTATCATTTTTAAGATGGTTTTGCAAACTTTTCTGGTTGAGATCAGATTTTGGCCATTGTAGATTACATTGAGAATAGAAATGAAGACTTTTGTGCCAATTTTGGAGCTCAAGAAGGAATTTTCATCATTTCATGCATTCGATGTATTTGCAACTTAGAAAATGACTTATAAAATATTTGTTTATAAATAGAAGTCATCTGTAGCGAATTTTGAGAGGTTGGTTAGTGTATTTTTAAGATAATTAATAGAATTCTCTCACAAATTAAATAGAATAGTGAACTTCTTGTACTTGAACTCTTGTAATTCAACTTTTGGAAGAGGAATAGAAGTCCTGAAACCTTGTTTAATCTTTAAATAAGCCATTCTCCACTCCATCTCTTTTATTTCAATAGTTTGAACATGAATTCTTGCATCAAAGTTGAAGTTTTTATTGTTTCACTAAAAGCTTTATCTGCAATATAAATGAAGCTAATAAACTTTTAACATGATTTAATCTATTTTTACTAGCTAAGCTTGCACTTCTTTGTTTACTTGTTCAAGTTTTAAGACTTATTTTTGCTTAGCCAATATGAACAAGTCATCTAATTGTTACTTGGCATTAAGAAATGCATTTAACAATCGAAAATGAACAATTATTTTTTTAGTTATTCATATGAAAATAATGAATGCTTTAGTGAGTCAATACAATTTATGTTTGCATAAGATTTCATCATGAAAATAATTAGAATCTTGTCATTTCATTGTGAGAACAAGTTATGGCTTACATGGAATTGAACTCCTAACGAGACAAGGTAAAACTTAACAAGTCATTCATGTAACTTTGGTTCATTAGTAGATTCCATGTTTTAGATTATTCGATATTTGAATTCTTACAAGTTGTTTATCATCTTTTGCATATTATATTGCAATTTCCACTTCCAACCATCCATTTCAACTCAATTTGTGATTGTTTAGACAATAAAGTTAGTGAAAAAGCCTTAATAATTGCAACCTATTTAATTACCTGTGGGATTCGACACGTAATACTCTATGTACTACAACCTCCCACATACTTGCAGAATTGAGAGATTAGGTTTTTATTACTTGATTGGTTTTTGTTTTGATTGAATTTTGTATACCTAATCTACACCTCGTCAGTAAAAACATGTCATTTTAATAGATGCTTTAGAATTCAAATAAGAACAGTAATGTATGCCCTGTAATATCTTCTTCTTATGCCAAGCTCTCAAGCCTTTCTAAATTGTTTTCATACCATGCAATATGTAGCAGTTACTATCTCCATGACCCAAAGCTAGAGCAGATATTAAAACAGCCCTAAGACTTGAATATTCACAGAGATTTACTAAGTTGTCTTACCATCTGGCGCTGACATATTATATATTGCTGTCCAGTTATTCTCACGGCATATATTATTCAAATCCTGTCAAGAAGAAGTTTCAAGACAATTATTAAACTGCCAGAAAAAAAAAATCATAAAATGCTTAAAGCAACATTCAAACATATTGGCTGGTAAAACATATATGAAGAATACTGCATGCGATTTGTTTAACTGCTGTACCACTAAAAAATGCAATGATGCTTGACAAATGGCAGAGCAGGTATTTCCATATTGAAGGACAGTTAATAACAGCAGACTTTCGTAGAAAGGATTGGATCTAAAAAACAATATTGCATGTTTAGAAAAGACTATGTTCAAAATCAAATTAAAGACACCACTGAATGGCAAGAGCTACGAAACAATTCTCAATACATTTAAAATTGACATAACATATGTGGCCGTGACTATGATATATAGCAATATCTGATTATCAGAATAGCTAGGAAACATAAAAGACATGCACTTTTGAATTAGATGTGTTATACAGTAAAAGGAAAAAGAGTCTCATTTGGAAGAGATGTAGAATTACAAGATAGTGACAACAAAAAACTGAAAAGGAAACAAAAGAAAAGTAGCCACAAGAATAAGAATGGTTTTAATCTGGGTGTAAGATGACAGCACCTGAGACAGACAAGGATGAACATGATGCTGCCTTACATCATTGTGACCCATTTCAGATACAATTGTCAAAGTTCGCGCATGTATTTATATGTACACGTCTGTGTGCGTGTGTACCCCTGACAACGGTTTCCCAAGTGCTCATAAATAAGTTAATAAGAACCAGAGTCATTTCACTCATTGCCAATTGCAATTGAGTTGAATGCCTAAATGCTTTCGCAACATGCTTAGACTAAATATGACACAGAAGACATGCACCATCTGATTGTTGGAATAAGCTAAGAATTAGAGCAGCCGTGCATGTTTGAAAGATGTGTTTATTCAGGGAAAAAAAATATTGCAAGAGATGCCAAATTGCAAGACAGTGGCACCAAAAACTGAAAAGGAAATTAAATAAAACAAAGCAACAAGAACAACAAGAAGAATGGTTTTAATCTCAGTGCAAGATGACAGCATCTGAGATAGACAAGGATGGGCATGCTGCCACCTTACATTATTTTGAACTGTTTTAGATACATTTATTAGAGAGAGAGAGAGAGAGAGAGAGAGAGAGAGAGAGAGAGAGAGAGTGTGTTCCCAATTGGTCATAAACAGATCATTCCACTCATGGCCAATTGGTGGAGTTGGATGCCTAAATTCTTTCACGACATGCTTAGACTAACATGAAAGAGCAGACTTAGCCACATGCTCCTTATGAAGATAAACAATTTTCTTTCCCTTCTACAAAAGCAAAGCTAAAGAAATCTTTTTTCACCACTGTTTCTATTGAAGTTCGTTTAGAATTGTTCCCAAAGATCATAAATAAAACCGAACTGCAAACAATTGAGAACTTCTAGAATAAGAAATATTTAATGTGCAAATCCAGTATTTTCACTTGCCTCACTAGCAGACCGCAAATTAAGGATAGCATCTGATATGCTCTTTCCCCTGGTGCTTTGAATCAATTGATGACCTTCACCATGATGATAACTCTCGTCTTGGGTTTTATCACTGAAGCATGTATCATTACAACCATCCATGATAGCATCTAACTTTAGCGCCAAAGCATCTTCATTGCCTAGGACAGGATGAAACCATATGAATAAGGAAAAAATAGGTGGTCTCTGACTATTTGATTGTACCATATACATCAGAAATAAAATGGTTGAACCACTTTGCTTGTTAAAGAGTAACTTTTTCTCAACAAGTAACCATCAATTTTTGGGCCCACTTAGCCACATGGAACAACTCAGTTCAATCTTCATGCATACTTTTGTTGATGGAAAAGAGGCCGTCTTACCTGCTGAATTAAGATAAGTGGAATAATCCTAATTATGGGCATCCAAGTCTTGATCCGTTAGATGACCAAAGCTGAGAACTATATTAAAAGGTCAATGTAGAATCTAAATTTTAAGTAAGTGATTTTGTTCTTAAAACTCATGCCACCTGACAAAGCCCCATGAGAGATCAACCAGTTAAAAAATGAACTCCCAAGTACAAAGATACCTTTAAGGTGGATGTCAATCACAATTGAACATGTACCATAACTCGAATAGAGACTGATTCTGGTTGAAGTTTCACTTATTGTGGAAGTATTACAAACGATTACTAAATAATCTGCAAATTGCCTTGCTTGCTTCCATTCACTCATGTCTCACTTCACCACAATGGCATCAGTCCCTTGTAAAATTTGGATTTCCAATACAATGCCAAAGCCAAATAATCATGCAAAAGATTGATTCTAGTACACAGATCTCAATTATTAAAAGTAGAGCTCCTTGTCTCATCTCAACTCTGACTTAGTATGCAGTCTTCACCTCCATTGCTTTTCAGTGACTCACTGTTAGCTAACAATAACACGCACACACAATTTCTACAATTCTTGCGCAAGTAATGGCATATACACATTGAAGAAACTAAAATAATTCAGTTAAGCACTGTACCCTCTAAAATCTTCTGGATATTTCTATCACACGATGCAATCTCATCTTGTATGTGACGCAGCTGATGACACTGCCAAGACAGAAAGAATAAGGCAATCAATATTCTCTACCAATTTAGCAATGCAAAGAGGAAACTAGGAATCAAGAGCAGAAACAAATTCATTTCAACAAGAAGATAAATAAATAGCAGGAACAAATTCTAACTGGACCTGTAAGAAAAAGACAACATACTAGGCCCATACTAAAATATTTTCACAGCAAGGGAATCAAGTCTGGAAAATGAAAAGACAATAATCTACAGCACTCTTACGATTTGATCTATAAAAATCTATCTGAAACAACTGACGTGAGAGAGAGAGAGAGATATATTGTCAGAATCCAAGACAACCTCTCATTCACACAATCTTTAGTAGTGTTTCTCCAATACAAAAATAATTAAGCTACCTTAATATGATTAACACACTCCAAATTTGAAGTATTACATCAGATATACCAAACTTGTCAGCAACACTTCCATCTCTTCAACTACCAAAAGTCTCGGTAAACATATATGTAAACTGATTTCTTATTTCTTTATAACAGTGACAAACTTTTGCTGTAGTTTTCTCAGTTAAAGTCACAATTTACTTTTCTTTATTGTGTGCCCTTATTTGACAAGATGAGGCCTCATTCAAAGAGCTTATACTAGCCGCAACACAAGATAGATCCATTTCAATACTTGCTAAAAGCTGTAACATAAACAGTGCTCTCCTCACCTTGAAAAAAAGGAAAATGCATGTCAATAAAGTCATAAATCTGGTAACTAGCCAAACCACTTAGATTCTAAATGCTAAAGATCCATTGTGTTAAAATGACATGGAGTACCTAATATATTTAAATAAATATGCAGTGCCTACGTGAATTAGACACCAAATGAGAAAGAAACAAACAACTTCCTTGTACTGCAGATTGCACAAAATTATTCAAAGAGCAGCAAGAATAAGCTAAGAAGAATAATATTCATACATGTTAAAAAAATGAAAGACTTGCACCAATGAACCACAGCAGCCACCAATTAGGACACTCAACCTCACAGTGTTGTAACTTATTCGAATAAATTCAGACTTGATTCTATCATCACAACATGCCATCAATGACTCAGTTACCATGTTTTAAAAAACTGATGGAGCTTAATCATCAAAACAAATGAAAAACAAGAAGAAATTTAGGACCAAAATTACCCTTTTCCAGGCAAGAACCTATCTTTTTAAACCCAACTGATTATAATTTTATTTGTCCAAGTTCTCCAAACAGACAAAGCAATAAATCCATCACTATTTGTAAAACATTAAGGTACTCAAAAGAATCTTTGTCACAAAAATGTATTATTTTTTCATAGGCAAACACGAGTTATAGATTGTAGGAATCCAAAAGTACCAATTTTGCTCGTTTATGGAAAAGAACTCCTAGAGCAGTCTGTGTCAGTGCTATGTTTTTCGTAGACAGTGTAGCCTGCAGAGTTTCAATACTTCTATCATTTGGTTCAAAAGAAGCTGGTGCACAATCAACCACTTGAGTCCCATTCATATTGGATGGGGTAGTCCAATTGATGCCATTTCCAGCAACCTTTCCTTCTCCAATTTCTCCAGCATTCGACTTTGGAGTACCAGCTGTCTCCACCTGCAAACCAACTATTTTTGTCACCACTAAAAAGTATTGATACATAAGGACATTTGTTAAACAGATATTCAGGGATGATGGAATGTGCCACTTAAACCTTTATCTTGTCAACATAATACTTTAAAACCTAAAGAATGTCCACAAACTTAAACATACCTAAACTAATGACAAAAGCCAGTTTTACAAGCATATCAAAAGATTACTTCAACACTCAATAATTTGTAAGGAACAATAGAAATATTGATTGCCACTGTATTATCTTCATCTTCATACGAAATCTAGAAATATGAACTTTGAGCACTGAATCATCAACATTTCCTCTAAAGACAATATGTCAAACATGTGCAATTCACAATCTGCAAGTATGAAATATCTGACAAAAGAAAAAATCAGAAGAGTTATTTCCAGAGGCTATGGAGAACCAAAGTTTGCATTTTCAATTAATTTGATTTTATACTGAAGTATTTTAAAGAACCCTCCTGCTCCTAAGTATGTCGTCGTTTTGAACATTGTTTCTCCAGATTATAGGAACATCTGAGATCAACTAGCATCAAATAATAATTCAGGCATTGAAACAGTAAAACAATCTTCACTGCAATCATGAGACATGGAGAAAAAAATGTTGTTTCTTCACTGCAATCATGAGACACATGGAGAAAAAATAGTGCATTTTTCTTGTGTGGAAATCCTTTCGCTTGGTAGAATTTTCATTCAAATCCTGAACCAATTCTGAATATTACTGAGGGTGACTGAGAATATTCACTCTTGTTGAGGCCAACAAGGAAACCTAGAATTGCATCTGCAATGGACAAGCTTCCAAAGAGACAAAGAATGATAGAAGACTTTGGTAGAAAACTTAGAAGACTGAACTCCTGGATGGAGAATAAAAAATTAATGTCTAAAAGTGCACAGTGCATTGATGAAGGTTGGTGGATAGACTAATAGTTTACCAGAAGAATCTAAAGATGGGGCTTGTTAGTAAAATAGTAAGGACAGTCGAGAATATTACCTGTGTACTTATTTACTCTTAAAAATGATAGATGGGTCATCTAGTAGAGGATGATTGTTGATTCTCCCAAACTATTTAGACATGGTATCATAGCAAAAGTTTTTGGAGCGAAAAAAAAATGTCATAACATTTACCAACAAAGTTTAACCCCCACCTCCAATGAAAAAAAAAAAAAAAATGGAAAGCTGTTGTTTCTCATTTGTACTGAGTTCCAGTAGAGTCTTTGTTACTGTTAATCATAACGAGCCATTCATGAAGCAGTCACCGATACCATCATATTGCACAATGATGTATCTAAATTGAAGCTTTGTCCTAAATCCACAAAATACATTCACCTAAAGTTTGTGATCAGTATAGCACATGCAGTTTTTTATTGATATGGCTCAAAGTTATTTGTAATGGATGCGGCCATAAAGGTATATGAAGCAGAGAAGATCAAGGGGGCTCTACCATTCTGGAGGTGGAAGTCTAATCCATGTTAGCATTGTGGTTTACACAATTAAACTCATGATTTATATTGAGATCCACTTGGTAGACCTCCTCAGTTCGGTAATGCAATAACTAAATTTCTAATGATCAAGTTAAGCCAAGTTCTTCTGCTCAATAAGCAATTCTTCACATTGATTTCTGTGCGCATATAGGCGATTCTGTTGGTTATCTTTTCATACAGATAAGGATATCCTTCAAATGCCAAATTTGATATCCCAGATCCACAGAAGAATGTGTAACATAAGTTCCTCTAGCCTACTAGCAATCAAGTTTGGATTCTCAATTTGTGGCACTCTTACCTCAGGTAAAAAAACACCAAGGAAATGGTACTACACAAGTTCTAAACTGTACTCAAATGCAACCACTAGAAGTCTCCAATCTGCACCCATTTATTCTAAGAGCAATTCAACTTCAAGGAAATATTTATTAATTCCTTCATTTAGCTTATCAGAAAGTAAAACCACGATGCGAGATGCCAGTTCAGTACAGGAGATTAAGTTGGCAAAAATTTGACCAAAAGCAAAAGTAAATAGGAATAATTTAACTGCTACAACTCCACAGTTGATAATTTAAACAAATACACAAAGCACCCTTTTGTAACAAACAATCCACCCCTCATTGTTTCTATCCAACACACAGACAACTCCCAGGAAAGCCAGATAATGAATAACCACATTCTACATAAAAGGACAAAATGCATTTCCAAAGACCTTCATAAAGATAATTGACTTCTGACTAATTTGGGCCTTGCACCTAAAAGGGAAGCTATTAAATACAATCTTTCACAGAAGTCACACAACCAGTTGAAGTTTACTTGATACGAGTGAAAGCCATCCAACTTCTTAGTACCATGATTGAACCCTGTCTTCCACTAGGCATTGTTAGTTCCAACGTATGAACCCAGATGTAAAACCAATAAGTAACACTATTCTTGGGAAATCTTATAATTTCAATGAATTGAAAAAAAGAGAAGAAAATAACTTACATTGATGCTACCACCTGCAGAAGAACATGCATCACTCTTCATATGAAGCTTCCTTTTCTTGTGATGGTAAACTCGAATAGGGACGTCAGCGTTTTTATTCTTGTCTCCATTCTTGTGAAAATGCATAATAATTCCATCTTCATCCAGTTTTTCTCTCTTGCCTGGTGGAAAGGAGCTTATCTGGAGTTCATTGGTAGGGTTCTCTTTTGAATCTTCAGAAACATCATTGCTCAATTTTTTGACAGTTAAGTGAACAGCATCACAAGACTTGTTAGACTTTCCTGTGCCTTCAACTACTTCCTCTGACCTCTTAGAGCTGTCAGCACCAAGTGTTTCTTTGCCACTTGAATTTGCATTTGTAGAGCTTCTCAAATCATTGACAGCTGAATTAGTGATAACAAATGCATCAAATTTTTCTGTGTCTTCATCGTCTTTCACCACCCCATTAAAGTTATCAGTAGCAATTGTCTCTTCACCAATATAATCCACATCAACACAATTTTTCAATTGATTGACAGTTGAGTGGATGTCCAACAATATATCAGAATTTTCTGTTTCGTCAACTTCTTTCTCTGCCCTCTTGAACATGTCAGTACCAATTGTCTCTTTTCCGCTAGAATTCGCACCAATACAGTTCTCCAACTGTTTCACAATTGGGTGAGTGATGTCCCAGGATTTATCAGATTGTTCAGTTTCTTGAGCTTCTTTCTCCGCCGTCTTAGATTTTTCGGCAACAACTGTCTCATTAGCAATAGATTTTGCATCAATGTAGTTTCCATCATCATTAGTTTCTTGAGCTTTGAGAGCTGTTTTGTTCTTTTCATTAGTCTCTTCATCACAAGGGTTTTCCAGCATTTGAGAGCTGTTTTGTTCAGTTTCTTGAGCTTCTTCTTTCTCCACTGTCTCAGATTTGTCAGCAACAACTGTCTCATTAGCAATAGATTTTGCATCGATGTAGTTTCCATCATCGGTGCTCTTTTCATTAGTTTTTTCTTCACAAGGGATTTCCAGCATTTGAGAGCTGTTTTGTTCAGTTTCTTGAGCTTCTTCTTTCTCCACTGTCTCAGATTTGTCAGCAACAACTGTCTCATTAGCAATAGATTTTGCATCGATGTAGTTTCCATCATCGGTGCTCGTTTCATTAGTTTCTTCATCACAAGGGTTTTCCAGCATTTGAGAGCTGTTGATCTTCACATTCCCCAACTCCACTGAGACAGCCAACTCTCCTTCAGCAATATTTACATCACAATTCTCCTCAATTCTCAGACAGCTGCTGATATTTAACATCTGTGAGCTACTTGTGGAAAATTCCCTGCAATATTTAGTGATTCTCTAAATAATACCATTATGCACAAAAAAACTTCTATACTTTCTGTACTGTTCAAATATATGAACGCACTTCTCTATAACAGCATGAGCATTTAGACGAACTGATAGTTCAGGAGTCTAACTATCATAAGATCAGAAGCAGAATGTTGCTAAAATAATATAAATATAAATATAACCACATTGATTCTTTCAGCAGTAAACAGAATGAAGTTTTCCACAACTATCATAAGATCAGAAACAGAATGTTGCTAAAATAATATAAATATAAATACATTGATTCTTTCTGCAGTAAACAGAATGAAGATTTCCACAAGTTGTGTGAGTTTCCTACAGCCATATACTCAATCACATGGCAGTTTCTGCATGATGGCAAATGCATTTGGAGTGAATGAAGCAGGGTCCTCAACAAAACTGACTAAAACTGCTTTATGCAGCTCGCAGAACTTTATTCCTTAAAAGGTTGATGACATTACAACTTAAATAGCTTTCACTATCCAGAACCACAATGAATGTCAAACATACATTTAGAACATCACATTAGTTAGTCTGCAGTATAAATGCAACAAGAGTTGCAGAGTAGCATAAATGCAACAAAAATTGCAGAAGATTATGACTGTATAAAATCCACTTAACCACAAAGCAGGAATGAGACAAAACATTTATAAAAATCATTCAACTTCAACAACATATTCTCCTCCACATGCAACTCAGCAGTAACAATCTCAGCATGCTAAGAAGCTGTAATACAAGTTTTCCGAAGCTTTATCTACTGAGAAGTTGGAAGAGACAGAAGTTTACTGTTAAGACTGTAATGAAACTCAGTAATAACAATCCCAAACAGGTTCCATCCAAAATATGCAAGTCACAATTTCAAATTTAGTCAAACATTTGGTTTATGATTCTACAAACTTGGTCTTTCACTGGTCATGAAGAAAGCTTTGATCATGTCTTCCAATTCAAAAACATCCGCATTCTCAACACCAGAGGCCCAAAAGTAAAAATAAAACTCTCACCAAATAAATACCAGACCAAACTGTAAAAGAAACGATTGTAACTTGCAAGAGCTTGCTTGCAGATCACATTTAGATGACCTTCCCACAATTGGCCTTGTGCACACACCCTCAGATGCCAAAAATCCCTCTGCTTCTGCTGATAGTAGCAGGATGACAATCCGATTAGCTAGATCTCCGCATGCATAGTAATCAAAGGGGGAGAAAAAGAGCAACGCATATAATACATTAAGGATAAGCAAAGACAAACCAATCACATTGAAAGGCACAAAAGACAACTCAAAAGCAAATTTGGGAAAGATCAATTGAACAACCAGGGCATAAGCTACAACACTGAACTAGTTACCTTGGAGTTAACGGGTTGGGAATCTGCTCCATGTTCTCAAAGCAAGAGGTTTATTTCAAATCAAGTAGTGCATTGCAGGTACAATTGATGATCAGGTTGTGCAATTAGAGTTCTTCATCAGTGCAAGAACAGTGTGCAGGCAAATTGACCTGTTGATGGCTGGGAATTTGATAGATGTGGGATATATCACAGTGGTGGGGGAAGGGGGGGGGGAGGGGCGGAGTTCCCAAGAAATGCGAAAAAGTTAAGTCAAACGGAGAAATCAAAGTTGAAAAACTTGTTATACTCCTTTGGTTCATATATTATGATCACTATTCATCTCCCTAATGAGTCTCATATTCACAAAATTCTCTGCTTTAAGACATCTTAAATACAGGCCCTTAAAATGTCTGCAAACATTGATTCTAGCTGCCATAAAAGAGGTGATTCATATGCCAAATATTGACGTTAACACAATAGTGTACTGGAATCCTAAATTACCTTACTGCCACTAAGTGTGTAGAGAACGTTTCATTAACAATGCACACCCAGTTCTCTTTTTAATGCTATTTAACTTTGGCCACTTGGGCAACAGGACAAATATCAGCACCAGATCAGGAGAGATATTTGTGATATAGAACAAACGGGAATGGGTAGAGGACAAAGGACACTGCGTTGGGGGGGGGGGGGGGGGAGGGGGGAAACAGACTTAAAAAAAATGTCGATATCTTTTTATAGTGGGATAAAATCAGCCAAATCCGAGGCCAAAGCGGAAAGAGAAGGGTTGGGATGGGACAACAAAGCATGTAACCATAGTTTGAAATTAATGTTCACCTCTTCTTCAACCTAAAAGAGTGCTCACAAAAATGATCATGTTCCGCTGCATTTAATTATTAAACGAACTAAATTTGAAGAATCAAGCTTGGTTAGTACACTACGTAATGAGCCATTTTCAAACACGACTGAGCATGTTAGCCAATGGCTTGAATCGCTTACACACTTCTCGCAGGTCCCCTCTTATCCTAGAGAAGAAAAGGTATATATATATATATAGAGAGAGAGAGAGAGAGAGAGCATAAATGGAATGTAGGCACATTAAATGTATTCTATCAAGGGAAAACCCCAAGGTAGAAATGAAGCTTTTATTAAGAAAGGGGTTATTACCTCTGAAAATCCGAAAAGGAATTAGAAATCCAATTTTGGTGGATCAGTAATGAGATAAAGTTGTATTGCAGGAAAAACAAACACGTATATAAAGATCATTGGCTAATAGAAAGGCTTGAAATCTCCTAACAGAAGAACCAGCTGCCTGTTGTGGCTGAAATTTCAGACCTTGCTCTCATGAGGTGCAACCTATTAATCTACTAGATGTAGGCCAGATGACTATGATAAGAATGAAAAGGTTGGAGGTGGTTCTTTTCGACAGAAAAGATCTGCCCTGTCAAATTATCTTTACATGACAAATTCAAGGCTAATAAATTTTGTCTTCAACAAGAAAAATCACAAAACAGTTTCCGAAGCAATAGATTATATTAAGAAACCATCTAGAAAATAAAAATAGATTTACAACTAGGTTATTGTAGTCACCCATAGCATGATGGTCCATAATTTGACATCCATACAGCTCATCTAAAGCTAGTTTCTTTTTCTTTTCTTCTTTTTTTTTTTTTTTTTTGTTTTTTGGATCTCTAGAAGATTGCTCACGGTTAAAAAAAAGTAAGCTGATCCAACACCCTAATATAAACTCTCATCAGAGTAAAAGGGATAGGCATCTTGGACTGTTCGCCAAATCAAGTTCACTTCCAATCATGAACAGCCCCTCTGAAATTAAGACGGTTGTGCTCCTCATGCCACTTTTGTACATGTAGACACGTATGCAATTTATATGTATTATCCATTAAGTTATATCAATCTGAGTGATTTCTTCACTTTTCTTGGAAGAAATTCATCCCATAGAAGCTAGGTTTGGAACCAAAGCAACTTGCCATTGCCAATAAAGGAATTTGCGGGACAAATGAACCTTTACCTTAAAAGAACAGAAACATATTGTACAGGAAGTAAGTAAAGTTTCATTACCAAATCTCAAATTACAACAAACTAGGACATTAATTGCAGAGAAAAATGGCATTTATGGAAATTAAGAAAAGCTATTAAAGACCTTCATAAAAAATATTTATATCTAAAATAGTGATGATCACGAAGATCTGCCAAACTGGAGGAAAGAAAGGCACCAAGTATTTGTTAAAAATAAGAAGGAAAAACAAAAAGGCCGGATGAAAAATGCCCATTATACCTTGAATACCAGCTTGACATGATCATGGCATAAGGAAGTATGTCATAATACTCGATCACGGGGGTATATGTCCAGCTACCAGGGATCCATTTAAAAAGAGGGCCCTGCAAACTAATTAAACACAGAAGTATGATTATCATATCATCATTATTATGCATTAAAAGTTAAGACATTTAAATCATTTGAAAGTCTTAAATAACATCTATTAGTTTTTGAGCTATCTCCACAATTACATAGTTTCAGATACCATAATCTTAAAAATTTCAGATACCATGATCTTAAAAATTCCCTCAAAGTTCTAGACCAAGACAATATAACAGTAATTTTAAACCATATGTCTGCCTGGCCTTTTCTCAAGAATACAAGGGGAGGGTAAAAAGTCATTAAAAAAAAAAATTTTACACAAGCTTGCAGCTATAGTGACATGATTAGTGATATAATACAAGCTAATCTGGTTGAAAGAAGGTACTTTATTGTCTTCCTAAGAGTGTTTCACATGCACAAGTCAAATGAGCAATCAAAAGATATCATGTGAATAATCCAGTAAAAATTTTCAAATTCTACTAGATAAAAAGGAAATTTGACTTGTCTAATTTCCATTGTGTCAGTGCCAGTCATCCAGCTTCCAGCTTGCAGGTTCAATCACATCCCTTCCTTCTGTTTATTTTTCCCAAAAAAGTACTAAAGATTCTGTTTCTTTTCTTCTTCCAAATAGGTACTGTCCATCTACTATTTCTTTATTTTTGCGTCTTTTTGCTTTCTTTTCACTTCTTTGTCCTTTATTATTCAGCTGCAAAGCAGCAAAATATTTCCTGCAGCAGCAATTTTGCTGCATTAGCAACAAACCTGCCACTATCACTGTGTCTCCTCTCCACCTCTTGCTTCTCTTTCCCCATTCTTTCTCCCTTTCCTAACACCCAAAACAGCCTTGGTGCAGCCACCCTCTGAAATACAGCAGCAACAGAATACAAGCTATGCAACTGCAGTAGCAGCAACAGCCCGTTGATTTCCAGTGATAAGGATGGAAAATAGAGCAAATGATCAAGAGAAGTTAATGGAGATCTTTTTGAAGATTATTTAAAAAAAAAAAAAGAAAAAAGTTTAGGCATTTTGAAAATTAACTGCCAACACAACTGCCTGAAGCTGTCTTCTCTAATAACTTAGAAAATTTGGCCCTTTTTAATAAATGATTTTAGAAAAATTTTTGGCTTGCAGCACCTCAATTCAGTTCCAATTAAGTACCTAATTCATTAAAGTTTCACTTCATCTCTACTAAATTAATCAGCCCTCCAATATCAATAATTATATAGCTCTCTTTTCAATCCCCTCTACCATCATGCAGTGGAATATCTCCCACTCTTGCTCTGATATCAGTTGATGCAGACAGAAGCTCAAGAAAAAGGAATGATACATTGATTCATGGCCAAAATTGCTGGTTTTTGGTGAAAACAAAGAGAAAACCTTGACGACGGGTTAATATAGTTAAACCTTGAAGTTCTAAGGAAGAAGCTGAAGAAAATACAAAGCTGAAATGCATAAATATAAAAAATTTTAACCCAAAACAAGAGTCCCAATTATAGGTATAATATTCTACTCCCAGGTTATCAAACAAAATAGGCAAGTAAACATCACCAGGATCCTACAGGCAAAGGTAAGAAAGGGAAGTCTAAAATAACCAAATGCGGAATACTGCAACAGAACTACAAACAGTTATTTATGAATGGTAACTTGCTTCCTCATGAGTGCAAATGATGAGCATCAAATAAACACTTAAACATATGTGACATTCAAATTTGTTTCTGCTGCTGCAATAAAGAGATCTTGTAATTTTGAATTTGCTGAGATGTCTAAAAGCTGGAATAACTGACAACGGACTGGCTTCTTAACATGCAGATCTTGAAAAGCAGAAGGGGCCTCTGAAGTATCTCGGCATTCTTCTCATTGTTAGTAGACTTTCAGGGATTGCTTCTTAAGCAATTCTGGATAAAATTTGAAGTCCACGATTAAAACATGGTCTTCCAAGAAATCATCCACGATTTGCTTGTCATTGTATGGGAGTAGCATTTTCATTCTGCAAATATGATTATAATGCATATTGGCATATTGAAAGTATTCTCTCAGCCTTTATATTGACAGGAACTGATCCTAAACACACTGACCCAAGATAAACTGAAACATGTGCAAATCTATTGAATATGAAGTTGCTGGAATCTACAGAGTCAGTGGTCACACATAGGAGAGTTAATAAATTGGATATTTGATTCCATCCAATTTGCACAAGTCAAATCATATTTTTCTGACCCGTATTTGTTCCATAGGGAGTGAATATCTGCACTTCTGGATATCTGAAATTTGAGGATTGAGTGACCTGATATCCAATCCAGATTCTCATTCTAAAAAATTGACAAAAAGAACAACCACAAAAAGAAAAAAACAAACAAACAGCCCCAATCTGAACTCTGCCACCGCCAACTCTTACGACAAGAATTGTCCAACAAAAACAATCCCCAGAAAACACCCCCGTCATCCATCTCCATTATCTAGTAGTACTAGGACTTCACTCTCTTCCTCAAAACTCATCATTTTGACATACTCCAGGCCCAAAGGTGGAGAGTCTGGAGAAAAGTGATGTGAAGAGGGGGACACAACCAGAGAGTTGAGTGAGGCCTGAGGGTGGAGTCTGGAGAGGGAGACAGCGGTGCACAGAGTTGAGCAAAAATAGGAAGAGTCTAGAGAAGAGTGAGGGTGAGAGGAGGATATGTGACGCAAAGAGTAATTGTGAAAATGGGGAGAGTATGGAGGAGCCTGTGAGTGAGAAGGGCAGATGGCAGCGAAGAGAGGAGTGAAAATGGGCATAGAGGGTTAATGTTATTAGGTTAATATTTATACACCCTACAATAATTATCAAAACATCCCTAATACCAGATTGGATATTCGTGGATCTCCAAAGCTAATATCTGCATCTGTTCCGATGAGGAGAGATATCCGAACACTATTCAAATCCTAAGAAATCCGACCAGATCTGATATCTGAATATTTAGATTGGATAGTGTGGATTATCAAATCTCCGTGACATTTTTTCACACCCCTACTTGGTATGGTTTAAAAACACATTCCCATGCATGCTTTTATCTTGTGCCTGGTGTGCAAAAGAAGATCAACTAACCACAGATTGAGATTACCGCAATTGGGAGAGCATTGTATTAACGGTGTCTGTTTATGAGAAGAATCAATTGATTGCAGTTTTTATTAAATGTTCTTTTTCCTCTTAGGCACAGTCAGAAGTCAGGCTCTTACCTATTTACAGGCATATGTATGTATCCTTTTAACACACTTATTGTTACAGCACTTTCATGCTTTCGAGGATTTGGTTAGTAAACTATCAGTTGGAACTATATAGTACTAGCTATGGAGGCAAATGACCCAAAGTTTTTATAGCCATCATGGAGTACTAGCAGAATCTGTGGTACAAAGAGGCACTGATGATATTTGTAGTATTAAGAATAGATGGAAAAATATAAGAAATACTACTGCAAATTGCAAATTGAGTATCCAATGAAGTATAATTACGAAGATTTACACTTTGTCTGGTTTTAATATGTATTATATATTCCTTATGTATATTGCTTACCATATCAGTAAAAAGTTTTCAAATGTCTACAAAAAAGCAAAATGATGGCACTATATCATTTCCAATATTTAGACATGCCAAATCCTCCTTCAAAGAAAGAGCTATTTAAAATAAAAAATATCACACTTTTTTTTTTGTGAGGGGGGGGGGGGGGGGGGGAGCTTTTTGGGAACATGGAAAAAAAATACTGATATTTATAGCCTAGAAAAGACAAGGGAGAAGTCAAAGAAAAACAATCAAATCCAAAATCAAATTTTCAGAGGAAGAGAAGGGGGGGGGGGGAGGGGGGACAATCTTTGCAATCTCTTCCACTTTAAAGAATCTTTAACAGCTTTTAGTGAACTAAAATTTCCCAATTACATCAAAATTTTGCTTCAGCTAAGTATAGGTTTTCCTTTTTCTGGAAAAAGAAAATTAGTTATAAATAATAATAAGGCTTGGAAATACAGCTAAACACATAAACATTAGAAACTTAAGGAAATCAGCATTTGAACTAGAAAAACAGTAATAAGAGCTACATATGAATGACGGAAGAATAAAAAGACGGCTTCTAGGATTAAATTTTCCAATGCTGAAAACTGAATAAGACAAAGGACAGGGTGCCCTAGATCAATTGTTCAAGACTATTAGTCTCTAATGCTGCCCTAAAGAAACTGAACAAAAGCTCTAAATATCAAGGTTGTTCTCGTATGATTATTTTACCTGATTTTAAATTTTGATTTTAAAAAAAGTCACTTTTTGATGTTCTCCTTTGCTTTCGGATCTAGATTATAGATTTTTCAATAACCAAAAAAGCAGAATTTGAGAATCTACCCAAGGATTGCCTTGGTTGATTTGGATTAAATGCTCATTAATAACTAGACAAAAATGTCCTTCAAAACATAATCAAATTACAAAAGCAAGCCTCTAACTACTGGTATTATCATGAAATATCATAAGTTCAATATCTAATAACATTTTAGTCATTGTTCATAAAAATTAACTTCTACAATTTTTTCTGAGAACACCTAAAATCAGCTTTTACTCAGTATTCTTTAAGCAAGCGAGAATAATTGACAGCAATCCATTTTTCTAGAAGCAGCTTTTATAAAATCTGAGCAAATGAGAACAGCCCCAGAATACGTAACTTCTAATGGAAAAGAAAGTACAAGCTGCAAATATTCAGGTGACAAAACTAGATAAATATTACTTCACATACTCTTTACTTTATTCTTTGAATTTTTAGTTGTCCTTCAACTAATTCTACACATCTTGACACCATTACTTTGATATTTCATATCCTCAAGTCATTAAATAAATGAAACAAAAATAGTTCTTTCTCGTCTGATTAATTTTCATACAAGGGCATATCATAAACTTTGCCCCTCATTGTATCAATTCTCTACTTTTCCTGGGAGATACTGGGTCTCCACGTTGGTACCCTATCGTTCCGTGTCAAGCATCCATATCAATGCTTCATAGACACTTCATAAAGAAGCATCTTAAGCTCAGTCAGTGTATCAAAAGGAAGTGAACTGACCATGGAGTTCAAATACCAATAAGATATTACCGCACTTCAATATAAGCCAATAATATGAATGTCACCTGCCAGAAACAATTAGCAGCCACATTACAACACCAAAGAAAATGAATGGAGCAAACCTCTCAATAGCATCTTTAATGGGAACTTGAAAGTCTTCATTGTTCAATTGGATACTTTGCATAATGTAAAAATATGCAGCTGTCTTTTCTTTACTTAAAGAATATACTGTATGCCTCTCCAAAACCAGGAGCTCAGACTGATTAATACCTATTTCAAATTTATCAAAGCATTCAGTGTTATTGTAAGAAAAAGCTTTCTTTTGGGGAAGGAGGGGGGAGCAGGATAGAGAAAGATGCTGAAAGAAAGCAGTTCTTCTTTAAACTCCCAATTGACATATTAATGAAAGTTTTGACTACGAGAGCAGCTACCAAGAAAAACATATAATCGCCATATGCAGCTGTTCAATTAAAATTGAGAGTTTAAATGTTCCGAGAGTTATTTTTGGTCCATGAAGCCTGCTCTTTATCCTGATATACAAGGAAGTTTTAAAACTATCTAAACAAAAACCAGAAATTCATTCACCTCAACCTAATTGGCAAGAAATAAAGCATTTGACTGAATGATGCAATCTGCAAATTTTAGAAGGAAGACCTTCTATGAAATGTAGGCATAAATGAAACAGAAATAAGTAAACATTTCTCCCTTTTTAAGAAAAAAGAAAGCTCAATGAATATTTTTTCTGTCTAAACAAAAACACAGAATGGGTACAACATGGTCCATATTCAGGATTACCGCTTCATCCTTTTAATAGGCAGAAAGTTTAACACAATGACATACCTGTAGCTTCTTTAACAGCTGAAAAGGCATGCTGTTCAAAGCCCGACACAACAGCGCTTTGTACATTAGTTGGTGTCTTTTTACCCAAATTGTTTGCATGTCTCTCCTCTGACAGAATCTCTGAATCTAGGTTGGAGACATCAAGGCATTTTTCAATAACAGACCAAACCCCATGAGTGATAGAGTCATATAGCAGCACACAGTTGTCCTTTTTCGAGTCGATTAATAAAACTGATACTTTCATAATTGGCCATGTTTCAATGCTTGGAACTGCTTTCGATGCATCTAAAGACAAAGATATATTGCATGCATCCATGACTGCTTTCTCTGTTACTGAAAGCTGATTTTCCAGGTCATTTGACCGATGAGAATCAGTTTGACATGAGAACTTCATATAAGCCATTAAAGCCGGTTTTAAAGATAAAGCCAACTTGCAAAAACTGACATGATCCAAAAAGCACAATTCTGGATGTTGCTTTCTCTGATAGTAGTTATAGAGTAGCACAACGGCATGCATCTGTAGCAAAGCAGAAATAGGTAAGACAAAACAGCAATGATTTATGCTTTGCAAAATTTGCAGATCTGCTACTGCACCCTTCAACTCAAACTAAAAATTGGGATCCATCCCAAACTTCCACTTAAGAAAGGAAAAGAAAAATAAAAGAAAAAGAACACATGTGACCCAGGAAAATTAAATCATATCCAGAAACAATGCGAAGGAATCATTGTTGTTCTTGCATATTGCAAATTTGAGCTGTAGCTAATGTTCCTTATCTATTTCTCATAACAACTCAAAGGTCTCCAAAAGACTCTAGTCCAGACCAGTCGGTATAAAAAAGCAGAAACCAAGAGAAGCTCTTGTTCTATGATACTACACATATAGATACATTAGGAGTATTAGAAGCACCCTTGTCTTTTTGCATATTTGGGATGCCATATTAAAAGCATAATTGAGGGGCTGTGGAAATGCTGCCGCAACCACCTCTCTTATGTTATTCTCTACACTTCTCTTATATTTCTTCCCTCTCCTTCTCAACTTGTTTTCAGAAATACCACAAATGAACACATAAAACGGAAAAAGCAGCCATACACTAAAACAAAAAGCTTTTCTAGCAGTACACAAAGTGGGGACAGCTAGCAGATCTCAGTATGAGAATCCATGGTGAGCAACAGCCTTGAAGCTGATAGTTTCAAAGTTCCATTGAAAATTTCCTGCCTTTACCCTTTGATTTCACTCATCTTTCAGACTAAAAAGTGGTCCCAGTAGCTTTTGACACTTTTCAATCAACAATTACCAGATGTCTGTCTATTTCACAGCTAGTGGAGTGCTGGTTGTATTTCTCACACACTAAATCAACTGAGACTTTTTGGGGGATAAATCAACTTTATGCCCATGTCTCCAAGTCATGAATTTCTGTATCAGATCAATGCATAGCAGCCAAATAAAGTACATATTCATAATAGAGTACCAAAGTATCAGCAACTTCACAATGTACATAAAGAGTCTAAACCCCCAAAAACGGGAAGCAAGAATCATTCTTTAAATTTAAAAAAAAATTAAATTGGATAGAGTCATTATAAGCAAACTTGTAAATTAACTATCTGGACGAATCCATAAAACTGTTTGGCAAACTAGTTTCCAATATTCTCCCCAGAATTCTTTGGTCATTCAGTACGCAAAAAAATTGAGAGCCTAGGAAACATGGAATCATCCTTGTAAAAACCTAAACAGACTATTACATAATATAAGAAAACTACTTCTGTGATTCCTAGTAGCCATTCTAGCTTAGAGAAATTGTAACTACATTTCATGCACAATATGCACTTCCCTTCTATGTAGTCTGCACTCACCCTAACATACAGTAAAATTTACAGGACAACTATGGATGCAAGTAACTACCTTGAACACACTGTATTGCACTGGATCCACTACTTAAACACTAGTGCTGAGTTTTTCCTTGTAAGACAGCTACATCAGTCATTGAATCTGCTAACGGAGGGTGTCCTTCTCGACCCTTCAATCCAGTTTCAATTTAAGTTTTTTGCTGAAAAAAAAAAATGAATCCACCATCCTCGACATGCTAACTACCAGATAATTCACATACTTGACCGAATGAATATATCAAACAAAACATATCGGTTCCAATCAAATGGAGACTGCAGATTTGTTCAAAGATGACCACATAAGGACATTCCTGGGCTGTATGCACCACATGGCGCATTATCATAAAATTCTTGCATGATAGAACAGAATGTAGTGACCTTGTTTTAAGGACTTTGAAACTCAGAAGTTTGCCGGACCATTCACGTTGGGTTTATTTGAGTTCTGGTGCACTATCATCAAGTTCTCAGGCAGAATTTTTCTGCACTTTTGTTAGAGGATATTTAGAACTTCCACGGGTTTCCTACTTCAATTGGACTCCAGAGCTTCCACCTAATGCCAAGTCTTCTAATGGTTTCTCCATAGATTCTTTAAAATCTTTGGCAGTAAAATTTTTCGAGAACGAGTTGTGGACACCCCTTAAGCTTGATGCACTTCGGCATTACTATCACTCCCAAATGTCACAAACATTTCCTAGAAATGGATCTGCTTAAACCTCTTCAATCTAGAATTTTTTGGATTAAATCAGAAAAGCAGGGTCATTGGCAGAAGAAGCATGAATAGACTAGCCTTAACACTGCAAAAGCTAAAAGCAAGTACAATACTCGAAAGTGCATATTTATTTAATCTGAGAATGAAAAACCTAAATGTGATGAGACTTAAAACTGATTATAGGACGCTGCTCCTGTTTAGGTAGTCAATCCCACTAAAACAATGAACATTCACTAAAGAGATGGCAAACCCTAATATTCTAGTGATGATAGTTACTTTGCAGAAGCCGCGTTATGAAGATCACCCTTCAAGCTGCAAAAATAAAAGTAAGGGCATGCAGCTCTAATGAAGATCACCCTAATTATTCTAGTGATAATGGTGACAATGGAGTGGTCAAATCTATTTATCAGAAGGCAACCAGATCTAATAAAATATGACAATGGAGTGGTCAAATCTATTTATCAGAAGACAACCAGCTCTAATAAAATAAGTGAGCCAGATTGTCAAAGGGTTTTAAACCCAAGTCCTGCCTTCAGCTTCCCAGTGGCTCCAATTTGTGCTGGAAGTCACCTGATCCACACCAAACAATTCCAAATTCTAGCATGTCAGAGCTGCGCATTTTGCATTATCAGACATTACAAAATCACATGCAATCTTCTAATATGTGTAGATATACACATTCGGATTCTTAGGAAGGAATTTTTCAATGTAATAATCTTCAAAAATATTACAGAGCTTCAGGGATTTCTTGCAGAAAAATATGGAAGCCATTGCCTCCAATTTTCCTCTATTCTCCAGCAGCTTTCAACCTTGTTTCCGTTTGTTCATCTATGCAAAGTGTATAAGATTAAATAGGAGGGAGCTATGGGATCTCAATAATTTTAGGCGCCAATTTCAATGCAATGTCTTCTGGATCTGAATATACATGTAGTGCTGCTCAAAATTTGGCAGCAACTCCATGCATACACACAAACATTTGTTGGATATTCACTCTCAAGAGTTTTGTAGACATGATAACACTAGGAATGGGCACTATCTCGAAGCATTTGGGATTTATGAGTTCCTATTTGCAAAAACAGGTACGGCCGACAAGTTATTCTCATCTAAATCAAATTAATTCTAATCACTACCTACACTTATCTTTTTTTTAATGATGATGCTGCCAGTGAACCAAAAAGGTCTAAGTCTCAAGATGCAGTCAAAGCATCACTTCCTCCTTGAAACTGTTTCAGACAACTGAAAATTGCCTGCACCTCGCAATGGTTTGCAACAAGTTACCGGCAAGCTTCAGAGATTACTATCTTACTTGACAAGCTGGTAAACATTGTTTAGGCAATATGTTTCAGAACACAAAGCAATCTGAGGATGAAACAAGATTTCCGGATGCATCAGAAAAAAAGCCAGAGCAACCCTTAATCATGTTCACGCTAAGCCTAAAATCAATTGGTTACTGAGGAGTTATTTTAGACACAGAAATCTGCAGTAAAATGGATAAGGAAAGGGAATAAGTGTACACTTTATTTTCCATTCATCCCAACTGGCTATAAGGAGTAAGCTGAGTATACATTGACTTGAAACACATGAAGGCTTCTAAACTCATGACAAGAATACAACAGAAAGATCAGTCATTCTTCAGAGGCCTATCAGCTCATGATGATTGCTTGGTAAGAGCTGTTCTCCAAGATATTCTTTCTCTCATTTTTGAGTCAAAAAATAATATTCTGATGCAAGCATCCTTTGCTGAATTAAAAGGGAAAAAAATCCTTCTGCTACATAAGCTAAAACAGCAGTTTTCAGTCTCAGTAGTGATGCAGTGCCGGGTTCCAATTGGTATAAAAAAGCTTTCTTCACACTGCTGAAATATAATTGAAAAACTAGTTTGTAGAGCTGACCTGGAACTCTTCAAAGGAGTTCCCTTGGCAAAAGAGTTTTACTAGTCTAGTTATTATTTTAATTCCAGAGAATCAGAATAATAGCACATGGTAATTTTACAGCAATCAACCATAGCAACTTCAGCAACAAATAGTAACCCAAAAATATATTTATGAGGCTAACTGTCTTTCCAAAAGCTGAGTTCCGCTGAAAAGGTGTCTTAATGCAAGGACAAGAAAGCATGTTGTCAGCTCAAGTGTAGGTTTAAATTCAGTGACAAGAAAGTTTGAGAAAGCAACAAATTGATAAACTCAATTTGGCAGAACTTTTTAATAGTTTTCTTGGTGATTCTTACTGAACATCCTTGACAACTTTATGTTTTAATCTCAATCTATTTATTTGATAAGGAATTGCATGCAGAATTATTGGTCTTCTGTCTTAGTTAACAGTCAGCCTAACAGTATCTTTAATTCCACTCGAGAAGTAAGATAGGGATATCCCTTGTCTCCCAATACTATTAACCAAGCCGCTGAGGGACTTAGCAGCGGCTTGCAAAATTTTGTTTGCTAATTATTGTCTTTAAGTTAGTTTTCACAAACATCCTTCCCTCTGGATGCACCCCATTTTCCTTTCAATTGAGTTTCAAGGATTTAGTTATTGTCCCAAAGGGAGATAGGAAAATGCTAAAGAAGCTTCTGGATAAGGATAATTTGGAATCTAGTCAGAAGGCTGAGAGAAAAGCTCATCTCTTGAAATGTCAGTAACAAAGAATTAATGTGATTGAACAAATAAGTGCTACTAGGAAGAAGTATCTTCGCATAACTTACCAAAGCTGTCTTCCTTTTAAACAGGAAGAAAACAGTGCTTTATTGCAGCCAAAAGACTGAATATAATCATAACACTGGAAGGACAAATTATTATCAAATGGAGGAAGGATGATTTTGATCAAGTATGTTCTTTCCAGTATCACTCTGTCTGGAGTGTTTAGATCATCCTTTGAAGTTATCAACATGATGGACAGATTCTTTGCTAATTTTCAACCCCAAATACAATTTTACCAAAACCAAAAAGGTAAAGTGTTTAGATCATCCATTCAAGTTATCAACATGAAGACATATTCTTGGCCATTTTTCAATGCCAAAAATAATTTTACCAAATACAAAAAGGTAAAAAGAAAAAATAAAGGCATAGAACAAGCAACAACATGGAGAAGACAAAAGAATACCTGTTTGGCAACAGACTGCTGATGAGCAAGTGAAGGAGGTTTCTTTCCCTCTGGCTTCAAAGGTAACATTGGATCAACCAAGTAATCCAGCAATAGCTTCACTGCCTCCTCAGTGGGTGCCGCATTCGACATCGAATATATGTTTATAACCGCAAAAACTGACAAAAATTCAAGAACTCAAAAAACAAAAGTAAAAACTTAGAAAAGTAAAACAATGATAAACCTGCAGTTATTGAAATGCACCCGCAATAAAAAGAACAACAAGGCTTAAAAATTCCATATCAAAAGTTCACAGACAATGCTATTCCAAATCAACTTTCATGATCCTTTAACATTTTAAAATCTTGCCAAACCAATTGTTCTCCCCATTACTGGATCAATGGGTGGTCAAGATATTGTCACATATATTTTCATTATTAAGAATTTTTTTAAACATTCAGACACACATCTGTGCCTAAACATATACTATCCCCCATTTACTGGGTTAATAGACGGGCGGGGTATTGCGTCTATATATTTCTACTGGTAAAATTTTGTTCTGCATTCAAACACACATTTTGTGTACATGTTAAAGATGAAAGTATAATCGCACAACCAAAATGTGCATCTATATACTCCCAGAAAGTACCATTCAGCTTCTGTTTCGCTGCAAACATCCCAAAAATTTGAGGAAGTCAATAAAAATATAAAAATAGCCACAAAATTAACTTTTCCATGCAAACAATTATGAGTGATCAAAACTTCATCATAGCCTGAATTTCAGTATGCATGCAACGAAATTTATAAAATTCTAGGAAACAATTAAAAAGATCAAAAGAAAAATGCCAAAAATCAAAAATTACGAGGGTGTCTAACAAAAAAATTAGAATCAACTCAAAAACTTCATCAACGCCTGAATTTCGGCATGCATGCAACGAAATTTCTAAAACTAACTGAAAAACGAACCAAAAAAACAAAAAAAAAAAAAGAAACAAAATGTAGCGAAGAATTTTACCGATCAATTTCGTTTACACCTTCGCCCTAGTTAAAAAATGTGCTCCGCATGCACTGCAAGAACCACCGAAGCTTTTCTGCCGCCGCCGTCGGAGAGAGGGGGAGAGGGCTGTGAGTGTGGGGATGGGGTACTGTATATAGTGACAGCGGCCTTTTACATTGGCTTGGCGTACGAAGAATCTGGAAAGAAAAAGACAAGAAAAAGGGAAGTAGATGGAGATTGAGTCATAAAAAGCTGTCCCTTCATCTTGAAAAGGCGCGCAGTTTTGTTGAAGAGACGGGAGTACGAAATGGGAAAAAGCTCCCGTTGCATAAACAAAAGAAAAAGGTCTTGGACATGTAAATTACCGAGAATACCCTTATTGTTTAGGCAATGTATGAGTAATACCTCAAGGGTATATTTGGTTCATGAGAAGACAGAAGATTGGATCCCATATCATTTCATGTTTGGTTGTATTTTTTTAAGCAGTATTAATCATCTACCGAACTAGCATAATCTCTTATTCACGAGATAAAATAATCTCATAGAGGGTTAGAATTAGTTATCTTGGAATGAAACGTACATAAGATAAAAAAATTTAGACAAATTTAACCTTATACTTATCTCATAACCAAAACTAATCTGCCTCCTTTTTAAATTATCTCTAAAACTAATATGCCTAACAATCTTTAATACAAACTTTGATTTATTTGAAATACTATTTTCTTATTCCTAGTCTATTACAGTTATTACATTTATGCTATTAATATGACAATTCTTATAATACTATTTGAATATTATTTTTTGAATTACCAAACAAAAATAGTAAATTATCATGTTCCTATATTTATATTTTAGCGTATTATAATTCTTATAATATTATTAAAATATTTTTGAATTACCAAATAAATATAATTACACAAATTTAGGGGCATTGTAGTCAATAAAATGATAATCCAGTTTTCAACCAAATATCAGATGACTTGTCCCAAGATCCAACCTACCAAATTTGTTACCAACCAAACACGAGACATGTGGGTGTCGCATCCCGAAATGACTCACGGTGGGGTTGTTGACTGTCGCGCCCCCAAAAGGCAGTCTGGTCCGATGACCCTTTTCTAAAAGATAGGCTTTTGAAAAAAATCGTGCGCGTGTGTGAAAAAAAAATCAAGTTTTGGTGAAAAAGTGTTATTTAGAAAAAAATGATATTTTGAAAAATAAAAGAAAGCTGAGACTACAAAATGTGACAGATTGAAAAAGGGTTTTATTAAGAAAACTTATAGGCGCCACTTGGTATTGAGTTAGGGTGTACCAAGTCACCCGAAAAATCATTTAGCAAAACAAAAAATAAAATTTTAAAAAAATATTTAAAAACCCTTTTTCGACTCCGATCTACGAAAAAATAAGAAAAAAATGTTCGGGAGTCGCATTTGAAGAAAGGGAAAGCAAAGACTCACGCCTAAGACACCCTTTCTACCTATCCGAGACTAGTTGCGAGGTTTAATTAAATTTTCTTAAATTAACCCTAAATTCTATCGCGTTCGAATGTATCTAAATGAATGCAAATCCTAAATTAAATGTCGTATCTGGAGGATCAAAATATTCTGTCAAAGCTTGGTCGAGATTATCGTAATAACTGCAAAACCTGAATCGAGATCTCGAGGGAGTCACAAGTGTTTATGGAAAATGAAATGCAAAAAGAAAAGAAAATAGTAACACAGATAAGAAGTGGTCAAAGAAAGTGGGGATGCATCATAACGAGAACGGGAGACTAATAACTCGTGACTTTGACTTTTTCTACTCACGGAGGGAAGAATGGCCTGTCAATTCACTGCTTCCCACATAAGTAAATTTTAGTCGGAGCCACAAAATAACCTAGCTTCTAAGTGAAATGTAACCTAAATATCATGCACTTTTAAAGGCTAAAATAGATAGTAATAATAATAAAATATATACCAAAAAGTTACGTAAATATAAACAAATTCTAAGAAAAAGTGTGTATGAAATGAGAGAAAATGCACGCGAGTGAAACTATCACTACAATGACCTAAAGGTCTAGCGTTGTATTAGCTCTTCTTAGGAATCTCCACTAGCGTAGGACTAGCGAGAAAACAAGAAAAACCACAAATAGCATTGAAATAGTGTGGTGACGAAATAATTAAGAATGAATCAAGTAATAAATATAATATCGCAAGCAAATGAACATAGAAAAAACACATGAAAGCACGGAGGAGCACGTAACACGTAGGCATAATATCTAGATGCAAAATCCTAAGAAAAGCGGTAAAACATATAAGCACACACGTACACGAAAGCATATAAGCCATAACTACTACACCGGAGGATTAGCTACAATTTTTAGGATAGAAAAAGTAAAAACGACATATCTATTACATTTGTTATCTAAATACAAAATTTTGCTAAAAATATAAAAAATGAAATTTATCTATTACATTGATTAGCTAAATACAAAAGAGGCCAAAATAAAGAAAATTGTGATCTAATTATTACACTGTTACCAAATAATAATAAAACCGAAACTAAATAGCATAAAATAAAATAAAACCTAAGCAAAAAGCATGTAAAATAAGAAACACTAAAAAAATGCATAAAAAATCACATATAAGCACATTGAAGCATGTAAAGGAGCAATTTAAAAGTAACGAAGATACCTTTTCTCGAAAACCTGGTACTAATGCTTAATAACATAAGTAAACACGTCAAAGTATTGCAATATAAATGAATAAAGGCTAAAATATGAAATAATAACAAAATCAGGGTAACATGTAAACTCTAGTAACTAAAGGGACTAAAATAAATTTCTATAAAGCTTAAAAAGGTAAAAATTGAAAAATCACATAGGTCTAAGCGGACAATATGCAAATTAAAGCAAATTGGGGTAAAATAGTAAATTTAGCAAGTATGGAGTAAATTTACAAATCATTACTTAATTGAAAGAAAATAAAATCTAGGAGGGTCAACCTACAATTACGGGGGACCTAAATGAAGAAACTAAAAATGCTCCATGGCATAATGTTAAAAAGAAAATCCTAAAAGCCAATATGTAAATACTTACATTATCATAAAATGACTAGACAAAAATCTTAAACTGAACTAAACTAAAAAAATAACTAAACTAAATACTTAATTGATAACTAAGTTTAACTTGGTTAGAAACGAGTCATAAAACAATTAAACAAATAATAGAAAGGGCTAAACTAAGACAAAAGATTAAAACTAATTGCATAATATTTTTTAACAAAAGACTAAACAAAAGCAACAATTAAACAGTAGATCCCAATTCCCATTCGGTTCCCTTCTTCCTTTTTCTCTTTTCTATTTTTCTCTCTTTTCTCTATTTTCTCCATCTTTCTCGCTTTTACTTTTCTCTCTCCTAATCCTCTTTGATTTCTTCTACTATGTTCCTCCCTTTTCTCTCTGCTTTCTTCTTTCTTTTCTCGCTTGGGTCTCTCTCTTTCTCATCTTCTCCAGTGCTCTCTCTTGTTTTCTTCTCTCTGCTTTTCTATTATTTCCCCACTCCTCTTTCTTTCTAGTTTCTTGCTCTCTGTCTCACTCTCTCACCTGAATACTCCATACTCTCTTGTTCTCTCTCATTCTTCCTAGTCTTCTCCTCCTTCTCCTTCTATTTCTCTTCCTGCTCTCTCTCTTTCTCTCCTTTTAAAGTTCTTTTGCTGCTCTCTTTTTCTCTATAAATTCATGAACCCAGATTCTCCAAATTCAATCCCTATTATCTTTAATCTCAACTTCGTCGAATCACAGACCCAAATCCCCTCAATAAACTGTTCAATTTCACCATCAAAATAACTAATTCCAGGAACAAGCTCTGTTTTAAAGGTTGATTAAAATGAATCATAAGAGAGAGAGGGTGCAGAGTTTTACCTGGCTCATAGATGAAGAACTTCTACTGCAACTGGTGGTGGTGGGCTAAGCTGGTGATAGAGTGAAACTACAGCTGCTAGCCACTATGGTGGAGTGAATCAGTGTTAGGGACTGTTTTATGCTGTTGGTGGCAGGAAGTCAGACGACACTAATGGAGAGCTTGTTGGAAGATTTGGGACTATGGGGTTTGGCAAAGAAAGGCTATGTGCTGCAGTTGTGGCTATTTAGAGGCTGTGGGTAGTGCTGGTGAATATTGCCGTTTGTGAGGGTCTAGTTGTCAGATTGGGTTGGAGCTAGGTTTGGTGAGGCTATTGAATGTTGATGACTGGAACTGATTTTAGATTTTTGTTTCTAATTTGTAAGTGATTGATGATCGAACTAATAACATGTTAATGGTTTTGGGGCCATCTTGGGTGAGCTGTGCTTGATTTTTGGCAGTTGTTTTCTGGGTTGTTTGCATTGTTCTGTTGACATGTTAGGCTGTGACAAAATTATGGTTAGACTTGTGTGAGGATGATGGTGGTTGTGGTGGAGATGTTGAAGATTCCGGTGGTGAGGGGTTGGTTGAGGGAATTGAGGTGGTTTTCGTTGGCAAAATAGTAGTGAAGTTTGTGGTGCAGCATGGGCAGGTAGAGGAGAAGTTTGAAGCAGTGGTTATGGCAGTGTAATTAAGGCAATAATTGGTAGGGAAAGTGATTGTAATTGTGACGGGAGATGGTGAATTTTCTGGTAGCAATTGGGTTTTGGAATTTTTGGGCTAATTATGAATTAGGTTGTGGTAATTTGGTGGTTTTGAGCGGTCCGGTGGACTTGGCAAAGCCACTAGCTGTGAGATTTGAGAGGCAACGGGTGATTGTGAATGGCTAGAATTGAGGACTGCTTGTGGATGTACTGATTTGGACTGATTTGCATTTGTTATTTGGTGGTTGTGTTTATCGCTAGCTGTGAAATTTATTGATGAAATTGGTTAACAATGATGGAGGGATTGATTGCTGTGAGGATGATAGTGTATTGGGTTGTTCTTATGGCTGATTGTGAGGCCATTTGGGACTACCTTGTTTCTGCAGGTTGTGAAAGGTCAATGATGGTTTGGGGTAGCAGAGGGAGTTGCCAGTAGTGAGAGATTGCTGGAGCTGTGAGAAGAGATTGTTTTGTGGAGGAGAATGATGGTTTTTGGTAGATTGCTCACTATATGTGTATGTGTGTGAGAGTTTGTGCGTGTATCTGAGAGTGTTTGTAAGTGATTTTGTACTTGTGTATTGTGTATTGTGTGTTGTTTGTGTGTTTTGTATGTGTGTTGTGTGCGCGAATTGTATGACTATGGATGCTTGATTGTGATTTTGTGCTTGCGTGTGTGTTTAAGTGCCTGAATAACTATGTTTGTGATCTGATTCTATGTTGGAGTGTATGTATGTGTGTGAACCGTTTGTGTTGTGAGATTGTGTGAAATAGTGACTGTGTGTGTAAGAGAGAGTGAACTATGTGTGAGTGAGTGTGTGTTTGTGAATGGCTCTCTTTTATGAGTAGTGTGTGTGGTATATGAGAGAGAAAGTGAATTTATGTGAATCTAATTTGTGTTTGTGTGTGAGAGAGAAAGTGTGAATGTGTGCAGTGTATTGTGTGAATTTGGGGAGAGTCTATGTGGTAATAGCGTGTGTAGTGTGTGTATATGTGTGTGTAGTGTGTGAGAGAAAGTGAATAAGTGTGTGAGATTAGCTAGTGTGTGTTCTTAGTGTTCTAAGTGTAGGTTTGAAGATGTACTAAAACTTAGTAGGTGTTCGTGGTAAAAACTTGAAGATGAATGTAGGAAAAAGTGTGTGTTTTTTCGTGTTCTTAGTGTAAGAGATAAAATCAAAAAAATAAAAACTCTCTAGGCTTTTTTTTCCCTTTTTTCTTTTTTTTTAATCCCAAAAATAGGTTATTTATAGTGCACAAAAGACTTATCTTCCAAGAAATAATAAAAAAACCGAAATGTCATTAACAACCAAAATTACGGCTTCATCCCTACAAAAATTAAAAATCTATGTTCTCTCCCAAAACACAAAAAAAAAATTAATAAAATGTAAATAATAAACTTATTAATAGCAATTCATCCCGAAAAAAGTTAGAAAAGCTTAGAAATATGTTTAAAACCTAAAAAATGAATTTGGGACCCAAAAATGGCGAAAAACGTTCATAAGGTGAAATGACTGTTTTGCCCCTATACTATCAAAATATACGAAAAATATCAGTTAAATAACAAAAATTTAAAAATGTATAAAAGTACAAACAATGAATATAAATCACCAAAACTAATGAAAAAATATTTACAATTAAAAAATTATTGTTTTGCCCCCAAAATTGCTGATTTTCTCATTTTTACCCAAAAATCAGGATTTGACTCCAAATAGTAAGGTCCCTCAATGTTAGAAAATGAGCGATGTGTCAAAATTTGATATTTATAGTGGAATTGTGAATCCTAGAATGATTTATCCCAGGATTATTAATTTTGCGATAAGTCATTCCAAGGATCCGTTTGGTTCATGGATAGAATGAGATAAGATGACTTAGTACCAAACTACGAATCCTATGATAAATAATCCTTGGATTAATAATCTTAGTTATCCAATGTTTTGTTAATACTAGATTTGATGGGATATCCTAAAAAAATTATGTCATTGTGTGCTTTATTGAAAATTGAATTTCACTTTTACTAACTAAAATCTCCAAAATTTACAAAGTTATTTTTATTTAGTAATAGTGGTGCTGCACGGTGGCAGATGGTTGTGCTGGTGCACGGTGATAAATGATGGTGGTAGTGTTCATGATAGTGGTAATAGTGGTGCTCGTGGTAGTAGTACATGGTAGCAGATAGTAGTAATAATGGTGTTAATTGGCATTGATGGTGGTGGTACTTAATGATGGTAGTGATGTGTGATGGTTGTGGTTGGTGCTCGTAGTGGTGATGGTAGTGTAATTTGGTGGTAGTAATAATGATAGTGCACGGTAATGGTGGAAATGGTGGTACACGATAATAGTGGTGGTGATGGTTGTAGGGGTGCACGTATTAGTGATAGGGTCAAATTAGTAAATAATTTTATCATTCCATTTAAGAGTCATATCGAGATGATTAATACCATTCCCTATGAGATATTTTATTCCATGTACATGACATTAATTCGATTAGATAGGATCTTTAATCCTATGCTTAAAATACAACCAAACATTATATGACATAAGATTAGTAATCCAATCCATGTTATCCCATGAACCAAGCGCACCATTAATTATGGCTTAGGGAATAACACAAGTAATTAATCAAAAACAGTTGAGGGTATAGGGTGGGAACTTGATCATTTTGAATTTGAATGAATATGATTGAATTTGCATACAATTTTCAAGATAGTGTAAAATTATTTGTAGTTTTACATGTTATTATATTTATGTATGTGCTAGCTAGCGATATTCAAAGAGCAAGTATTAGGTGTTTGTCCATTTTAATTTACCACATTAATTCAATCCAAATTTATGGGGTTCTACGCTAGCATTGTTGATCCCCAAGCTTTCTCTCCCTTCCTCCCTCCCTCCTTCGATCTTGCACTTCTTATATTTATCATTTCTCAGCCTTCATTTAGACTTGTTCCAAATGGTCACCTTCACCACAATAACTACAACAAAAGCTCAATGCATATTTAGGTTTGATTCTTATCCTAGGCAAATTTGTTGTCTAACTACTTCTCCGCAAGTGTGTTCTTTTGGTTAGTATTGTAGACCATAAGAATGAGTCATGTTCCATCCTATTTGGAGAGTTGATGAACATTTGTAAAAAACCTTATAGTCTTAAATCATCTAATTTTGATTATTAACAAACAAAAATAAAATAAAATACACTAATAACCTACTTGAGCAATTCTTGCAGAACTAGTGCCAATCAATAATAATGATGAAGTGAAATTGATTGAGCAAAAAGAGAATAAAAAAATGGAAGAAACTGTAAGAAAAATGTGATACAAACTTCCTTGAGGACTTGCATGCTGGCATAGTGCAGGTGCAAATGCAGACAAGCATACCGATGCAATGCAAATGTCCACATGTCTAAAAAGTCTTGAACTGAGCTGGATAGAATGTATATAAATGTGATATGGACATGGATGCAGATGAAGTGCAAATTTATGCAGACATCCAGATTACAATTTTACTATCTAACTGCTAGTTTTCTAGCTTTACGAATATGACCATTGAAGGGGCTTTTAGGCAAATTTTCTTCATCTATTTTAAATCTCGAAGTGTAAATTAGTTAAAATGTCATGCATGTATTGATTACAAGTTGTTTAGAGTGATTATGTTAATTAGTTAAAATGTCTTGCCTACATTGGCTACAAGTGGTCTAGAGTGATTTAGAATGTAGATATTCTAATTAGTAGACTTGTAGCTCATTCTGAGGTTAAAGAGCAAAGTGTTCTTAATTTTATGTGTGTGTGTGTGTGTGTGCGTGTGTACATATGAGCATTCAATTGTAGCTTAGAGTGTGGACTAAAGTATAGTTATAAAACTCTTTGACTCAACTAGAGAGAGCTTAATGTGAGCAAAAAGTGAACCTTTCATTGTACAAGTTGGTTTGATTCACCAACATTGTATTGGCCCCAAAAACAATAATGTAGCTAATACACAATAAACAATCTTGTAATGATAAAGATATCAAATATAAAGCTCAAAACAATAATAAAGAAAAGTAAAGAGAACACTCAAACTTTTATTGTGGTTTGATACTCAACTCGATACTTACATCCACTCCAAGTATAACCTGTAGACACCAAATTTTGACACACACTTTGTAAAAATATGTGTGTTACTTTATTTTAGGGGACATTTTTTATTTTTCAGGGGCCAATTGTAAATTTTGTGTATATTACGTCCAATTTGTTACATCAGGGGCAAAATGGTCATTTCACCATGTAAATATTATTTTATTTTTATTTTATTTCCTAAATATACAATTTTACTATTTTTATCATTATCTATAATTTTAATAATTTTTAGGAGTCATCTAGTATTTATTTAAAATTTTAGCATTTTAAGTTTAATGGCACGTTTTTCAATGCACTCTTTTTTATGAGAATTTTTAAGTGAAAAATTTCATATATGTATTTTGTATATTCATAAATTTTCTGTAAAAATCTCATAATTTTTAGAGGTCGTTTAGTATTTATTTAATTTTTGTCCTTTTAAAGGCACGTTTCCCAAGAATGTGCTAATCTTAAAATTTTTGAGTGAAAATTATACTATATGTGCTTTATGTGATAATGTATGTTGGATAAAATTTTTGTGTGATGTCATTTATTAATTTTCATAAATTTTATAATTTTGCCATATTTAGGTCACATTTTCCAATACATTTTTTTATTATTATTTAAAAATTTTCTTTATGAGAACTTTGTTGTGTGTATTTTATAAATTTTATGTAAAGAAAATTTTCAAAATTTATTTATTTACTTTTAAGGCCATTTGTTATATTTTCTAACGTAAAATTAACTTTTAGTTTTTCTTACACTAAATTTTTCTTTTTTCTTCCTTATAATGTTGTATTTCAGTTTAATATATAATTTAAAAAGTGTTCAAGTAGTTTTTATTTTATTTTATTTTATGTTATTTCATTTTATGTTATATTTTATTTTTTTCATTTTTTCTTTGTTTTCTTCATTTTATTTTCTTTTTCTTAAAAAAAAAGAAAAAAAAGAAAAAAAAAGAAAAGAAGAATGAGCTGCTCCTGTTTGTTTCTGCATACACGCACCAACACCATCATCCAATTCCACCTTCTTCCCATTTTTTCACCCTTTACCAGATTTTGAGGGATTTGGCACTCAATTTTTTTCACTAAAATTCTCTCCCTCACAGACACACATTCCACTCCCCTTCTTCCATCTCTCGGCCCTCTCTGTTCTCTCCCTCTCTTCACCAATTCACAACCTCACAAACACAATTGCACACACCTCACCATTCTCTCCTCTCGGCTCACACACAACCAGAAACTACACACTTGCACACAACTTGCACAACACACAATATTCACAAACACCTGCAAATTCACCTGCAAAACACAGCCACATTCACGCACAATACACACTCCTCTGCAACAATACACTGCATTTTTCCACAACACAGAAAACACACACTTACACACACCTGCAAAACACACACAGACACACACATTGCACACAACCTGCAAAACACACGCACAACACACACTTGCACACAATCTGCAAAACCTCCCGCATAAAACACACATTACACACACCAGTTTCATTGACTCCATAAACACACATATATCCGCACACACACACCTGCGAATTTTAAAAAAAGAAAAAAAAATCAACAACAACAACAACAACAACAACAACAACAGCCACAACAACCGGACCACCAGCATCTCCAATTACCTGCAAGAAGAAAACAAAGGCTCAAAACAACTCATCCACAGGTAAGCATTTTGGCTCATTTCTCTGTCATTGTTTATCATTTTATTCGCATTTTTTTCTTTTTTTTTCTTTCTTTCGAATTTGGGTAAAAAAAAAATTTGTGTTTGAACCTTCGGTTAAAAAATTTTAAAAAAAAACACACGAAAAAAAAAAACTAGAAAGAGACCTGTGAGAGAGAGAGAGAAATCCGAAAAAAAAAAAACAAAACAAAACAAAAGGGAGAGCAAATCGGGAGAGAAGAAAAGAAAAAAAAAAGAGAGAGTAGATCGGGGAAGGGGAAAAGAAAAGAAGAAAGAAAGAAAAAAAAAAAGGGTAAATCTGGAGAGCAGATCGGGAGAAGAGAAGAAGAGAAGAAGAAGAAGGAAGAAAGAAGAAGGAAGAAAGAGAGAAAGAGAGAAAAGAAAGAAAGGAAAAGAGAAAAGAAGAAAGAAAAGTAAAAAAGAAAAAGGAAATCTGGGGGGGGGGGGGGGGGAAACGTCTGGGAAAAAAAAAAACAAAAAAACTAAGTCAGGCGAAAAAAAAAAAAAGTTTTAGTGAAACTACGTCGTTTTGACGTAGTTTCACTCAAAACTACGTCGTTTTGATTAGTTAGTTTTTTTAATTTATTTTTAATTAATAATAGGTATTTATTTTATAGTCCTTATGCTTTCATTAATGCTACTGTGGCCCCGAGATTTTCTGATTTGTGCATTTAAGTTTCTGTTTTTTATAGATTGACCCCCATAATTTTATTTTCTTTGCAATTAGGTCCTAATTAATTGCATTTAGGTCCCTCAACTTGTAGATAATTGTAATTTTGCCCCTATATTTTTCAATTTTCTATTTTTGACCCCTACATTTCTCGATAATTACATTTTGACCCCTATATTTTTCTGGAATTGCATTTTTACCCCTGATATTTATGGAAATTGCAATTTTACCTCCCAAGCTTGCTGTTATTGTATTTTAGGCTTTAAATGTTGCTGAAATTACATCTTTGTCCTTATACATTGTTGGAAATTCTATTTTTTGCCCTAGGATATTGCTGAAACTTTACATTTTAGCCCCTCAAGTAGCTAGAACTTGAATTTTAGCCTTAATAGTTGCTGAAAATTTTATTTTTTGGTATTATACTTGTTGGAAATTATATTTTTTGACCTTTAAATTCATTGTAAATTATATCATTATTTTAACCATGGTTTGAAATAATTTTACCCTTTAGCTTGTTATAAATTACATTTTATTTAGAATGTAGTCTAAATTTCCGTTTTTATCCAAATCTTTTAATATTTTTTTATTAAAATTAGTTATGTCTTCAAAACTTTAAATTATTTCTTTTCACATTTTCTTTATTTATTAAAAAAAATTTTACAATTAATGTTCTAAAATTGGGTATTGTTAGTCTAATTAATGTTCAAATTAATTTTCTTTATTTCTCTTTTAGTTATTTTAATAATTCTTATTTTGGTTTTTTTTAAAAGTTTAAGTATGTATTATTGTATTTTATCTTATATTATCATTATTTCTTTATTTTTGTTGTTTTGTTTTCTATTTAAACAATTTTCATTTTTTTTAAATAATTAATTATTATTATCATTATTTTCTTTCCTTTATTTTTGTTGTTTGAATTATTTTAGTATGTTCATAGTGCTTGGTATGAAATTATTTAATTAATTGATTTATTTATTAAATAGTGGTATTTTTGACATGTTTGTTCATGTTAGTAGCAATTTGTACCGAGTTTACGAACGGGAGGTACCTCGACTACCCTTTTAATTTCTTTTTATGTGCTCCTACGTGCTCCTATGTGTTTTTCTATGTATTTTCATGTATCTTTGTGCTTATAATTTTATCCATGTGTGAATGTTTATTTATTTATTTATGCCATGTTGTTTATTTGAATTTAATTTTGATTATTCAAAGAAATGTAATAGATAGGTAATATTCTATTTAGCAAAATTGTGTATTTAGATAGTTAATGTAATAGATAGTTCATATGTTATCTATTTAATAAAAATCTTATGTATTTTAGATAGAAAATGTAATAGATAGGCTAGATAGGTTACCCTTTTTATTTTTAGATTATAATTAGGCTTCTCCGGTGTAATAGTTAGGGCTTTGCGTGCTATGTGTGCTATGTGCTTATGTGTTTTATCCGCTTTCTTTAGGATTTTGCATCTAGAATATCATGTTTATGTGTTATGTGCTCCTATGTGCTATTATTTGCTTTTATGTGATTATTGCTTTAATACATGCTTTATTTATTTACTTGCTTTAATTATATATGTGTATCGTCGCCACACTAGTCCAACGCTAGTTGTGGTTAATTTCGACTTTCTTCGCTAGTCCAACGCTAGCGGAGAATTTTTAGAAAGTAGGCTAGTCCAATGCTAAGCCTTTAGGTCATTTTAGCATTAGGATCATTTTTTGTGTGCATCTCATGACCATTACACACGCTTTTTACTCTTTTTAGGCCTTTTTCATTTTTGTATAATTTTTATATATATGTTATCACTTACTATCTATTTTTTAACAAATGTTTAGTACATAACATTTAGATTCCACCACACATAGAATTTTAGGTCATTTGCGTGATTTTGACTAAGAAATAGTCATCTACTCACGTGGGAAGCGATGGCGTACATGTCGTTCCCCCCTCCGTGAGTAGAAACAGTTAGTCACGAGTCCTATTAGTCCCCGCTACCCGTTATGTTGCATCCCTACTTTCTTTGTTCACTTACTATCTATACTACTATTTTCCTTTTCTTTTGCATTCCATTTTAGCACCTATACTCGTGACTCCGTCGAGGTCTACATTCGGGTTTCGCAATTAATGCGATAATTCCGACTAAACCTCAATGGAACATTTGGTCCCTTAACGATATCCATTTTAGGACTAGATTTGCATTCATATAGTTGCATCCAAATGCGATAAAATTTTAGGGTTATATTAGGAAAATTTAGACTAAACCTCGCAACTAGTTTCGGCTAGGTTGAAAGGGTGCCTTAGGCAGCGAGCCTTTGCCTTCCCTTTCTTCAACTGTGACTCCCGAACCTTTTTCTCTTGTTTTTTCAAAGACCTGGAGTCGTCTAAAAGGGTTTTCTTGTTTTTCCTTATTTTTTCCAAAAACCATTTCTTTAAATAAAGCATTTTGATTTTCTTACCTTTTATAAAATATTTTCGGGTGACTTGGTACACCAAAACTCAATACCAAGTGGCGACTCCTTCTTTACTAAAAAACCCTTTTTAGACTCTATTTTCAGGCCCAAAAATCGTCGCATTTCCAAAAGTCCCATTTTAGGCCCTTTTTCTTTTATTTTAAAAAATAAAGCGTTTATTTGTCGCGTTTTTATCAAATCATCCTTTACAAAGCATTTTCTAAAAAAATCATTTTTTACAAAAATTTACACGCTTTTCTTTTTTCCAAAATAAACACAACCTCTTTTTTTCAATAACCATAAAATCACATTTAATTCTCCCTTTTCCTTTTTCCGACACATCTATCAACATTATTTATCATTTTATTTTTTCTTTCGAAAAATGGGGCGCGACATAACCACTTAGAATTCAATTTACTAAATGCTTCTTCTCAAGTTGGTGAAGTTTACCAATATGTACAAAAGGAGGGTTCACTCTTACTCTCTCTTCCTAGCTCTAGTTGATCCAAAGTCCTCACTTTGATTACACTAAGCTCTACCGAAACTAGCCGAAAATTTTACAACCACTCACAACCCTCACATTTTGCTACACTTGAAAGCTTTCTACCACACTTAGAAAAGCACTCTCAATCCCAATTAACTAATTCACTTAGAACTACAAGCACATACACGAGTATTTTCCCTCAAAATCACTCTTAAAACACTTATAAACAAGTAGGAAAAGTTTTTTTTTTTAACAATTCTATATATTTGATATATATAAGGGTGAGAAAATGGGTTAAAATGAGCTCTAATGGTCAAATTTACAATGCTAGAAAACTAGTATCCTTATCCGCTCGCTCTTTAACCAATTTATTTTAAGCACTTTCAACTATCTAAACATCCTCATGTTCCTATGCTGCGTCCAGTTGGTCATCCGCATGAGTAATTCTTTGCATTTTTCATTTTTTATTGATTCCTAATTGATTTTGCTGCAAATATAACTTAATAAAACATTAGTAAACTTCAACATTAATTTGTTAATCATCAAAACTAAGATGATTGGAGACGATAATATCTTCAATCTCCTCCGTTTTACTAATGACAAACTAATGAGGACAATGAGAATAAACTTGCTAAGAATAACTCCCCCTAAACATATTTATATATCAAAGATGCTCATTTTCACACTCCCAAAATAGGTGTACAAAATAGGTAATTAAAAGTTTATCATGTCACACTCATCATACTAACACTTCTCACCCTTTGCCATTAGCAAAACTAGAATTGAGAGGTGTACATAAAAAATTGACAATCAATGCTCACCTAAAAAAATACATTTGTCATTTTGGGTATAAAAATATCTTTTTGTTCTGGAAATCATTTGCTTTCCCTAAGTGTGAGCATATCATAAAAATATATTTTGGTTGAAAAATACAAAACTCATTTTTGAATGAAAATGGGTGAGATAATGGAATGAGATTTTAAAAAATGGGACAATAATACAGACAAACAATATAATATTCAACACACATAATTTTTTAAAGAAATCAACAAGTATGAACAAAAAACCATCACTTGTATATATCAAATCTGCAATCACAACATATTCAATCACATCACATAAATAACTTAAGAAAATAAATGATATTTTTTATCCCTTAATTAATGTAGCTCATACTTTGCTTTGACTTCCTTGTATTGATTCTTCAAACATACAAAATCAACCAATAGATTTTAGTACCTACACTTTGTTGGGTCCAATGGAGTTAGTACTATCTTTCTCTAACCACATGGCTTTCATTACTGACTTCATGTTTCTTTTAACATAGCATTATTTGTGCATATGGCCATGTTGATGGCAAAAAAAACAAACAATAGCTAGATTTTTTAAAGAATTTGGTTTAATAAAATACATGTCATCCTATTCAAAAAATAGTACACCTTTTAAACTAAAGACATTTTTAACTTTTTTCCTTTTGAAAATATTTTTTTTTGAAGAACATTTGCAAATCGTCATCTTCCTCAACAAATTTTGTTTTTTTTTTAAATTCACATAAAATTCAGATTTCTCATCCATCTTCTTCCTCAAATCATTATTGAGAAAAAAACCCTCATTTTTCAAATTTTCGTTTTCTTTTCTTGAACCTTTATTCTCTTGAAAGAGTTTTAAATTTTCTTTTATTAAAGCAATAATTTTGATTTTCAAATCTTTGTTTCTAGATTAGAGGATACCTCTTCATCTCTAATGGCCATGAACGCCATATGGCATGTCTCATTTTTTTTCTTCAAATTCTCTATCGAGTTAAAATCATCCTACGAAATTTTGATGTTGTTAAATGTTTTTTCACATTCTTTAGCTCTCTTCATTTTTTTCGTTGAACACTCATTCATGCAGTGCCCCAATTGACCACATTCAACACATTTATTGGCTATTCCCTTGTTGCTTGTTTCCCTTGTTCTATCATTTCTTTTGTTGATGAAATATTTCTTTATGCCCTTAGTGATGAGAGTTAGATCACTCTCATCTAAATCATAATCTTCATTAACTAAAAATAGATCTTCTTCTCCTAAGAGGCCTTGAGTGCAATGCTTCTTTTGATTCTTACTTCTTCATTGTCTTAAATTTTGCATTTGAGCTTCAATTCATAAAAGGTTAGTGAACTTAGAAGAGAATCAATAGGCACAGAATTTAAATCTTTGGACTCTTCTATAGCGATGACCTTTGATTCTCATTTTTTGGACAACACATTTAAAATTTTTTTATTCTTCTCATCAAGAGAATATTTCTTGCCAAGTGCCTTCAAATCCTTGATAATATTATTGAACCTACAACACATCTTGTCAATATTTTTATGAGATCCTATTCTAAATTATTCATATTTGGTGAAAAGTAAGGTCTTCTTTTGTTCTCTAATATCATCATTTCCTACATAGTTCTTTCTCAATTTGTCCCTTATCTCCTTGGCCGATTTACAATCTTTTATTCTAATAGAATCATTTGTATCTAAGGCATTATACAACACATTCATAGCCTTAGCATTAAGGTAAGATTAGCACTATCCAAGAGACTAATCTCACTTCTTGTTTTTTGCCTATTTTCTCATCAAATATTGTGGCTTAATAAGGTCCTTCAATCACAATATACCACAGTTCTATATCTATAGATTGTAAAAATATTTACATTCTATCCCTCCAACTATTATAATGAACACTGCTAAACATATGAGGTCTAATAATGGATTGCCCCTTCTAGAAATAAAGCATTATTAGTTGCCATAATCTACACCAAGCTAGTTAAGATATCAAATTGGTGTACTAAGCTCTGATATCAATTGTTGGTTCCAAAAATAATAATGCAACCAATGGACAATAAACAATCTTGCAATAATAATGATAATGATAATCAAATATAAAGCTCAAAACAATAACAAAGAAAAGTAAAGAGAACATCCAAATTTTTATAGTGATTTGGTACCAAATTCGGTACATACGTCCACTTCCAAGTATAACTACTTAGAATTCAATCCACTAAATGCTTCTTTTCAAGTTGATGAAGCTTACCAACATGAATAAAAGGAGGGATCACTCTTGCTCTCTCTTCCTAGCTTTAATTTATTTAAAATCCACATTTTGGTCACACTAAGCTCTATCGAGACTAGTCAAGAGTTTTACAACCACTCAACCTTCACACTTTGCTACACTTGAAAGGTTTCTACCACACTTAGAAAAGCACTCTTAATCCTAACCAGCTACCTCACCTAAAACTACAAGCACACACTCATATAAGAGTGTTTTTCCTCAAAATTACTCTTAAAATACTTGTTAAATAAGTAGGCAAATGTTCTTTATCAATTCTATATATTTGATATTTATAGGAGTGAGAAAAGGGGTTAAAATGAGCTCTAATGGTCAAACTTACAATGCTAAAAAAATAGATGTTACTAAGTCCAAATGATGCAGACATCCGTATCTTTATGTGCATGCTCGTTCGCATGCCCTCTGACCAATTTATTTTTGAGTACTTCCAATTCTCCAGACATCTGCCTGTTCCTTTGCTGTGTCCAGTTGGTTATTTGCATGAATAATTCTTTGCATTTTTTATCTTCTATTGATTCTTAATTGATTTTGTTGCAGATATAACTTGATAAAATATTAGTAAAATTAAACATCAGTCTGTTAATCATTAAAACCAAGATGATTTGAGACCATAAGGTCTTCAATTGAAAAAGAATTTAGTGGATTGAACTCCAAGCTTGATGAAACTTGGGAGTGGATATATGTGTCAAAGAGGACACCGAACCACTATAAATTGTTTGTATCTCTTTCTCTTTTTGACTTTATTACTTTCTTTTTATTACTTATTTGTGAATTTAAATCACTATATCTTTATTAGTATTTACTTCCCTAAATGGGCGACCATTTAGGAAAATTTGATTAGTTAACATTGAGTGAAAGTTGTGCATACTTGGTTTAATATTAAATCAACCTAATTCACAATTCTCTTAGATTGCACTTGGGCCTTACAACTAGTATCAGGCTTGGTATTCTTGATTTTAAGCTTAACTAGCTTAGGAGTAAAGACGGTAACCAATAATGCTTTGTTTCTAGAAGGACAATTTATTGTTAGATCCCTCATGTTTAATGGTATAAATTTTGATGGTTGGAAAGACAGAATGGAAATATTCATAAAGGAAATGAAGATATCAAGAAGCATATAAAATCTTTACTTGTTGCCAAATATGAATCGTTTAGAATAGAACCACATGAAGATATTAGCAACATATACTGTAGGTTCAATGACGACATTAAAGATTTATAAACTCTTGGCAAAGAAAACTCATTAAGTGAGAAAAAATAGAAAAATATTGAATGCATTGCCTAAATAATGGGAAACTAAGGTTACAACTATTGAAAAAGCTAAAAATTTAAATTTTATGCCTTTTGATTCACTTATAAGTTCACTAACTTCTTATGAATTGAAGTACAAAGTGCGAGATGATAAGGAAACAAGAGCCAAAACGAGCATTGCACTCAAAGCTTATTAAGATGAAGAAGATCTTCTTCCAATTGGTGAAGAAATAGATGAAAATGATCTAGTCTTCATCACAAAAGGCATCAAGAAGTACTTTATCAATTAAAAGAGGCTAAAAAGATATGGTGGAACCAACAACAATAACAACCAACATTCAAACTCCTTCAAAAGTCAAAGAAAGCAAGAATTGACCAAAAGTTGCTACGAACATTGTCAACTAGGGTAGTATGTGAATAGATGTCCAATAAAGAAGAAGAAGGAAGCTAGAGATCGTAGAAAAACATTCAAAGACTTCATACGAAGTTTGCAACTCCGATAATGAGATTGAAGAGAAATGTGCAAAAACTCAGTGCCTTTGTGCAACAACTCAGATTGCTATGGTCTTTGGAGATAATGAGGTAGCCTCTAATAATAATTTTATAATGAAATTGATGATAATGATGATGATGACATTGAGGCTTTTGTTTTAAAATTACATAATAGTTTAAAGACTGTAAAAAAATAAAGATTTGAAAATCAAAATAAATGCTTTATTAAATAAAAATTTCAAAATTTCTCAAGAAAACACAAGATTTAAAAAGAAGAATGATAACTTTAAAAATAGAATTGAGCTTCATTTCAAAAAGCATTATTTGAAAATAAAAATTAGAAGAAAATGCAAAGGTTTATGAAAAGATTATGGAAGTACAAGTTCTGTTGAAAAAAAAAAAGACTAGATGATGTTGGAAAATTTCTTCAATATGAGAAACAAAGATTTTTTTTTTTGAAGAAAAAGAGCTAGGAACAACTTTGTCAACAAGAAATACACTATGTTTAGAAAAAAAATAGCATTTGCTTTATAAAAATTTCATTTGTTAGAGATTCTAATATTATTTGTTATTATTTGTCAACATGACTACATAAAAAAAATGTTGTGTTAAAAGAAAATTTGAATTAAGTATGATGGCCATATAGGCATTAAGAGATGAAACTAACTCTCATAGATCCAAAAAAGAAATGTTGTGTTAAAAGAAAATTTGAATTAAATATGAAGGCCATATAGGCATTAAGAGATGAAACTCTCTCATAGATCTAAAAAGAAATGCGTATTAAAATTTATTTTTTATTTTTGTAAATTTGTTTGAGGAAAACCATAAAAGTCAAAGTAAATGTTCCAAGGTGCTTGATTGGTGACTTTGGTAATGGTAAAAATGATTTTCTAAATTTGAAAATTTGATTGCTCATGTATGTGTTGCTTATTTTACAAAATTAGAATAATTATAGATTTTGCTTTTCTCAAAAGTAATTTTATCAATTAAGTGACATGTATTGAATAACTTTGCATAGGAAGCTTATATTTGGATGATTCTTATTGTTTTAGTAACTAGATTGATGGGACTTTTTAACAACATTGTAGATAATGAAATTTGAATCTAATTAAGTTACCATTTGTCTATATCAGTTACAATTATCTCTTTATTGTAAAGAGATAATATTATTATGAATATATACATCTCTTTAAATAATAAATAAAGAGATAATGTTGTTTTGAAGGCGTACATCTCTTTAGGTGATAAAGAGATAAAGATAGGCTTTCATTGAAGATAAATAAGCAAGGAGGTAGATATGTATCATAAATCCTCCTCTCTCTTCCACCCTACAACTATAAATACGAGGTCACTCCTAGGAGGGAGAAACATAGACAGATACATACACTTATATTATCTTGAAGTCTCGAAGCTGCGGAAGCTTTGGGTCTTCAACCAAAGTATTCAACGACAAATTCTCCAAGTCTTCAAGTTCTTCAAGATCTTTGAAGCCCTCTCTTCAAGTCTTCTCTAAGTTTTCATGTTCTTCAAGATCTGTGAAGCTTTCTCTTCAAGTGTTCTTGATATGATCCAAGGATCAATCACAATTTTGTTGCTGGTGCGTGCTCTCTATGAGATTGGACGCCAACTTGTGGAGCAAGGAAAGCTAGCTCGTTTGGGCCTTGATGAGATCACATCATGGTTGGTTATGAAGGAGGCGTACAAGCCTTGTTGCTGCCTAGAGGAAAACCGTGGCTTTGGGCCATTCAATGGACTTATTGATCAAACTTCTTAAGTGTGTTCATTGGGCCATAGAGTTGAAGTTTTGGTTATGGATTAAATTCAACTACAAAGAAGTGCTTGGAAGAGAATCAACTTGGGCCAAGTCCAACTTATTACCAAGGCTTACCACTTGTTTTTGGGTTGCTCAAGAGTCCATATGGAGCATCAAAATTCAGCCGTTCAGCCCATATAGTATTGGATTGAATATTGAAGCCCAACATCATTATGGAGTTAGCATTTTGGCCCATTGGGCTTTAGTGACTTGGATGTCCAGCGTAAGGCTTTTTTGGGACGTGTTTTAGTATTTTTAGAACTTAGTTTACTTGTTGTTTAGACTTCTATTTTAGTTAAAAGTGTTTTAAGTTAAGTGTTTCAATTAGTTAATGTTTAGGTTTAAGTAGTTGCTTTAATTCTTAGTTCTAGAATCATTCATGTAACCCTATAAATAGGGGTCACTATTCATACGAATTCATAAGTTTGATGATTAATAATTTGTGAGTTCTCAAATTGAGTGCTTCTTTCGTTCTTTGCTGATTAAGAACAACCCTCGAACTTGTAGAGTGATTCCAAGTTCAAAAACCCTAGCTTAGAGTTGCCTTATTGGTTTGATCAAGCCTTCTAGGTGCTGATTCCTTGAGTTCTTGTTCATTCCATAAGGAGGTTCAAAGCTTCCTTGAATTTTTGAGTTGTTCATCTTGCGTGTTCAAGGCTTTGGTGCTGATTCTAGAGTCTAGTTCATCCAAGGGGAAAGGTTCGAAATTCATACTTGGTCTTTCAAGCAATTCCACATTTATCCGCTCGTATCAATTGGTATCAGAGCTAGTTCTTGAAATTCCAGGTTTTTCTAATCCAATTTTTCCTTTGGAGAAATTTGGATATATCCCTTTTATTTTTTTCTTTAATTTGTTCTTGAGTTGTTTTTCAAAGTGCTTCGTGCCTAGCTAAACAACTTGTGTCTTTCCTTGTGTTTCTTCTTTGTGTCACGTTTGTTTAAAAAAAATTCGTGCCTTAATTGTTCTTGTTCTTGTGTTTTCTTGAATTTTCTTTAGGGTCTTAGAGTCGTTCTTGATTGTCTTTAATCAAGAATTATAGGTTTTGTGTGGTTTCTTGATAATCTTGACTGTTTTTAGTGTTTCTTGAATTTCTTGTGTTAAAACTTTTTTAAGAAAAATTAATTTTTGGACAAATAAGCCTTGGATTGAAGTTTCTTGAAGGTTTTGGGTCGTTTGTGTTGTTCTTGGTGAAAAAAAAAAACGAAAATGAAAAAAAAGAAAAAGAGGCGTGCACTACAAACCCTAAGGGAAAAGCCATGCCAAAAAAAAAAAGGGGCGTGCAAGAAGAGGGTAGAAAAAGCCTTGCACAATCTGTTCTTAGTTGTTACTTGGTGTGTTTTGGTGTTTTGAGAAGTTTTCTTGAAGTTCTTGAACGTACCTTGTGAGTTCTTGAATTAAAGAAAACTAGTTTGTGAGTTTCTTGAACTTGTCCAGCAATCTTGATTGATTTCTTGAAGTTTCTGGTCAGTTTCTTGAAATTCTTGAAGGTCTTAATTAGTTTCTTGAAGATCTTGGATTGGTTCTTGAGATTCTTGAAGCTTTAAAACAAGTTCTTGAACTTGTCTTGAAGAGCTTCTTGCTGGAAAATTGAGTTCTTGAAGTTTTGATCACTACAATCAACCTTCTTGAATATTTTGCTTGTTGGAATTTTGTGTCTTGAAGAATAACGTTTTTTTCTTCATGATTGGCAGCTGGAACGATCTATCTAAAAGAGTTTTACAAGCTGTCCAATTGTAGTTTAAATAAAGAAGCAACAAGTTTCCTAATTCTAAGGAGTTGTTTGTGTGTTTTGTGAAAAAAAAAAAGTGTTGTCCGTTTACTTTGGAGAAAAAAGGGGGAGTTGTGCGTGAGTTTCTGAGAGAATTTAGGAGAAGGCAGCAACATTCTTGCTGGAACAAAAAAAAAAAAAAAGGAAGGCTGTCCAAAACAAAAAGAAGAAGTCGTGTGTTTGAGGGAGAAAGCTTAGGAAGCAGCTGCATTCTTGTTGGAGAAAAGATAGGAGGAGCCGCATCCTTTTGGAGAAAATATAGGAAGGAGGTGTAACTTGAGGGAAAGAAAAAGGGGGCTACCCGTGTCTTGGAGAAAAAAAAAAAGGGAAGCCATGTGTTTTAAGAGAAAAAAAAGGAGCATCCTAAATTGTAGGGGATTGGGAGTGTGCAAGAGAAAAAAAGAAAAGTGTAGTAATTTTTGGTAAAAGGAAAGTGTTTTTTTGTGTGTGCTTGATATTTTTGGAAAGTAGTTTTTATTTTTACACAAGAATATTATTTTCTTTCAAGAGTACATGAAAAAGCAAGATTTTTCACACAAGAATACCACACATTAGGGTTTCCAAATTGTAATTTCTTGAGTCAATCTTGATTGTGCTTATTTTCTTTGAACTTCTCTTGATCAAACAATTACTCTAAGCTTATTTTTCTTTGACCTCTACATTTAATCTTGTGGTTTTGAATTCTTGGAGCTTTACAAGGAAGGTTGAGCTAGTTCTTTTCATCAAAGGACATACAAAGGAGCCACGCAAGAGTGGTAAAAGGCTTAGGGGTGAGCACATTTGAGGGAAAAAGCCACAATTCTTTGAGTGATACACAAGAGTTGAGTGTATACACTAAGGGAGTGGTAAGTCAATTTCCTTTATTTTTGTTTATCTTGTGCTAACTTATTTTTGTAGGTTTTACTTGACCATGGCCGAGTAAGGAAATATTTCAATGAAGGACATCCAATTTACATTGAAGACTATGCAAGAGGAGTTTAGAAGGATGTATAGCCGTATGGATGATGTGGAGTCCACCATTAAGGGAAAAACAAAGGTGACCACTAATCCAACTTATGAGGAGGAGCATGAAGAGTATGATTCTGATAATGAAGAAGTAAACTCCTTTGGTGGTAGCCATGGAGAATTATTGGTCACTAGGAGGGCATTGAATGTGCAACCAAAAGATGATGAGGAGAATCTACGACGAGAGCATATTTTTCATACACGCTTATACTTGTGCTCAATAAGGTATGTAGCATGATCATTGATAGTGGTTCTTGTACTAACATTGCTAGTACCTTATTTGTAAATAAGTAGTATTTCATGACTATGGAGCATTCCAAGCCTTACAAACTTCATTAGCTTGATAATCAAGAAGAAATCAAGGTGATTAGGCGTGTGCTTGTTACTTTCTCAATAGGCAAGTACAAAGATGAAGTTTGGTATGATGTTGCCCCAATGCAAGCATGCCATATTCTCTTAGGGCATCCTTGGCAATATGATAGAAGAGTTTCATATGATGGATACAAGAATAACTACTCTTTTAAGTGGAATGAACAAAAAATTGTTCTTAATCCAATTTTGCCATCTAAAGCTCATTCTGATCAAGTGAAGATTGCAAGAGATTTTCAATTGCAAGCTAAGGGAAAGAATGAGGAAAAGAGTGAGAGGGAAGTTGTACAAAGTAGAAAGAGCGAGGAGAGTGTTTCTTCTACAAGAGCAAAGAAAAGAGAAAACGAGAGTATTTTGTTAGCTAGATCAATAACTCTTATGTCCATGTACTTTAGAGAAGAAGTGTACTTTGCTAACTCATTTTATAACTCTTTTCCTAGTCTTTTTGTGGTGATTTTGCAGGTTGGTTTACATGGAGAAATGCCGCATGCTTGCTACTTGGTAGTAAACGGTCATTCAAGAAGCGTGGGAGTTGATAAAATCATGATGAAGGAGTTGAAGCCAAGTTCAAATGCCACATTGGGCTTGACAATTATAATGGATTCAATTGATTTGTGGCCTAAGTTTTTTTGTTTTAGTTGTTTTAAATTGCAAATTAGTTCATTCTTGCATAGTTGTTTTGTTAGTTTAGATGATTATGTTTTGCGTCTAGCATGTTTAAATTCACCTAGTACAATCTATCCAAAAGACTTTCTTGTGTTTTCTCATTTATGTTTGGATGATTTTCAGTTTATTTTATGTGATATATCATGCAATATTGTGTGTTTTAGGGTTTGCATGTTAGTGCATATTTTCTATCCAAAACTTATTCATAACTCTTGTGTTTGTCAAAGTGTTTTGTGTTACTTTAGTTGTTATACATGACTTATAGGTAGCTACATTAATGATTTTCAGGTTGTTGACACTAAGGTTTTGCCTTCTAAAAATCGTTCTTGTTATGTGCTTGTTCATGCATGTTCTTCACTACATTCTAGGGATTCGGTTAGACACCTTATCCATGGTCATTCAAGTTTGTCAAAATCTAATTTGTTTAGATTATTTAATCCATTCATGTCTGCCCGTATATTGTTTCTTTCTTTTGAGTATAATTGTTACTTTGTTAGAAGCCCATGCATGCTTGTTATTTATGTTTTCAAGGATGATATTCATCAAGACATGTTTATAAGCCTAAGGTCAAAATCTGTTTTTAAGTCATGTTGTGTTACATCTTTGGATAAAAACAAGTTTTCAGATATTTATGTTTATTATTGCATTGAGTCATACCAGTTACATGGTTCCTTTTGTGAGCTACACATTTTTATTGATTATACTTGTTTTTATCTTAATCCTTTGGTTACTTATGTTGGTTCATTTAACCTCACAGATTCGAGGACGAATCTTTTCAAAGGAGGAGGGATTGATATGATCCAAGGATCAATCATAATTTTGTTGCTGGTACGTGCTCTGTATGAGATTGGACGCCAACTTGTGAAGCAAGGAAAGCTAGCTTGTTTGGGCCTTGATGAGATCACATCATGGTTGGTCATGAAGGAGGCGTACAAGCCTTGTTGCTGCCTAGGGGAAAACCGTGGCTTTGGGCCATTCAATAGACTTATTGATCAAGCTTCTTAAGTGTGTTCATTGGGCCTAGAGTTGAAATTTTGGTTATGGATTAAATTCAACTACAAAGAAGTGCTTGGAAGAGAATCAACTTGGGCCAAGTCCAACTTATTACCAAGGCTTACCACTTGTTTTTGGGTTGCTCAAGAGTCCATATGGAGCATCAAAATTCAGCCGTTCAGCCCATATAGTATTGGATTGAATATTGAAGCCCAACATCATTATGGAGTTAGCATTTTGGCCCATTGGGCTTTAGTGACTTGGATGTCCAGCGTAAGGCTTTTTTGGGACGTGTTGTAGTATTTTTAGAACTTAGTTTACTTGTTGTTTAGACTTCTATTTTAGTTAAAAGTGTTTTAAGTTAAGTATTTTAATTAGTTAATGTTTAGATTTAAGTAGTTGCTTTAAATTCTTAGTTCTAGAATCATTCATGTAACCCTTTAAATAGGGGTCACTATTCATACGAATTAGATAAGTTCTGATGATTAATTAATTTTGTGAGTTCTCAAATTGAGTGCTTCTTTCGTTCTTTGCTGATTAAGAACAACCCCGAACTTGTAGAGTGATTCCAAGTTCAAAAACCCTAGCTTAGAGTTACCTTATTGGTTTGATCAAGCCTTCTTGGTGCTGATTTCTTGAGTTCTTGTTCATTCCATAAGGAGGTTCAAAGCTTCTTTGAATTTTCGAGTTGTTCATCTTGCATGTTCAAGGCTTTGGTACTGATTCTAGAGTCTAGTTCATCCAAGGGGAAATGTTTGAAGTTCATACCTGGTCTTTCAAGCAATTTCACGTTTATCTGCTCGTATCAGTTCTCAAGATCAATGTTTGAAGACGTCAAATCCTCTTTCTTAGACTCCTTCATATCAAGGGTCAATGCTAATTCGAGAACAAGCATGAAAATCTCGAGTCAATATTTGAAGGAAAAAAAAAATCAAAGGATTAACATCCATAGATTGTAACCTTTTTTTAATTAAATTTATAAATTATTATATTTGTTGACATTTTTCTTTTTTGTTGATTTTCTATAGACTTGAAATTTGTTACGTACAAATTTATGACATGCCCGGTGGAACTTGCTCTACCTTCCATCTCTTTTTTTTTTTCACATATTTAACCACAAAATTTATCGATGGCTCCAAAGAACAACAAATCCATGATTGCTTATTTTAACGCCGATCAATTCAAAGCTACCACTAATGCTGCATGCACTAAACAAATCTCTGAGTTGGCGGTCCAATGACAAGGAATATGACGAAAGCCCTTGCGCAAAGCAATATGGAGGCTCAATCTACATTAATTCCTATTTTTCCATCAATGCCAATCAAATTTTCTCCCCTTATGTTGGGATTCAAAGATGCTGATGCTCCAACGGAAAAGGCTCTTCCAATACTCAAAGTTTGCTCTCTCCCTAAAACTTTAGCGGATGATGACAACCTGTCAAGTTGTGGTTCGGCATCTTCTTAAGGGACCACTTAATCTATGTTTCTCCCACTCGAAGATTTTATCTCCACTGTATCTTCCGTGATGCCTGCCATGATGATATAGACTTCATTTCCAAAGGAGCAAGTGTCAAACTTGACAAAGATGATGAAGTGATTATGATGCACATCAAAGAACAAGATGTTGCAATTGCTCAACTTGTGAGCCAAAAGGATAGCGCACCGGAAGGAAGTCACATAGGTTTCAAGGCATCTATTGGCCAAGTTGAAGGTGAAACTTTGTCCAAACAACAAGAAAACATGAAGGAAGTGCCTATATCTGCTGAAGGGATGATCCCTGTTGATGAACTAAAGGAGTTCTGAAGACCTTAGGGTCTCACATCATCTTTTTTTTTTATGATTAACAAACTAATGATAATGTTTATTAATGTTTTATCAAGTTATCTTTGCAGCAAATCATTGGAAATCAAAAGAAGATGACAAAATTCAAAGAAATACTCATTCAAATGACCATGCAGAAGCAACAGAAGAGATGCAAACGTAGGTATCGAATTTGGCAGTAGATGTAGATATCGAATTTGGTATTGAACCACTATAAAAATTCTAGTGTGTTTTTTCTTTACTTGACTTTTATTCTTGGTTTTTATTTTGAGCATTATATTTGTTTATCTTGATCATTATCATTTTCTTGTTTCTATATTTCAAGTTTTTATTGGGTGAAAATTGGAACTTCTTTCTTAGAATTTTTAGACAGCTTAGTTCACCTCCTCTCTTAGGTTGCATCTAATGCCTACAAGTTTGTTGATAGCATGATAAAGGTGAAGTATGAAAATGGAGCAAAATCTAGCCTTGCCTATCAAAAACCATATTTTGCAAGGATTAACAACCTTTTCATGCCCGCTGAATATCAACCTCCTAAGTTCTAACAATTTGATGGCAAAGAAAACCCAAAGCATTGCAATAATGTAGGGAAGCATAGTGATCTACCAATTAAGCAATTCGCCCGATCTTTGAAAAGTAATGCGTTTGAGTGGTACACGAACCTTGAAGTTAGATCCATCGATAGTTAGGAGCAACTCGAGTATGAGTTCCTCGACTGTTTTTATAGCACTCAATGAACTGTTAGCATGCTGGAGTTGACTAACGCTCGTCAGTGAAAAGATGAACCTACTATCGATTACATCAATAGGTGAAGAAGCTTGAGTCTGAATTGCAAGGATAGACTCTCTGAAATCTCTACAATCGAGATGTGCATCTAAGGAATGTACTGGGATCTAAGCTACATCCTACAAGGAATACTTCCGAGCACTTTCTGAGAGTTGGCCACTCACTCTCACAATATGGAGATGAGCATCACTGCCAATGCAAACCATGGTCCACTAATCCAAGTTGAGCATCAAAATAATAAACAAGAAGCCAAGCATAGGGGCACATCTCCTTCAAAATTCAATACTGAAGGGTCCAAGATGACAAATATGGCACCCATAAGAATGCTACAAAACTCAGCAAAATGGTGATTGAAAATATTTGATTCAGTATAATATAGAGATAGAGCTAGAAGAAGCCCAACTTTGAAGGAGATGAAAGAGAAAGAATATCCTTTCCTCGACTCCAACTGGCAAGGCATATTCGATGATCTTCTCAAAGCAAAGGTCATTGAACTTTCTGAGATGAAGCAACTGGGGAAGGCTGCAAGATTAAATGATCCAAACTACTATTGCTACTATCATTTGGTAAGTTATCCTCTTACAAGATGCTTCATCTTCAAAGAAAGACAAAATGATAGAGTTGGCTTATCAAGGTAAAATCTTGCTCAGGGAAGAAAAAGCAAGTACAAACCAAACTTCTATCATGCTGGGTACCTTGACAAATGATATGGTGCAGCCTCCAAAGATAGTTCGTGAGATGACATCATCATTCATGATAAAATTTGAAGATTTTCATCTTATTTTACTTGGGGGCAATTTTTCTCGTGACAAGTAATCTCCTGCTTGAAGATTCTAATCCAAAAACTCATTAAAATTTCTTGACACAAGCATAAACTGTCTCCAAATTTTAAGTTATTCTAATGCTCCTCAACACGAGTATAAAATGTCTCCAAATTTCAAGTTTAAAGCTTCTCGACATGAGCATAATCTGTCTCCAAACTTCAAGCTGTTCCAATGCACCTTGGCACAAGCATAAATTGTCTCCAAATTCCAAGTTGCATACATTTTCTAATCTCATTGACATGAGTATAAACTGCCTTCATATGCTATAAGCATCTCCAAATCTCCTTGGCACAAAGGTAAATTATCTTCAATTCAAGTCTCCAAATCTCCTTGAGATGGGGCTAAACTATTTTAAAGCAAACATTACCAAGTCTCCATAGCACGAGAATAAATTGTCTTCTAATTCAAGTCTCCGAGCCTCTTTGGCACATTATCATGCAAGCATTCTAAATCTCCTTAATACAAGGGTAAACTATCTTTAAGATGTAAGCATCTCCAAATTTTCTTGGCACAAGGGTAAACTGTCTGCATCATGCAAGCATTCTGAATCTCCTTGACACCAGTGTAAATTGTCTCCAAGATGCAAGTGTTTTTAAATTTCTTCAAGAATCTCCTTGACATGAGGTTAAGCTATCTCCAATTTCCAAATTTCTCCAAGCTTCCATGAAACGAAAAGCATGTTGCTTCTTGACGCATGAGCCTAAACTGCATATTGCACCTGGCATGTATTAGCTAAAACTCTGGACAGCAAGTACTCGTGGTATAGCATGTATTTAAACTTTCTAAAACATTCCACCAAGTCCAAGGTGGTAAACAAATGGTTACTCCTAGCTCGCATGGGATTAAATTGTGAACGGTTGGAACTATGCATGACTTGATTCCCTTTTGGGATATGTAAGCAGCTTGGGGTCAACCTCTAAGTTCAGTTACACCCCACAAAACCAAAATCTTTTTCCTAAAAAAAAAAACTCAGACCTTCTATAATACAGCTGAAAGAGTTGCAATCAAATTTGAAAAGGTTATCAAGTGCTATGTCGACAAGAATTAGAGAATCAAAGTTCAAATTATTTCACGTTTCACTCGGTGGATTTACATGGAGCTGCCAAGTCATGCTACAGCATCCCAATATATGTTCAATTAAATCTTGTGGATTCAAACTCCATTTTGAAAAGTTGACCTTTATATTGTATTATTGTTTTCTCTACAACAAATTTTTTAAGTCCAAGCGAAGCATTGATACTTGCCTGTTCAAGCCTTACTTTAAATATCCGGCTCTTACAAACAAGTCTCGAGGGGGCATTTGTAGACAATAAAATTTTAATTTGATTAATTTGCCATTTGTCTATATCAGTTAAAATTATCTCTTTGTATTTATCTCTTTATTAATTATAAAATTATGAGATAATATAAGAGCTCCTTATATTTATCTTTTTAAATGAAAAAGAGATAATATTATTTTGAAAATATACATCTCTTTAAATTATAAATAAAGAGATAATATTGTCTTGATAGAAATACATCTCTTTAAATGATAAAAATATAAAGATAGGCCTTTTTTGAAGATAAGGAGAAGGTAGATATGTATTATAAATCCTCCTCTCTTTTCCATCCTACAACTATAAATAGGAGGTTACCCTTAGGATAGAGAAACACAGCCAGATACAAACACTCATATCATCTTTAAATCCTGAAGTTGCGAAAGCTCTGAGTCTTCAACCAAAGTCTTCAAGTCTTTAGTGACAAATTCTCCAAGTCTCCAAGTTCTTCAAGATCTTTTGAAGCCCTGTCTTCAAGTGTCTCTAAGCCTTCAAGATCTTTGAAGCCCTCTCTTCAAGTCTTCTCAAGATCAAGGTTTGAAAAGGTCAAATCCTCTTTCGTCAACTCCTTTGTATCAAGGGTCAATGCTAATTCGAGAACAAGCTTGAAGCCCTTGAGTTAACATTTGAAGAAAAGAATTGAAGGATTAGCATCCAAAGATTGTAAACTTTTTTTATTAAATTTATAACATAATTATATTTGTTGCCATTTTGCTTGGTTGTTGATTTTCTATAGACTTAAAATTTGTTGCGTACATGCATAAAACTCATACTTTGGTTCTTTGTGGATTGATACCAGCAACCATGTAAATAAGCTAAAAAACTAACCCTGCATAACCAGGGTTGGTGATGTGCAAAATTTTAGCTTGATTTTGAACCTGTTCTTATGGAATTTGGATTTACTTCCTTAACAAAAGTTATAGTTCCTAAAATCTGGTTTCTAACTATGTAAATTTTCAACTCAAATAAGTTGCATATTGAAAGTTATGCCCTATTAAAAACAGATGCTTCGTGTGATTAAAAATGGTTATTGGTAGTAGCTAAATTGCACTTTGATCAAAATTTGATTGGGTTATTGCTAGAATCAGAACATCTTATCTTTATAAAAAAAATCTTCTAAATTGAATATAGTTTCTAAAGGTATTAAATTTGCAAAATTTAGTTGAATGGAAATGGAGTTAGGCCTATTTGTACAAGCTCTTGTCAAGCAGTTATCAAGGCAGCTGTGTCATAAACATTTGAGGTTGATCTCAAGACTACTCTCTTATCAACAAGCTGTGACTTGAGCCCGATATGATTACTTGTGCTTAATTTCTTGGCAACTCTCTAATGCTGCCAACTGTGACCTTAGCCATGGACTTATAGTCGCGGCTTCTCTTTGAAAAAACCATATTTTAAATCATTTTCGCAGCTTCTCTATGAAAAAACCATAATTTTTAATCATTTGTTCATTTGCTTTGACATAAAGATTAATTGATTTACTTCTAAATTATAAGTGCTTCAAACCGTCGAAGGACGGATGTTTGAGGGACTTACGAACCCTAAACATTATCTATGAGTGTCCATTAAATTCTTCTGTTTACAAAGTGTTTTGAACTACAAGTTAATCTATTCAATACATGATTTTTTACAAGAGTCTTTGATCTCCTCATCAAACTAGTTTATCTGATATATGATTTTATTCAATTTTACAACATGTGTTGACCTCTCGACAACTTAATTTATTGGATACGTGATTGGTATGACTATGTGAATACTGTACCTACAAGGGTGAATCAATAGTATTTGTACTAACTTATGCAACTGTTTGAATTTCTTTTAATCATGTTGTCTATCTACGTTTGATACTTTTGCTTACGCTTGTTGGAACCCAGTAGTGTACTTTGTCGCACTAGGGGGTACTTGTTCTTATAAAATGTGCTTGTACTAGTGCATGTGATACTTGTTTTGGGCCCGACCTTAAGAAGTTGGTCTTGACTGAGCCGACAGTGGGCTTGGTCACTAAGTTTGGCTGCCTTAGTATCTCAGCACCTTCCAGTCTGCAAGGAGATTTTGTAAGTCAAGAGGATGTACGAAAAAGTACTTGGTTAATTCTCGAGGTTACCAAATGGCGGGTGTGACTACAAAATAAATATTGACTTGTGAAGTTAGAGAACTATCGAATTAGTGCCATGGCATAATACTTTATTGGTTCTTCAATCCATAGTTCTTTCTTTTTGAAAAGATCAACCTATAGTTCTTAAACAACACTTGATATGCTCTTGAGCACTACTTGACTTGATTCTCTGGTATTTTCTCTTGCTTTCTTATTTAATTTGTTTTTTGCTTGGTTCCAATGGGCTAGTGTGGCTTACTGATATTATGTTTTTATTGATTTAAAATTATAATATTGGCAACACATTTGACCAAGTTTTTAAAATGGGCCACATTGGACTTCAAGCTCATCCTATCCAATTTTGTTTTCCTTACAAGTGCTTGTACCACAAGGTATGGGCAAAGAGTGAAAAGAAATTTTTTTTTTATTTTTTTTATTTTTAGAATTAGCATCAATTGGATACATTTTGTGTTCGAAAAAGATAAACCTTTTTGAAGACTTGTATAAATTTGAAGGCATGATCATATTTCTTAAAATGACTACTTGTCACTGAGTCCTGGTTTGAGCAAGGTAAACGTCCCAATCTGAGTTTTGGAGTGGGCCCAGGCATCACACAAATTTTTTACTATGATTCTTACCGTAAGATTAAAAAGAAATCTGAATTATTTTTCTAAGTGCCGGCTATTGTTTTCTTTCTTTATTGGGGAGCATAAGTGAGAAAGTTAAATAACTTAAGTTTATACGAAATTTATATTGAAAATATTTAATTATATAATGAAAATTTTAAGTACAAAATGGTGAATTGATTATTCATAATAAAAAAAACTAAAATTGTTGATAAAAATGAAAGATTGGGTTAAAGCAAATAAAATATTTTAACTTTATATTTGTATATAACATTTGTCTATGTGTGTGGCTGTGTGTATATAATTCATATATGTACAACATTATATTCATGTCAAAATGGCAAATTGATTCATGCACTTAATATTCAAGGATTAAAAGGTCCTTGTGTCATAATGCTGGATGGAAAAATTAAGCACCATTTTGCTTCGAGGTGCAAAGTGCTTGTAAAAAAGACAAATTGCGTGGCAATCTGTAATTGAATCATAATTTTACTACCAAAAAAAGTTAATTATATACGTGTTGGCAACACTTATCAATTGGAATGTTTAAATCTACTATTTAAACTAATACCATTTGATTCAAAACTTATGCTTTAGAACTTCGTAGCACTTGCATATCTCAATTCTTGGATATTCATATTATCCTTTTCAAATAAAGAATTACGGATATGGATTAAATTGGACATCCATCAATGATATATATTGGACATCCATCTGTGATATATTGACTTAAATGATATTGATTCTTCATTTAATTTTACAATGAGTTTCACTTGTCAATTAATCTTTATCAAAGTTAGTGAGAGTGCAAATATTTTTTAGTCCATATGTAATTAAACTTTTCTTATAAAATTGTTTGGGCTTAAGAAAGTTTCTATGTATAAGTAGGAAATGAATTCATATAGATAAGCCTCGATAAAAATGAATTGGCCTTTATTAGAAGATGCTCCACAAATTCCTATCCTCAGAGGCATTTATTAGAAGATATTCCATAAATTCCTAAGGATAAAAAGTAGCTTATACTTGTGAACTCTCTTGATAAGGTAAACATAATTTTGTTTGCTCATATTACACATTGGAATTAAAATTAATAAAAAGTAACAAGGACATTGTCAATGTCGTAAAACAAATTTTGCCCAATTGTCAACCTCGTAAAACTTGGCTATTGGAGATACTAAATATGCCTATAGTAATCTCACTATACATAAAACAAGAGCACATAATATCTCTCCCATTTCAACTTTTTTTTTAAAAAAATTTATTTCTAAGATTTTAACTACTACACTAATGAACTATAATGACCAATTGAGTTTTTAGACTAAGAAAAGAATAAAAGATAAGATACATAATTGATAATTTATTTCATGTAAAATTAATTCCAATTAATTAATTTGACAGAAAATAAAAATATACGAATTGTATACACGTTAAAATGTGCCATAAGCACAAGTATTCATTAATAATGTAAAGAAGAGTTAGAGTTGAGATAATGGTTTTTGCTTTTCATGATAAATAAATTAATTTTTTTGACACCAAGTTGTTAACTCAAAAATGTCTAATTTTGTTATAAGTAATCATAAGTAAATTTCTTTATTTAACAAGTTCTAAAATGAAAAGAGGATCTACAAGCTAGTTAAAGTAGAGATTAAGCTATAATAGTCGATAAGTCGATAAAAAAAATTAATATAAAGATACCGAATTCAGTTAAAACCTTGTGATTCTCCTGTTGTGGGCATAAATTTTTCCCTTTAGAATCAAGAGGGTAATGACTTAGAAACTTTGAAATATTTAGATATACATTTGGCATTTCAATGAATTCATATATTATTAGATACCTTGCCTACAAAAGGGGAGAGAGAGAGGAGGAAGGGGAGAGAGAAGGGCAGTAAACCAAAACATAATACTAAATGTAAACACTTCCCCTAATGCAAGAGTTTGTTAGGAGGATGAGGACCGCGGGGAGGGTAAGGCCTTGGTGGAAACGGCCTTGGGGGATGGGGTTTTGGTGGCTTTGGTGGAAAGGGGAATGGAAACGGTGGACGAGGTGGCAACGGGAATGGAAAGGGCGGCAATGGCTGAGCATACCCACACATTCCATAGAAGCAGAAACTTCGAAAAGGGCATCTATGTTCACATCTTCCACAGTGAAAAGGATTGATATTTGTATTAATGCATAAGCCTCGGCAACACTGCCAAGTAAATGGACATCTGATGCCACACAAACCACAATTCTCAACGTCAGAACTGACATCTACGCATCGGTTTCTACAACATCGATTTCTTAACCTTGGTGGAAACTCTCCTGGTGGATTGCATATCCAGGGCCTTTTCCAACATCCAGTGACTCTAGGATTCATTGCTTTCTTAAGCCATAGAGATGAGGAAGACGAGACATTTGCAGTTCTTTTTTGCAATCCTTCATCTGTTGGATTTCCTTCAACTACCAAACTAATATGGAAAAGCAATAGTAGAAGTTGGGCAACTATCATTGCATTTGTTTGAGTAACATACACTGCTTGCATCTTTTAAAATGACCTGATAAGAACCAGCAGTAGATGTAGTGGATATATAGGTGATGTGAATTTCTTTATAGTTCTTATTGTTAGGAAGATCCATGTTTTTCTCACGAAGGTAACTCCAAATAACGTGTTGGAGTGGTAAGATTAGCATGGTAGATTAACGTAAACAAGATGGAAAATGAAAAGTTCAAAGTGTATTGTGCACGAGAGGCTTCAAAAAGACCAAACTTTAAGGCTTTTTATTTGGTTACAGTTATCTAAAGGGTTTGGCTTTCCATTTAGTCTTTTTAACCTTTACAACACTGACTAAATATAATAATCACTAAACCAATAAGGTAAATTATTGTTCTTGGTCCATATATATTGCGGTATTCTCACTTTTAAGTGCAACTATTGAATAAAATTTGTGTTATTTAGAGGACCGTAATTCAGAATTCAACATTTGTGGAAGATTAGAAAAAATGAACTAGAGTTTACTATTATTTTAGAACTTCTACCACATTACAGCATTTTCCAGAACATCTAAATCCACTTCACACATCCTAGCTTATACCATATTCTCACTTTGCACCATAAACTTCAATTTTGGACAAACTACATATTGAACTATCCAAAACATTACATTTAAGTCCAATAGCCGGCATTAGCCAAGTACGTGAAATGATTTTGGACAGTTTAGGAAGCAATCTGTTCAAAATTGACACTGTCAACAATTGAACTTAAATAAATATGGCATGCATGCGCCTAATTTTCGTTAGTTCGGTTGATGCCATCAATGATTGGACTTAAATAGAATATTTTGGACAACTGATGATGCAATTTGTTCAAATTTAAAGTTTAAGGTGCAAAGTGAAATAAGTTAAAGGATGTAAATTGGATTTTGACCTTTAAGGAATCTATCATTATAGGAATGATTTCACAACATGGAGATACTTTTATTAGTAGTCTTTATGACAATATCATATATAAAATATTTACAACATGTGTCAACATTTAATTTTCCTAGTTAATGGATTACTATTCTTTGTTTAAAACATTTTAATTTAAAAATATAGCATGTTATCTATCTTGATGTTCTAAAAAACATTCCCAGCTTTTCTAGCTTTTTTAATGAAATTTTCCTGAATTTTTTATTATGTACCTTTTTTGTTTATTGGTGTTTTTCACATGAACACAATGTTAGCCGTGTTACATATAATAGAAGCAAGTTAGAGTAGTATTTTTGGAATTGGGAAAAAAACTATTTCATTGTGGTTATTATACATAGGACCAGTGTCCATTGCTTTTCCCATTTCATTGTGGTTATTATACAAGTGACTATTGCTTTCTCCATACTTGCATTTCATACAACAAATTGTTATTAATAGGCTTAATCCTCGTTGACTTGGCTATAGTTTCAAGTCAAGAGATAGGAATAATGTCGAGAGACAAGAAAAGTCGAACAAAGTCGTAGATAGTCTCATGAGGCAAGACGTTTGTTGTTCTTATCGTGCATAGTTTTCTGGACATTACCAGCAGCCCATTTCATGTGGTCAAAGCAACGAATCTGTTACCACACCACCTTTCGGCAAAGATTGCAATTTATGGGGCTCAGATGTAGCAAGACTTTATTAGTATTTCTTTTCTTGTCGAGTGGATTTTTTTTCCAGATTTAGGTTAGTTTGGGGAAGGCTGAGATCACTCCTAGTTATTTAGGTCATCCTTGTAGGCTTTTGTGCTGGGGGAGATTGCGTTTTAGATGGACTTGGACCACATAATTTTCTCCCTTTTAATTTCTTGCAAATTGAATTAAGCGTAACTGTCTAGTATTTTGATGTAACTGTCCAGCATCATTATGTAACCATTTTTCACATGAAATGACATCGTTTTTAGACCTATTTTTGGCTTTACTGGTTCAATAACATCCGTTCATTTTTTACCCTTTTGATTTGGATCGTAAACTTGTAGCAAATGACACTTGTAAAGGTTTTGTATGTTTTGGATACCTTATTAACAATAGTACCTCTAGTTAGATACCTTATTAACAATGGTGCCTCTAGTAGCAATAGCGAACAATTTAATTGCATTTAAAATGAAACTCAAAGACAATTTTGAAAAACACAATGAGGAAAAAAAATAACAAAGTTTTACCATGTATATGATGTGCAAGTTTTAAGCAAAATAAATTTATATAAATAAACGTAAAGAAAAAATCATGAATGTTATTAGGCTGCATTTGATTCCATAGCGTTGGAATTGAACGGAATTACAATTTTGTAGAATTGTAAATCCATGAAATTGTAATTGGAATTACAATTTTGTAAAATTGTAAATCCATGAAATTGTAATGCCAAAGTATTAGAAGTCCTTTGTTTGGAAAATGTTATAGAATTAGCATGGAATTAATTCAAAATTCCAAATCCTCTGTTTGGATGTTAAGAATTTGGTTGGAATTAGAATCGCTTGTATTTGAAAATTTACTTGTATTTGGAAACACTATAGAAGTTTTTTTTAAAATAATAAACTATTGATTACTAGTAAATTTTTAAAAAAAATCTACACCATTAAATTGTTATCTTTTTACATATCTTTATAAATACAATGTTTGAGGTTCAAGATGGACCAACGCACTTCTTAAAACATCTGGTACATCCACTACTAGAAAATCTACACAATTTTTTAATTGTTATCTTTTTACGTATCTTTATATATGCAATGTTGAGGTTGAAAATGGACCAATGCACTTGTTAAAACATCTATGTACATCTAGTACTAGAATTAATCATGATTTGATATTTTGATATTTTAATCAACGCACATGAGGACAATGATAATGATAAATACAAAATGATAACTATGAATACAATGTTTCTATAATGATTAGAAAAATAAAGTAATAACAAATCCAATCAATATCTCAATATCATTAGCTTGTATTCTATCAATAACTAACTTCTAAAAAAAGATAACATCAGTTCTGGTACTACGTTTACTACTAATGCTGCTTCAAGCTAAATCGTCTTAATACAAATAGAAAATGCACATCCAAAAAACCAATTTCAAATAGAAAATGCACATCCAAACCCAATTTTAGGGAAGGACTACTAATCCATACCAAAAGCATCATGCAGCACTAGACGCTAATGGTAGGCAAAGGTTGTAGGCAGTTGTTTGAAGCTTAAAACTTACAAGATATTGGCAGAAATTTTGCAGAAATAAGCTGGACGAAAATTAGCAATAAATAAACAATAAATTGCTTGGAGTTCAACATTGAGAATAAGAAGATTTAAGAAACTCTAGGAATCACTCCTAGGCACCTTTAGGTATCACACCCAAGGCTAGATTGTATCACACAATCCTCAAAATAAGCTAACAAAAGTTGCTGGAAATTTTATTGACTGAAAACTAATTTCTCTTGTAGGAGAAACACTTATTGATAGACTCCTAAGACAAATCCAATTCTGACAAGGATTCATCTTTTATTCCCTATTAGAATAACCTTTCATTCCTAATTCTATTGGTAATAATAACTAGAAAAACTACTTCCTAAATTAACTAGGACACAAAAACAGAAAATACTCAAATCCAGAAAATTCTGGCAAAATAGTCAAATTACCAAAATACCCTTAACTACTATAAATCTAAAAAACACCTAAAACACTTAACATAAAATTTCTTATTTTGAAAACTAAAATAAAGACATTTAAACCAACTCCCAAGTCGGCTCCTTGTCTTCTAAAGAACGCCAAATCAAAGCTTGGGAGTTTGAAATACTTTTGTATTGTCTTCTATAAACCTTAGTGTCATGTTGCCACTTGTCTTTATCATCTCTCCCCAGCTTGAGAAGACTCGACCTTGGTGAGTTAAAAGCTTGATACCTTTCATAAAGATTTGGATCCAATTGTTGAAATTCTGCATCTATGATCCATGTACAATCAGTACATGGATGCCCTTTCCAATGAATAAGATATTTCTAGTAACCACCACCTCTAGTTGGCACAATTTGATGGTTAAGAACATCATAAACTTCCTCGCCCAAGCGAGTACTGTGTGGAAGAGAAACTGGAGCAGTTCCCCTTGCGGAATCATTCAAATGTCCAGTATAAGGAATCAAATCTTCAATGTTGAAGACATTGCTAATTCCCATATCTTCTGATAACTCAAGAACATAAGCATAGGAGCTGATTTTTTTGCAAATCTTGAAAGGTCCAGTGTTTCTTGAGTGGAGCTTCTTGTAAACACCTTTAGGATACCGTTTTGGGTGAATACGAACCAATACTTCATCCCCTTCCACAAATTCTGCAAATTTTCTTTTCAAATCAACCTGTGATTTGTATCTCTTGTTGCTAATTGCAATTTTGCATCACACCTCATCATGTATGTCCAGAATGTGCTTAGAAAAAGCTTCAGCACTTGGACGAGCACTAGATGGTCGGGAAAGCAAGTCAATCGGTTTGCAGGGGTTTACTCCCGTTACAGCCTCAAAAGGACTATATCTAATTGATCTATTCACTGAGCTATTGTACGCAAGTCCTTGGTAGAACTTGACCCCAATTAGAAACATGATCATCAACCAAACATTGAAGAAGATCTCCACGGCTATGGTTAACAACTTCTATTTGTCCATCCATTTGGGGATGATAAGGAGAAGAAAACTTAAGTTTTGTATGTAGCATCTTCCATGATGCTCGCGAAAAGTAACTTATAAACTTCACATCTCTGTTAGTGACAATAGTATTTGGCAATCTATGAAGGCAAACCATCTCTTTGTAGTAAATCTTCGCAATATTGACGGCATTCGATATCTTAGCACATGGAAGAAAGTGAGCCATCCTGGAGAACTTGTCCACCACCATAAGAGTTAAATCATAACTTCGTAAAGTCTGTGGCAAACCAAGGATAAAATCCATACTTAAATTTTGCCAAGGTTCACGTGGTATAGTCAATGGCATATAAAGACCAATATTCTTCTTTCTTCCTTTAGCTAACTGGCAAACTCGACATTGAGTCACAATGCTTCTAACATCTCGCCTCATACTTGGCCAGAAGAAACGATCTTGCACCATGGCTATTCTCTTGTCACTCCCAAAATGTCCAGCTACACCACCACCATGCAATTCCCAAATGACCTGTTCTCTTGGAGAAGTATTTGTTAGGCAAAGTTAGGTTCCCCTTAAAAGGTAGCCATCATGTAGTGAGAAACTCGAAGAGTCAGCTTGCTGTCCAACCATAAATCCTTGTACAAGACTTTAAAATCTTTACAATTAGAGTAATCATGCTTGAGAGAATCAAAGCCAACAACTTGAACAGCCATAGATGTAAGAATAAGACGCACACAACTAAGTGTATTAGCTACCTTGTTCTCCGTTCCAACCTTATGTTTGATGACAAAATTATACTGTTGCTAGAAAGAAACCCACTTACCATCTCGATGATTTAATTTCTTTTGAGAGTTTATGCACTTGAGAGCTTCATGGTCATAATATAACACAAACTCCTTATAAATAAGATAATGATGCCAATGCCGAATAGCTTAAATCACAGCATAGAACTCCTTATCGTAAGTAGAATAATTCTGTTTTGCCTCATTTAGCTTTTCACTAAAATAGACAATAAGATACCCCTCTTGACTTAGAACTCCTCCAATTCCCATATGGGAAGGATCACATGCCACTTCAAACACCTTACAGTCTGGTTGCTTAAGTACTAGAGCCCCTGTCATTCTTTTTTTCAACTTCTCAAAAGCTTGGATAGCTAATTTTGTCAACTCAAACAATTAGTAATTGGGGCCATGAGAGTACTAAATCCTTTGATTAAATGCCTATAGAATGTAGCCAATCTATGAAAACTTCAGATTTCACATAATGTAGTAGGAGCTGGTCAATCTATAATGTCTTTCACCTTTTCAGGATCAGCTGCAATCCCTTTATCCATGACAACAAATCCCAAGAACATGACACTTGAACTCATAAAACAACATTTTCCAGATTAATGTAGAGTTTTTCTTGACGAAGAACTCTCATCACTTGTTGAAGATGGGTAATATGCTCCTCTTTAGTCTTGCTATAAACCAGAATGTCATCAAAACAAACAACCAGAAAGTGATTAATAAAGAGTTGGAATACCTGTGTCATGACTCTCATGAAAGTACTAGGAGCATTCGAAAGGCCAAACGGCATGACCAACCACTCAAAGAGACCATCGTTAGTCTTAAAAGCTGTCTCCCACTCATCTTCAGGTTGGATCTATATTTGATAGTACCCTTTCCGTATGTCAATCTTAGTATAGATAGTTGAGCCAGCCATCATGTCAAGCTGAGGTATTGAAAATCTATACTTGATTGTTATCTTATTGGTTGCATGATTGTCAATGCACATCCACTATGATCCATCTTTTTTTGGAGTTAATAGTGCAGGCACCACACAAGGACTTAGACTAAGTTGGATAAATCCCTTGACCAAAAGTTCATAAACTTGTTTTTAAGCTCAACGGATTCACTAGAGGATTCATGCGAGGCAGGTAAGTTAGGGAGTTGTGAACCTGATATTAAGTCTATAGCATGTTGAACATCACACATAGGGGGTAGTTCACTCGGTAAGTCCTTAGGAGCAACATCAGAAAAATCTAACAGTAATTTCTTAATTTCTAGAGGTACTGCTACAGAATTGGTAGTTGCTAAAATCTCCACTTCTTTGAACACTAAAGCAAACATAACTCTTGTTCCATACTTTCCTTTTCAAAAGGCTTTATGTTAAGAATCTGAAGAGGCTCTTTGCCTTCGAATCATCTTGCCTTGCTGATTTTGCTTCCTGATACTTCTTAATAGTTTCGGCATTTGAAGGCTTTAAAACAATTTACTCGTCCTAGAACTTGAAAGAATATGTATTTGCCTTGCCATTGTGATTCACATCTCAGTCATATAACCAAGGTTGGCCAAGAAGAATATGTGTAACTATCATTGGAATGACATCACACTATATAGAATCGCTATAAGGCCTATGCTTTAAAGAAACCAAATTGCATCTTGTTACTGGAATACAGCTACTGTTGATCTAGGCAACCTTATATGGTTCTGGATGTGGCTCTATAGGTAACCTTAACCTGTCCACAGTAGACTGAGAAACAACATTCATGCTACTGCCACCATTAAAAATAAGCTTCCTTGTCTCTTTTCCATAGCAAACTAATGTCTGAAAAATTGAAGTTCTTCTACAATCTTTCTTTTATGACTTTGGTGTACTAAGAATACGCCTAACAACAGAAATATAAGATGTATCCTCCTCCTCCTCCTCTTCCAAATCATCAATGTTAAGCTTGGTCATCTCATCTAAGTAATCTGTACCTTCATCTTCTTCAACTTCAAAGTCATCCTTTTCTCCAGAGCCCTTGAGTCCACACAAAAAACACCCATCCTTGTTGTCTTTTCTTCATTCAACAACCATGGGAGCTTTATTTTCAGGATTGCAGGCTTGTGGCCTACTTGAATGCTTGCTAATTTTGGAGTTTTTCCAACTTCAGCAAACTTTCTGGTGGCCGTCTCCCTGAATTAAGTGGTGAATTTCTTTACTGGTGTTGGTTGCAAAATTTTCTCAAATTGAAGAGCCAACTAGAATGCATCATCAACTATATAGGCCCCACATCCAAGTAATTCTTTGCGAATTTCAGGCCTCAAGCCCATCTTAAATCATGCTAAAGCTTGCTCTGGACTTTCAGATCCTCTGTAGTGAATTTTCAGCTCTTCAAACCTGTTCATGTACTCAATTACCGTCATCTCACCTTACCTTAAACTGGTAAGGTCATCAAAGAGATCGAATTGGTATTGTTGAGGCAGGTACTTTCTCCTTAAACGCAGCTTCATCTCTTCCCAAGTCATATCAAATTCTCTAGCAAGTCGGAGATTATATTCAACTCTTGTCCACCAAACTTGAGTTTGTTCAGCAAGTTTCATGATAGCAACCTTAACTTTCCTCTCATCAGTCATGTCATACCAATCAAAATAACGTTCTAAAGTTGCAAGCCAATCAAAAAAATTTTTAGGATCAATTCTTCCATCAAAATCTGGGATACCATGTAATATCCGAATATTTTTTAATTAAATATTAGTAATATTAAAAAATAGAAAACAAAGTTAAATTATCTGTTAAGAGGAAGTGGGGAAGTTATGACATTTACTGGCATAACCTCCCCCACTTCTTTATAGCTAATAGAACTCTATCTATCAGGTACTTAATGGATTAGTGGAGGATTTTATGCTAACCGTCTAACCGTGGGATTGAGAATTTAAAACTCCGAATGATGCTAAACAGTCTCCCATACTAGTAAATAGAGAGGAAGGAGTGTTATCAGTACCCAAACAACAAACAAGAAAAACACCAAGTCAATCAAGTGAGTTGGGACTAGTTGAAGAAGAGAGGGAAAGAGAATACGATTCTTTGGTTTTGACATCTACAGATAGGGGTAAGTGAATTTAACTTTACTTTAAGTTTATAATTAAATTTTGATTATAAGATTTAATTTTATGTAGATTAAATGAATCCATGAGGTCTTTCCCAAAGATTAGTGTATAGGGTTTTTTTCTTTCAACTCAAACGATGATTCTGAATTTAAAAAAAAAAATCGTCTGCAGTCGTTGATTTAGAAAATACGAGAAAACGGGGCCAGATTGATGTCTGTTGTTTGGAAAAAAAATCAAGGGTATGATATTATAATATAGCTAAGAGTGGGAATTTCATGAATACACGAACTGGAGCATTGGCATATGAATTGGAATAAGAATTGGCCTTGGGTGGACCATGTTTAGAGTTGCATAACTAGTTATCTAAGGCATTGGCTGATGACAAATTCGTTTCATTGCAGCAGATTGATGGTTATCAATTATTAATCTTTAAGAATTGGTATTGAATGGTTAAATCATTAAAGTAATGTTTGAGGTCATTTTTCTTTGTCTTCTACAGAATTGAGGTCAGAAGCCGTCAATTATTTAACTAGGGATTAATATAAGAGCTTTATTAAATTTTGCTTCGGTTCATTTAGAAGTATGGCATATGTGTTTACAAAATTTCCTAAAGCACTATTGACACCGTTTTTGTATTCCACCGGACCACACCATTAACCTGAATTCAAAGCATAGTGAAATTGGTTTGGAGATTTCATTTGTAATCTGATCAAGGCTCATCCTTAGCAATCTGCATGTAATCAAAGTTGCCTTTGTAAACAGTATTGTTACTACCAATTGGGGATATTGGGGATGTCAAATGAACATTTAGTACAAATAAGAAAATACATGTTTCAAACATTCTCACAGAAAATGTTAAAGGCAAAATTCTTATAGATTGAGCCACCTGACATATTATGTATGAACAAGGATTAATGGAATAGACCTCTTGGATTCAATAGGAGGTAACTTGACATAGAGGGCCATAATTTAAAGATTAATAGTTTTCCTTATATAGGTTTATAATTCACGATTGGGTATTGAAAGCACTTGTTTATCATCATTTTAAGTGAGAGGTAAGTGGTCTATACTTTTTTCTGGTATTTTTATGTTATTTTTCTTAATTTTTATTTTATATGGGATAATTTGTGCAAGTACGTTTTATTTCAAATAATTGTCTTAAGCTAATTTTGATAAAGATATAAAATTGGGACCATGTGAATATAATTTATGTTATGAATATATTTGATGATTTGTTAATGAATTATTTTTTAAGGTCCCTGACGTTTATGAATTTGTATGTATAGTATTCATGAAATAAATGCTCAAATTGATCATGCATGAATCGGAGAACTATAGTTCCATGATCATGAACAAGAACAAGAACAAGAACAAGAACATGAATATGAATCGACAAGGCAGTCTAGGCTAGACTCCTTGACAGCTTGCCTAGTGGGGTAATGCACTAGGCTGAGTAGTCAGTGTCGATGAAAGTATGAATCAATTTATGAGCTTAAATGATCAGAAAAGATGCATGATATATGATGTTTTAGATTTTCCATTATATGTAAGAATTGTCCAAAAATTTATTTTGTTTAACATATAATCATAATTTTTCTTGAGATAAAAGAAGTAAAGTGTTTGACTAAATCCAAGAAAATGACTTTTGAAAATTGTAAATATATAGATGTGCACTTTATATGGTCCGATTAGAGGGAAGCTAAATTGCTGACTGAGTATAGTTCGCTCACACCACGTTAACTTTAATTTTTTTTTTTTTTTTTGTAGAGAATGATGAATATGATTATGTTTATGAGGTGGTAGATGATGAATGTAATTGATGAATCTGTCAATTTAGTTAGTATTAGACTTAGTTTCTGCCTTGAATCCAATTAGTTATGAATTCCTATAAACTTTAGCTTGGGCTTGTACAATTTGTTGACTTTAATATTCCGGCTTGGTATTCTCCTTTTATGTCTATTACTTTGACAATGTTAAATTTTCAAAGATTGGTAGATTTAAGAATTTGTTTTATTTTAAATGTATCTTAAGATTTATTATACGATGTATGATGCTTTGTACAACTTAAGTCGTTAGCTTGAGAGTACGGCAAATGTGGCATCCTTAACAAACAGGTCAAGGGACATGACATTTTTAATAGTATCAGAGCTTAGGTTTATGAATTTATCCTTTTGAGGAAATACACCTTAGGGAACTGATAATTTACTGGTAATGGGTATTTAGGTTGAAAGGTGTATATGTGTGAGGATTTTAGTACAAACTGTTATTAATGATGTGATTTTGATATTGTAGGAAAATGGTTGATCCAATCCACACAGAGAATTAGGATTGTAACTGTCCAATCAACTTGACAAGATGTGATGTGGCCCGCCTTAGTAAGAGGCAAAGGATTTATAGGGACATGTACCTTGAGGAGTCAGACTGAGCCACAAATAGGGCTAGGAAAGATTGCGCACTGGTAGATCGAGTAACTGACCAAAAGCAAGAGATTTCTACTTTAATCGTGTCAAGGGAGCACATGAGACAGAGCAATGAATCTCTACATAAGGAGATCATCCATTTGAGTGAGGAGGTTACTCAACTTAGAGTTGAGAAGAATGAGCAAGCGTCCATTTGAGTGAGGAGGTTAATTAACTTAGAGTTGAGAAGAATGAGCAAAAAGTGTTTGCTGACATGAGGCTAGAGAGATTTCAGGAGGCAACTACTCTTCTAGAGTAACCACGAGCTCAAAATACTTAAACCAAATTATTTAGTAACCCAAACCTAGGATATTATATACTAAACAATTTTCATTCCTCCCACCAATGTGAGACTTTTAAAGGGATATCATATTCAACACTCTTTAGGCTTTTATGTCCTCGCAAAACTCAACCCATATCCAGACTATGCACTTTGGTTGTGTTAGATTCTAGAGGTGCTCGTATGGGCTCTAGAGGTGGCTCCCGCTCTTAGGTCGACGTAGCACTTAGTCCTGTACAGCACTTAGTTCCTTCACTTCATTGCGTAGTCATGGCCCAATACCATAAGCCCAATCTCACCCCGTGCAGAGACCACATGAGATTCGCTCTGATACCAACTGTAAAATCCCGAGTTTGGGTTTGCCCAACAACTTTTGAGCATAGATCACAGGCTCAAAATGCTTGAGCCAAGTTATTTAGTAGCCCAAACTCAAGATATTATATACTAATTCCTCTCACCAATGTGAGACTTTTTTAGAGGTATCACATATCAATTCTCACCTTTTTGGTAATGTCTCCAGCTATATCATAAGGATCTTTACCCTATTGCCTCTCTAATTGCACAATTTCATTAGCCATATCTAAAAAAGAAGCTTGTGGTCTCTCAAGAGATAGATTTGGCCTATTTCTTCCCCTATTAGGTTTCTTATAGGCTGCTTCTTCGCATCCAACAACCTCTATCTCTTTCCCGTCGGTTTTGGACACCAATTCGGGGCCCCTTGCACTACTGGATTCAGAATTTTCTTGGTGTTGAGAACCAAAAAAATTCATCTCCTGAAGTTTGGCTTAAAGTGAATCCACCCTCCACAAGATAAGATCGATGATTTCATCCCGTTCTTTATCGGTGTATCGACCCCTAAATCTTTTGGCCACTCCTAGTCATCATAGGACAACTAATAACTTGGCTATGATACCAAAAGTTGATGCAGCAATAGAAGCTAATGGTAGGCAAGTTGTTCGCAGTTGTTTGAAGCTTAAAACATACAAGATATTGGCAAAAATTTTGCAGAAATAAGCTAGATGAAAATCAGCAATAAATAAACAATAAATTGCTTGGAGTTCAAGATTGAGAATAAGAAGATTTAAAAAACTCTAAGAATCAATCCTAGGCACCCATAGGTATCACAACCAAGGCTAGATTGTATCTCACAATCCTTAAAACAAGCTAACAAAAGCTGCTAAAAATTTATTGACTGAAAACTGATTTCTCTTGTAGGAGAAATACTTATTTATAGACTCCTAAGACAAATCTAATTGTGACAAGGATTCATCTTTTATTCCCTATTCGAATAACCTTCCATTCCTAATGCTATTGGTAATAACAACTAAAAAACTACTTTCTAAATTAACTGGGACACAAAAATAGAAAATACTCAAAACTAGAAAATTCCTGCAAAATAGTCAAATTACCAAAATACCCTTAACCACTAAAAATCTAAAAAACACCTAAAACACTTAACATAAAATTTCTTACTTATAAAACTAAAATAAAGACACTTAAACCCAACTTCATTTGAAATTAAGCAAATTTGTGATTTTTGTGATGTGTTGTGTATTTGTGAGGTCAAATACTGCCACATAATTAGCAGATTCCATACTACACTTATTAAATAAAGACACTGCAAATATTTGATTTCTCATGGGATACGATACCTATATACTCCCCATACTACACTTGACCCGTATACTTACGGTAAAGTTGGGAGATTATGCTTATTACTTGATTTGTGTATTTTGTCTTTAATTCTATACCAAATCTACACCACACTAACAACATTCCAATTTTGCCTCAGTTGCATATTCCAAAAATGTTGAATCAATATAATACTTTGGCACCTCATAAATTTCAGGCACTTTGCATCAATTGCAAAGAAAAATAGAGTACTCCGGCTACTACCTTTTACAGTGGTAAAACTATTTAAACACATTGAGGAGATGGAGGAATTTGTTCCGATTCCTATATGCCCTTTTGCTAAAGATAATTTGCTTACCATAATTTAAACTGAAAGGTATGATCCCAAACAGTCTTGTGCCTATTATTCTCATGCAGTTTGACATTCTATTGAAAATTATTTCACCTTCATGGATAAGGTATGGCATTTGATTGGAAGTGGAGACTTATTAAAAAAAAGAGATATAAGGCAAATTTCTCTGAATAACGCTAAAGAAAAAAAAAAGTTCAGAAACTAGGATATTTTGGGATGGTTTTCTTAATCTGTGCATCGACACGTATAACCCTTTTTTTTTTTAATTTTTGACTTCACATGTTCAGTCAGGGACTAAAGTTCAAAAGGTGGGGCGGTAAAATGTAATGTGTGCAATGACTGCCACATGACTAATTTTAACAAGGGATAATTACAGAAACCTCTCTTGAGGTTTCTGACAATTTCACTTGGCACCCCTAATTTTGAAAAATTACACAAACCTCCCTTTCATTTACAGTTTTAGTAACAAGAAACCTCCCCTGAGGTTTATGAAAAATAATTTCACTTTGGCAACCCTCAATTCTCAAAAATTACATAAACCTCCCTTGTATTTTCTATTTCAATAACAAGACCTCCCCTGTCAATACAAATTTTAAATGAAAATCTAAATTTACCCCTCTTAATCTAAAACCCAAAAAATAAAAAAATATTATTTTCTTTACCACTTGAATTACCGCACCAACTTAATGAACACCACAACTAGATGCCACAAAACAATTTCACCAACACCAATACACGACTACCAACTGATCAGAAAAATAAAAACCAAAAGTCCATCTTGTTTTTACCACTTGAATAACAAACACCACCACCATATCACACTAGCTCAAATTTTATCAGTCACCGCTATCACAAGCAACCAAATTATAGAGGCAAAATACGTAGATGTTCTCTAGAGGTCCAAATCTATTTGCACAAAACCAATTATACATTAGCAACTTTCAAACCCTATATTCATAAATCAACTCTTATATAATAATAAGAATAATATATTATATTAGAAAAAATTTAAAAGATATAAAAGCCCTTAGATGGGTGGCTGGTTGTGATTGCAAGAAGGGATAGATAGGGAAGAGTAAAATGAGTCAAGGGCCATTATAGTCATTTTAGCTGACCAAGAGAAGACAATGTAATTTTTTAAATTTCAGTGGTGCCAAGTGTAATTTTCAGAAACTTCAAGTGAAGTTTCTATAATTATCCCTTTTGAAAAAGTTTGCGTGAGAGTCGCAGTAATTAAAAAGTTTGTGCGGCAACTCTCACATGAGCAATTAAACAAAAAAATTGTTGGAGAGTCATGTGTCATTAGAGCCGCTTCAATGATGTCTTACAATAAAGAACTTGCTGCCACCAGGCAAGTATACTCTATTTGTTGAAGATTACCAGAGATTACAGAGTTGATTTATGGATTGATTGACTTGGCTTAATTGAAATTTGATTAAGCTAGATTATGGCATGATTATGACATCTTGATTAGGTTTGTTTATGGCTTGATTGAGATCCTTATTTCTTTTCTTGTACATCTGTATCTTGTATCCAGATGGAATTATGTAATTAGTTCATAGCATTAGTTTAGGAAAGTATTATCTTGTATCTAGATGGAATTTTATTGTTAGTTAGTAGCTCTAGTCTAGTTAAGTGTTGATATTGTAAATAACTTCTTAATCATTGTACAAGTTTTATGGAAATCTCAATACAAGAAAATTTTCTTAAGTTTCATTACCCATCTTTACACTCTTGCTGCTCGTCTATGCCAAGTATTTGTATCAAACCTTATCCTTCACTCAAATTCACTGTAGAATTTTTGTTTCAAAGGAAAAATTACTGTAGAATTTTTTATGAATGCATGGGAATTTTTTTTTTAGTTTTTTGTTTGTTTCTTGTTGGAATTTTTGTTTGAATTGGGGATTTAATCATAGACCAGATGCCAAAATTGATTCTTAAAATAACCTTTATAATCAATATTGATCTATCTTGTGTCACAAATTGAGTAGAATTGCTGTGATTTATCTGCATTCTGCTTGCTGACTGATTAATTTATTTAACATTCACGCATTGTATATAGTTTGTCTTGTTTATTTGTAATTACATTATCAATTATTGCTCAGAAGTTTATGGGTTTTAAGTTGCAAATTTAAGCAACATAGCAGAAAATTCAGTCTATGATAATTAAATATTAGTACATGGCATGGAAGAGCATATCGTGAATGCATCTTTGATTTTCTTTATTCCTATTTAACTTCTCTTGTATCTCTATTTGATAATGTAAAATAATTAGCTTTAGCTTTGGATTAATAGATTTATCAAACTTAATTGATATTCTTGGTAGAGATACAAAGAAGGTTGTATAATCATACGTTAAACCAAATATCAGACTCTTTTGAAAATGATTTGCATAATCTTATAGCAGTTGGGGATGAATGTAAAACCTGAATCATATGATTAAGAAAGCATATGGTAGTTTTTCTTCAAGAAAACGGAAAGTGGTTATCTTAATTTTTGAGCAATTAAATCAAATGTCACCTAGTGATGTATATCACTATAATGAAACTCAGCGAGGGTTTTTATTTTATTTTTTTGGGTGGATTTCTTTTCTTTTTGTAGAGAAGCCAGAATAAATATGAACAAATTCATGTTAGTGTCCATCAGTGCACAAATTTTGTGTTGGGATTGCTGAAGTCTAAATATTGATATTCACTAAATTTTCACTACGGAAAAGGTTCATAGGAGAAAATTTCATACTATAACAAATTTGCACCTCCTGGATGATGCTCCATTTTGCAGTGTAAGATTATATCAACTTGTTTATGTATTTTACTTTTCCATGTTAATTGTAAGATTTATATAAAAAATGAATATTTTACTTATGTGTGACGTAATTACAAATTTTCCTAAACCTAAACCATAAACCCTTATATAATTGTAAAACCTATTCCCAAAATTCAAAACCCTAAACTTAATCCCAAAACCCAATAACTAAATTTTAATTCGAATTAAGTTAATTTTAAACAAAACTAATTTTTTTAAAAAAATCACGGTAACCACTCAACATGTGTGCGGCTACACTAATAGCTTTTTTTTTTTTTTTGCTATTTAAGATGTGAGAGTCACTGCACACATTACACTTTAAACCCCCTCTCCCTCTTTTTTGCACTTTAGTCTCCTAAACATGCATTCTCAAAAAATTAAAAAAAAAAAATTTGTGTGCAGCGATGCAAGATTAAGAAAACCTTTCCAAAACTGCCTTGTTTCTGGACTTTTCTTTTTTTTTTTTAGCATTATTCATAGAAATTTGCCCATAAACATTTATTGAGGTTTATGACAACTGCAGTCAGTACCCCTCACATTTTGAAAATTACACTTGCCTCCCCTGATTGATATTTCAAAGTAACATTTGTTGATGTAAGCATCAAACAATGCTATGAATATCTTAAATTGTTTTTTTTTTATCAAAAGTAGCACTTTGTGTGTGTGTGTGTGTATATATATGTATATATATATATATATATATATATATTATAAACACCATATACAGAATTTTATACAAAAAGGACAATTGTCCTAACTTTACATTGGATCACAGTTGATCCACACAAGGAAAGACCCTTTCCATTCTATGTCCTACCTAATGTCAACGGCAAACTTTGCTACTTTGGCACTTAATCATATGCTTTCCTTTTGTTATACAAAAAAGCGCAAGAATCAAAAAATTGCTGCATTAGAATGATATCCTCCAATACTACCTCTGCATTTACATCCTTCCTATTTCCACTACTGACTTTCTGCAAAATATGTTGATGACTTCCTAGGACAATAATCTTTCTCCAACCTTCCATTTTAGCTTTTATCAGGGCATATCTTATCACCTCTGCTTCTACCACTGTTTTATTACTCCATTTTGCTTCTATTAATACCCAAACCGCTTTCACCTTGCCATATGCTTCTCTCGCAACTATTCCATAGCCTGTGTTCCTCTTCTGACTATGCACATATGCAGCAATCTCTAATACTATTGTATTAATAGCTGCTTCACCTCGACTTCTACAATTTGCAATCTTTTTATCAATATTGCTTTTCTCCAATTGTACCTTTCTTACTTGATTGTATTCAATCCACTTCCTCCATTGCCTTCTGAACAACCTGATATTGCTGTGATTTCTCTTTTTGAAACTGCCATTTGTTCCTCACCTTCCAATTATTCTAGAGCAAGTAGCAAGCAAGGGTATTGTGATTACATCCCTTCTGCCTTTCTCTTGCACCCATCAGTGCAGTCCACCACTTCCAAAGATCATCCTTATGTCCCACTAATCCATCCCACCTGATTGGTGATAGTTCCCACATTTCAACAGCTTCTTTACAGAAGAATAGCATATGCTCAATAGACTCCTCTCGTTCTCCACACCTTTTACATGTAGCATCCCAATCCCTATTCTGTTAAAAATAATCTGATTCACTAGAAGAATTTAATTCAGACACTTCCAGATGAAGTGTTTCACTTTCTGTTTCATATCCAACTTCCAGAGGAATTTCCAATAGATCTTTGCTTGGATAGCGTGGCTGTTTTCACCTGGCTCTACCAATCTACTATTCTCTTCCCCTTCTTGTTTACAAGCCTCTATATACCCAAATTTCACAGTGTAGGTCTCAGAATCAACGTATTTCCAATACAACCAATCTACTTTCCTGGATAGACTTATTGGAGTACTTAATATGCTCTTCTGATCCTCCGAATTAAATAATTGGCCTATTAACTCCTTGTTCCAATTGAAGTTCTGAATCAACTAGCTCACCTTCACTATTTCACACTGTTGTGGCTTCAAGTTAGTCACCTTGCCCGTAGCATTGTCTCCCAATCATTTATCCTCCCATATACTGATTGTTCTCCCATCCCCTACCCTCTTCCTAACCCCTCTCATCACAACAGACCTTGCACTTAACATACTCCTCCAAAATTGGGATGAACTTGCATTAGTCTTTGCTTCCCACAATGATGTGTTTGGAAAGTATTTGCTTTTTATTATCTTACTTGCCAAGATATTAGGTGATGTAACCATTCTCCATAGCTGTTTAGCCAATAGTGCAGTGTTGTAATGGTACAGATCCTTAAAGCCCAACTCACCCCACTCTTTTGGTTGACTAATTTGTTTCCAACTCATGAACTAGATCTTTTTCTCTTCTCCACTGCTGCCCCACCAAAACCTTGCAATTCTCGAACTAATCATGTTACATAGGCTTTTGGAAAGCCTAAATATAGACATAGTGTAAACAGGTAGTGCCATAATAATTGCCTTGATGAGCACTTCTCTTCCTACTGGACTCAAGAAACTTGTTTTCCAGTCTTGCACATTTTTACTAACCCTCTCTTTCACAAAATCAAACACCTGATTCTTGCTCCTTCTAATCACCAATGAGAGTCCTAAATGTTTTGCTTGTGTAACTACCTTTATCTCCCCCAAAACACTACAAATACTCTCCTTTTTATCCACTGTGGTGTTGCTGAAAAAAACACTGAGGATTTGTCAAGATTAATCAGTTGGCTAGATTCTTCCTCATATAGTTTCAGTAGCCTCCTTAACTCCACAGTTTGGTCCACCTCAGCCTTGCAGAAGAGTCATCCGCAAAGAACAAGTGGGAGACTTTTGGGCCTCTCCTACAAATGCTTAGACCTGGTAGAGTTCTTCTGTTGCTTGCTTGCTTGAACAAATTACTTAACCCTTCAGCACAAATGATGAAAAGGTATGGTGAGAGGGGGTCCCCTTGCCGAATTCCTCTTTGAGGTAGCATAAAACCTGTTTTTTGTCCATTTACATTAAAAGCATAAGAGACAATAGAGACACTAGCCATTATCCAATTTATTAATTTTTCACTAAATCCCATTTTGTTCATAATAGCAATTAAGAAAGGCCACTCCACTCTATCGTATGCCTTGGACATGTCTAATTTATAGCCATGTTTCCTACTGACCCTTTTGTTATAGATTTAAGGTGATGGATGAACTCATGAGCTACAATAACATTATCCATAATCTATCTACCTGGGACAAAGGCAGATTGAGTGTGACTAATACATGTACTCAAAACAAGTTTCATGCGATTCACAAGCAACTAGGAAATGACTTTTGCAATAACATTGTATAAACTTATGGGTTTATAATGGGACAAACTAATGGGAAAATCTACCTTAGGAATCAAAGAGATGAGGGTCCCGTTAAATGATTTCAAGAGGTGTCCATTATGGAAAAAGCTCTTAATAGCTAACACTATGTCTTCATTTATGATGAACCAGAATTTTTGGAAGAAAATAGGGGGCATCCCATGAGGTCCAGGGGACTTATGAGGGTGCATGGTGAAGAAGGCTAACTTTATCTCTTTTTCAGTAAAAGGTCTAGTCATCACTAAGTTCATTTCCTGGGTAATTGATTGTGGTATCCCAACTAACATATCCTCTATTCTGTTAGGAGCCGTAGAGGTAAACAGGTTCCTAAAGTGGCTGGTAACTTCCTCACTAATCTCATCCTCATTCTCACACCATTCTCCATTTCTCTTTTGAATCTTATTAAGCCCATTACTTTTCCTTCTCTATCTTACCACTGCATGGAAATAAGCAGTTTTCTGGTCACCCTCCTTTTAACCAATTTGATTTGGCCTTTTGGCTCCAATAAATCTCCTCTTTCCTGTAAGCCTCCTCCAACTAGTGCTTCCAATACCCAATCTGCCTCTTGATTCTCTAATCTTCTTAAGCTGCTCTTTACACTTCTTTATTCTGCAACCAGCATTGAAATGAATTCTCCTATTCCAGTCCAATAGTGCTAGTCTACATCTTTTAATTTTGGCCATTACCCCGAACATTCTTGACCCCTGAACATTAGTATTCCATGCTCTCTTAATCACCTCATTAACCTCATCATGTTCCAGCCACGTCTTGTCAAACATAAATCTCCTCTTACTCTTTCTTTGAACAGGATTAGAATTGAGCAGCAATAGGCTATGATCTGAAGCCTCCGTAGGAATATGCAAAATTTTTACTTTGTCAAAATATTTAGCCCATCTAATGCTACTCAATCCTTTGTCTAACCTCTGTTTAATCTCACTTCCATCCTCCCATAATACTCTCCAGGTCCAAGGCAATCCATCGTAGCCCACATCAACCAATTATTATGATTAATGAATTGCCTAAATTGTCTGAAAGACCAATCATCTCTTACTCTACCCCCCACTTTTCTTCGTTAGAAATAATGTCATTGAAATCTCCAATGATAATCCAATTCTCCCCCCAAACACTCATCCTTCTTTGCAAGACATTCCACTACTGCTGCCTTATGCTACCTACTGTACTAGCATATATCTCTATACACCACCAGTCCAATCCTAGATCCTGGTCCATGATCCTAACCTCCAGAGTGAATGCAGTTGAAACAACTTCCTTTACCCTACTACTACCCTTCCAAAAAACTGCCATCCCACCATCTCTCCTAACAGTCCCCACTACTTCCATATAGTCATATCGAATCCTTCTCCTCACTCTTTCCATGACTGGCCTCTTGTTTTTAATTTCACTTAGAATAATAATATTAGGGGAGTGGAGGTTAATCTCCTCCTTAAGATGGGGAATTGTCAAGGGACTCCCCATACTTGGATAATTCCATACCAAAGCTCTCATTGTAGATTTGGAGACCATTTTGGGACGGTCTCCTCCTCCCTCCAATTCTCCTCATACCTGTTCTCAAACTCTAATATGCTCTTTTTCTTCAAAATCTCCTCTTCAGTCAGATCATCGCCCTCATCTCTCAATTTGAACTTCCTTTTTCCTTGCTCCACCTATACCTTCATATTACTATTAGCTTCTTTCAGTGGAGGTCTCAACGAACAAGGTAGTCTTCTGAATTTTCGACCTCCTTTTTGCTTCTTATTGTTGACCACCTCTATGTTCACACAGTTCCACTCTATTTGCTCCTCACTTCCCATTTGTATCTGCTCGTTTTGCATCAACAGAGCCCCTAATTCCACCATAGTTTTCCTCTTATCATTCTCTTACCTCGCTTCTGCTTCACTAGCATCCTGATCTATGCTTAGTTGTCCACTCCTCTCTTGCATAATCCTTCCCTCATTCTGCCTACCATCAACCTTCTCTTTTTCTAGTCCCCCCTCATTCTCCATTACACTTGCTTTCCATCCTTCTACATTTCCAACTTTCCCTCTCTCCATACATCTACTACCCTCCCCTCCCACCTGTTGTCTTGTAGGATTATTCTTGTTCACAGCTCTCTTGTCATCTTCCTCTAAAATTTCCTTATTTCCTGCCATTATAGTAAGCCCTCCTCTTGGGCTTCCACCTTGTGAACCACTGCCCCCCATAACCAACTCGTAACCAGTTACCATACTGTTGACTATCATTGCTAAATTGTTGTTATGTATTTTTTTGGAAATAGATAAATTATTTAATGGTTTATAAAAGTCAAGAAATTAAGAAATTCCCAATACTTTTACCAAAATTCTTCAATTACACCAAATCTCTTCCTGTTTCCCAACAACCTAAGACATCGTCTGGTTGGCAAGGATTTTTGCCTAAAAGATTAATCTTTTTTTTTTAATTTAAATCCTACTATTTGGTTCATTTTTAACTTACTAGAAAAGTAAAAACATTATTGAAAACTTAAAAAATAGGCACAAAATCCCTAGATTCTAAATCTTCGTATTAATTTCCCTTCCAATAATTGCTTCTGCTTTGGCACTAATTATTGGAATCCATGTACTTTTCAATGTGCAGATTTACTTTATTTTGTCATGTTTGTTTGCTTGTAATTGTGCATCTCCATCGAGCTTTGCATTTATCAAAAAATGATAATATGTTTGATCACACTAGATTCAACCAATATACATCATCGAATTAATTAGGAGCCAATTAGTTTAAATTTCTCAAACACTATTACTATAAATATCATTAACCTTACTATGAGTAAAAATTTTAACGATTTCTACCAACATTTTTAGTTTAGTAATAGAATATATATCATTTTCCCAAAAAGACTAATGAGTTTGGTAAAATAATATTCTAATAAAAATCCTAAAAACCCTTCATTCTAATAAAAAAATACTAATAATTATTTTTTGACATCAATAATAGTGTCATTACTACAAACATCTATTCTTCTCCTTGATTCCTCTAAACTAAACACCCTTTTAGTTTATCCAGAATTAAATATTACTCTTTTTCTGAAAGAAATCACAAAAGCTAACGAATTTCGCACCAATTTATACCTCTACAAGAATGGACCCAAGAAATTTAGTGATTACTGATGAAACAAAAGCAACCTCCGTTCATATACAAATGAAAAATCTCAAACCAACTACCACAAACTCAGTAGTCAAAGCTCCAACAACGGATAAAATCTAAATCCTCACCGCGGAAACAATTCACAACGCATCTTTCTTTGTGCTTGAACTGAGACGGGAAACTTCAAATATCATGGTATAAACATATTTTTCTAAGAAACACATGGAGGACGACCCTTATCTTCTGAATTCCTGGTTTATGATTGGCCCTTCGACCATTACTATCCTCAGGGAATTTAACAAAGTAGTAGAGATGTATCTCTGCATGCAAACCTGCAAGCAATCAAGCCAGTAGAGCCAAATTAGTAAATATCTTCCCTTAAACAACAAAGTTGCTAAATATTGCAAATTTACCTGCTTACCGTAAGAAAGCAAGTAAAGCCAAGATACTTGACTCCTACTAGATGAGATTCCTGGCGTTTATGCAAATCATCAATTCATCTTTCTTTTGAAGCAGCAGGATTCCGACCAAACTGGATGATTATAGGCTTTCCTTTAAACACATAACCGTTAACTAGATTCTGCATTCAGTGTTTATTTGTTAATTTTTTTCCAAGTTGAATAAAGATTTCTAATCACACAACTCATTACTTTTTCAAGTCAGCAGAAAAATAAATAAAACATACAAGGGAATCTATACTTTAGGAAATCCCAAAACACGAAAAAAGTGGATTGAATCATAAAAAAGTAATGGATATTGCTCGTAGAACTATAATTCTAAATAAGACAAAGGTGGAGTCTGCACAGAAGTTCATCTCATGGATTACCTTAGAAATCAATCGGGAGGTTCTGTGCTTAAGATTCTTAAAGTAGATTGAACAAGGGAAGACAAATTTGCTTACTAGTCTTCATGAGGCCAATAGGCACAAATTACTTGCATCAATACAATAAGCAAAAATACACTCATTTTAATCAGAGAAATTGATTCTGTTGTGCATCAAAGGAAAAGAAACCAGTTTCATCTTCTTCCTTCAGTACCGTCTTTCACGACAAGAGTAACTTATGTGGTCCTATACTCAGAACAGTTTGGTAAGAATTTTTACAACTGTAGCTTTTGAATGAATATAATTAATGACAGACTAGTAGAGCACCTAAACTTTAGATGACTTCAATTTATTGTTTCGAAATGGCTGAAGAACATGAAGAGTGCAACTATTAAACTTTGAGGTGCCATAACCTCATAGTACATGTCTGTTTTCAGTTTTTTCCACAAAATATTTCTTTGTTCAGCAAGATATATGTATCAGTGGCTGTGAAACTAAACCAGCTATTACAGAAAATAGCTAGTAGCAAGTGTTGTTCACAGAAACAAACATACTATATGGACGCACAATATAGAAAGATTACAAGCAAAACAAGAAGACTACGCTATAAGAGCAACTTACCAAAGCAGCATGAGCAAGTTCAACCGATGGAAAGGTAACAAAAGCCTGGCCTCTCATTCTTCCTTCCTGTATGTACAAGAATTGCAGTACTTCAGTGTCAACCACTCAAGAGCAGAAAACTAGCTTTGAAAATTTTACCTAGCATTGGTGTCGAAAAGATTATTTAGGCAACTCATTATCATAGGGAAAAAAGGATCAGAAGCACAAATTAGAGGAGCTAATGGGACCCAATTCTTCTTTTGAAAAGGATAAGCAGGAAAAGTTTGTTGATCCTTCCCAGCCTGTGAAATGCATTTGTTTATCGAGAATGACATAAAGCATTCGTGCACCAGAAACCAAGATATTGGGAAGAGATGGAATTATTAGGAGTTAAAAATTCTTTTCCAGAGCAAGGAAGTTCTAGTTAACAAAATATGCTTTAGTTGCAATAAATGACAATAGCCCATGATATCTGCAAAACAGTTTATGAAAAATTAAATTTTTTTTTTATGTGAATGTATGGTGGGTAGACTGGTATTAGTGTAGTATATGCCCTTACATCAACAAGCACACATTTTTAGAACAGGAAGAAGCAGATTTTAGAAGTTTGACTTGATTACGGCTCTCACCTGCATCAACTTCACACTAAGATTGGATTTTGCTTCATCAATGCTTCCAAAGAATGAGCCTACAGCATATCATGACAAAGAAGATAAGCTGAATGCACTCAGAATAATGTAAAACCATCAGAAATTAAAACTTATTCGATGCCATCAAACATTAAAGAACTGGTTATCAATAAATAATGAGCCTGAGATTTTACACCCACCAAAAACAAAGTAGAAGTCATCAGCTACCACATCCTTTGCTAAATTCTTTATGTACAATACAGGAGAAGGATTCCCAGCACTATAGTTCTGCAAAATGGAAATTCATGCTTGTGAGGGACAAGCTATGTTTATGGCAAATAAATTTATTAAGAAATGATGTTGCTCTTAACTTCCTTTGTGTAAATTATTTCAGTGGGCGAAGCATGTCCAAAATTTTCCAAATTCTTAATTCTTGAAGATTGAGGGAAAACTATTACTTGGCATTAAGCTAAACATAATCCTTGTCAATTAGACTATATTAGAAACATGTATGCCATGAAAACCTGTAGTAAGTCATGTAATCTGAAATAAAACAATAGTGAAAAAGATTATGACCAAGTAATTATGGTACCTTAAACATAGGTAGGGATAAAATCTCCTCTGGGGGCAGTTTTCCACTCTTTAGCTCTTCCAGGGTTGCATAAGGCATGTGTTCCAAGTCCTCTTTGTCAGGCTTCAGTAATTCCTCCCCAGCTGCTTCACCCATCTGTTCATTCTGAATCTGTTTTGGTGCAATTTTAATCTGCAAACATCAACACCAATGAAGTTCAAAACCTCCACCAAGGAAAGGTTTTTAATGCACACGTCTCCAAGAAGGAAAGCACTGACCTGTAGGACAGGGTTCTTCTTTTTTATTAATGGCATTTCTTTTGGAAGTAAGGCAGCACGTTTCAATCCAACAGCCTCATGAGCGATGTCCTCGTTGACTGCAGGGCCTACAATATCCTCTAGCTTGCTACGCTTTGCTTTAGATCTGGCCTCTCCAGGAGTTTCCTGGAACATTAAATTTTGCATAAATGTATGTATATCAATATAGGCTTTTACCTTCCATTAATAAAAGAAAACAAAAGCATGCTTATCACGCACTAGATAGCCAAAGACTCAGATTCTGCTGCGTATTCAATTACACTGAACAAGACTGTACTTGTATTAAAGACCATCAAGACATAGGATAGAACAACGGAGGAAAAGCTTATAAGAGTTTCATAATTAAAAGGATCCCAGAACATCTATTCTACAGGGCAACGGCAGCCATGAAATCGCTCTTTTAGCCAAAAAAGGCAAGATAAGACAAAAAAATATGGGCATATATATCCCTCTGACAGCTAAAAGACAAGACAAGACAAATATTTATGGGAATGATAGGGCCTCATTAATAACAAAGGAAAGGGGAAAGATCTACTATCTTTCCAAATGGAGTGAGTCAGGCAACGTATGCAATTATATATACATCTGAGAGGAAGAGAAGATATATTGCAATACTTTAAAAGGCAAAGAAAAATCTCAACTGCAGGGAGAGCAGAGATCTGTGTTTGTACCAGGTACAGTATCAGCTCCAACACTGATGCTGGAGAGAATGCTACTCTCTTGAGATGGCTAAATATACAAGGACATACATACCGAGCAACTGAAACACGTCTTAACTATGAGCAATACTCATGTATTGGAATGAGTAGATCTTATCAGCATTTTGAGACACCAGTAGACTATAACTTCTGATTGTTTTCTTTAGAACGTCTAGAAAATCAATTGTCCTAGGTTAATGGCTAACAAATATTTGTTTTTGCTATGGAAATTGATTTTGAAATAACTGATCCCAAAACAGAAAACCAATTAACTCAAATTTCATTAATTTTCACGAATGAGTAACAAGTTACAAAAACAAAACTAGACATAAGTTGGATATACTTCTATAATGCATATGAAAAATAAATCACTATATAGATCATAATAACTTTGTCATGCCTTGTTATAATGAAACAATTGTTTTCGACTAAGAGGTAGATGTTGCAAGCAAATGGAACCAGAGGCCCTCTTTTAGGATCTTTCTTGTCACCGTAAGACATCAGACAATGAGTCTTGAATATTACACTTTTGAGTTATGTTTTTAAAAATGTTTCAACTGTCAACTCAATGAAACAGATTTTAGCAGAAAACTGGAGGAATGAAACTGTAGCTTTTCAAACTTAGCAACCAGGAACAGCAGCAATCTAAATTAAAGCTGGCTGTTCCACCCAGTTTTGAACCCTGTTGTCTTTCTTTTCAGCTAGAAAATTTAAATCTAAACATTTAAACTCATCTACCAATTCACTCGCTTTGCAATATTGGCTCATGACAACTTAGATTTGGAATTAGTCATCACAGTTCTCTACATCTTAGAAGAATATTTCAAGTATTGCATATGTACACGATGAATTAATTGGAAGAAAAACTGCATAATAATGCCCAAAAAAAGACCAGCATGACATGTAAAAGCACATGCGTAGAACATTACACAAGAGAAAACTATATCATGAATTTTTCACAATCTAACAATTCAAATCTGATCACTAGCACATTATATACCCAGACAGATACTTCCAATTTCATGTCTGAACTTACTAGGGAATTGACGATCATTTCTTCAAGAAAGCATCCTAATTATATCTGGATAACCCAGACAAAGTGAACCATTATTTGTCCTTAACTTTTAATTACGTAGAAGAGTTTCTTCAGAGAAAATTGCAATGAAAAGTTTATATCCACATTCTTTTCTTTTTTCTCCAAAATAAGATTTTCATAATTAAGTGAAAATCCATAAAGTTCCCAGCGATTTGGTAACCGACTAACTGTTGCATCCAAACCACTGAAATATTGTATGAGGCAAATACAATAAAACTCCACCAGATCAAAAGAATCAGTTTGGGGCAACATTTTTGCTACAAATTTGGGTATAGGAACCATGAATGATCCTAAGTCATCTCAAAATCTACATAAAATGAACCACTCATTCAGTAATAACCTTGCACAAAGGAATGTTGATTTAATTGCTCTGTGTTAGAGATTATTAACTACAGGATTTTATAGGAGTTAACAGGAAGAGAGAATGAGATTAAGACATTCAAAACCCAAAAGTCAAAGCAGCTATGCATGGAGATAATTAACACCAATTCTGGTCCCTAGGCCAAACTAGTGATGAACTTAATAAAGACTCCAATTTACCTATCAAATTCACCTGTGTATTTCACTTTAAGATAGAATTTAGTATTAAATTCTTCTTTGGTTGGATACAGTTTTGTGGCAAATATCAAACAAGTCACAAGAGCATTATTTGAGAATACAGCAAGAGATTACCTCATCTGAAGACTCCATTTCTGATTCACTAGTGGATACATCTTCCATCTTAGTTTCTGTGGGTACAGGAGGAGGAGGTGGAGGAGGAACAGGCACTGAAGTTGGTAGGGTTGGTGTAGGAAGTGCCATACGAAATGGAGCTGGTATATTCATTTTATTCATCAAATGCAATACCTAAAATAAATAATTTAGTTTCATGAAGATGATGTTGCTGTAGTTTAACCATTCTAATCCATAAACATAAACAAAGAGCATAAAGAAAAGAATGAAAAGTGTTTCTTTAACCTGTGTATAGAACCGGGGAACAGCAATAAGAGCATTTACAATGTTGGTGAGGATATTCCCATCAGGAGGGGGATATGCATATCTACACGGACAAGTAGGTCGGTCAACTACACTGGACCAATTTGGAAATATTCTCAAATATAAAAATGAAACGAACAAAAGGGCCATAATTAAATCTGTGCAGTAACTTAAAGCTGAATTAACAACAAAAGGCATTTTTCTGAAGTGCAAGGGTTAACCTGCTCCCTCAGCTGTATTATTCGTTGTCTGCAAAAGATATACAACTCCATATATAGCTAAGTCGCAATTCCATATTGTATTTACTTAAAAGCATCTAAACTAACCTAGTTTTCATCCTACAAGGATACAAGGTAACATGGCATGCGCCTAGAGTTATCTGGGAGAGCTCCTATAAAAGGCAAGAATAGGAAGGGAAGCTCATGGTAGCTAAACAAAGTGGCATCCTTTAGTAAAGAATTAAAAGATTTTTTTGTTTGTGTGTGTGTGTGTGTGTTTTTTTTTTGGGGGGGAAGGAGGGAGGGAAGAAACATACTCAAGGTAGGGAGGAAATGGATAGTCCACGCCAAGTCTTTCAGCAATTGGTTCACTAGTAAGAGTAGATCCTAATTTGGATCCTTCCATTTGATCCTTGGAAATAGTAGCACCTTTCATCAAAGAACCCAAATCATTTCCCCTTTTATTTCCATCCTCTTCGCCTTTATTATCTTTTACTCGTTCGCTAGCTCTCTCAACGGACAAGACTTTGCCAAGAAATCGCAACCTGACAATCACATTTTGGAAAGACCATAACCATGTAAAAAATTTAAAGACGAGAAATCAGGAATCATGACTACAAATCAGAAGCGTGGGACAAAAAGATGCACACCCATTCAGTTGTTGTTGTGCTTGACGTGCCAAAGCTTCATTCTTGAAACCCACAAAAGCACAGTTCTTCATCCTGTTAGGAGGATGTAATGTAGAGAAAGATTATACTTCAAGACAAACAGAGCTAGAATCCTAACCAAAAGTAATCCATATTGGACCACCACCACAATATCATTTTGAGGATGAAATTATCTAAAACAGGAATGGAAAACACATGCTAGTAGGAAAATAGCTTGCAGATTCTCATCAGATGAGAGTATGTGTATGTAAATGAAAACCACAGAATATAAATAAGAGAAACAAATATATAGAGACATTAGAAACACGATGTACGTATGCATGTATGTATTTATTTTCCAGCCAACTGATACACATTGCTTTATATTCCCCACTTACCAACTTTTAATTCAGCATCCAAAGTCGATAAACTACTTGAAATATGTGGCATGCATAATCATGAATCAATACAGCCCAGGAGTATTAATAAAGAATACATTACTACTCAATCTCATGAAATAAATTTTCCTACTCACGTGTCTCAAAACCCAAATTACATGCTGAACTTTTATGTATATCGCTAAAATGACTACATGAAACCAATATTCTTTTTTCCAATATTGTTTATCAACACTTGTGGTAAAATCAAGTTTGTGTACTTATCTAGAATATCTACAAGATTTTCTTTTTAATTTGAATAGCTACTACAGCAGCATAACAAAAAATATCCAAGACTTCAGTAATTCAAGAAAGCTCAAACTCCAATTTAAGTGTGAAATAATCAAAATCATAAAAAAAGAAATAAATAAAATCAGGATTTTACTAAAAATTAGGGCAAAGCAAACCTGCCATGAAAACAAGGACGGACGGAAGAGGCGCCGTAATGCGAGAAGAGGCGAGAGAGGGTTTCTTGAGGAATGGCTTCAGGAAGATGACGAATCAACAGCGTAGTTTCATGGCCATTTGACACGACTCCCGTTCCTCCTCCTCCTCCTCCAAGAGGATAATTCTGTACCGTCTGCAGCCGAGGGTGGTGGTCTACCGCCGGCGGCCGTGTAGCCTCAGCCATCAATGTAGACACTAATGCTAATATTCTCGACAATACTCTGGAGAAAATTAGTTAATTTGCTAAAATAAAAGCACAGAGAGAATGGCTATAATACTATTGGGTTTAATTACACCTTTTTTGTACCTCTAGAACGGGATAGTTCTTTTTAGCTTAAATACCTATCAAGATGGATTGAGAAAAATTTGTCAATCCATTATTATTATTATTATTATTATTATTATTATTATTATTATTATTATTTTGACAATGTCAATCCATTATTTAGTAAATCAACTCAGAATAGAATGTTTGAATGCGTATGCTTTTTGTAATGTTTAGTATAATCATATTTAGATATCAAAAATAAAATAAAGTTTATATTAATTTAACGTAATTGGCTTGGATATTTTAACTTTTTGTATTAGAACATAACATTTTTACTTGTTTGTTTGTGTCTACTATTTGTGTGTATACAAGAAACTTTAACATTTTTCTTCTTTTAAAAATGATTGATATGCTTGCTAAGATAAACTAATTCTACACTTAATTAATTTTAAATTTTTCTATAATCATCATCAATATAATTAAGAACTTGAAAAAAGTTGATAATAAAATAAAAAATTCATATCTTTCGTTTATCTAATCTAAGGATATTATAAAACGAGTAAGGGAGTTATTGTAACACTCCCCCTCCTTGGCACATTACTATTTTTAGTGTATGTATTAGAGAAGACCTGGTGTCACCTTACCTCTCCTACTTAACTTTTCTTTGAATGACGAGATGGTATAGCAATAGGGCTTTCTTTACGAGGGTTTAAAGATTCGACTTAAATGAAAATTATGTGCATTAATCAATTTTGTATTTCTTCTTCTCCTTCTTTCTTCAACTATTTTTAGTTTTCTTGACAAATAGTTTACAAATTCAATATTTAGCTTCTTGATGCTTTATTTCTAAATTCATGAGCCTTTTGTTTTGTTGATAATGCAAATTATTTTCTCAACCCACTCTTTACATCTAAAGAGTAAGTTGATGTTATAGCATCTTGCTATGAAATTTGAGAATTTGTTGTTATAGCATCTTACTATGAAATTTGAGAATTTGTACTTTTTAAAGGTTCATGTTGTTTTTGCATCCAATTTGTAACACTAAATATCATACTCTTAAGCTTCTTACATTAAAATCTTTTCAATTATACATTACATTGCAATTTGCAATCTAATTATCAGAATATCTATTTATTTTGTTATTTGCCATTAGCATCTTGTAGCTTGTATCAATTGGTTCCAGTTTTTCCAGATACGCCTTCAATCTCGACATACTCTCTTGCTTGGAAACTTATATTTACATTCTAAAGATCCAAAAATCTGGAGTATTGTAAATAAGCCATTTCATATATATTTCAGCATGTATAATCCCTAAATCACTATCTTTACATGATAAAAAAATGTCTAACATTTACCAGCTTAGTTTGCTGAAAAGGGGGAAAAAAAAAACAACTAGTAAAGTTTAAGTTATTTATAAAACCTAACTTTGGTATCGGTCATCAACAATGAAGATATTAAAACAATAATATCCTAGCATTTTGGAGCCAATATTATGCGCAAAAAATCAATTTTTTGATATCGTTTAAATTGTTCCATACATAATCATTAACATATTTTGTTAGGAAAAATACAATATTTAAAGGTATTAGTACTTTGTTACAATTATAATAGGAAAAATACGTAATATTGGGCAAGAGCAGTTAAACTCCATTTCAAATGTTGCCGCTTGTGCTTCCATATCCCGAGGATTGTCCCATTGTCATTCAAAAAAATTTACCCATGAGACTTCAAATTTTTACTATTCTAATGCAAATGTCATGTTAGCTTCCAATAAACTATTAGATGCTATAAAGTAATTACTAATTGTATTATCTGAAGAAGTCGGATTATTTAAGAGTTGTAAAGATTTTAGCTTTCCCCTTTATCCGAATATTCTTTGTAAAAGCCATTATCGCAATATATAACTTATAAATGTAGTTTTGAATCCTATTTCCAGCTCTTTTATTTTCATCTTGAATCCTATTTTTCCACTTTTTTTTAGTTTCGTAACTATAAATTGTATGGAGCTTTATTAGCACTTTTGCAAGAAATTCTTGTAATTACTACATATGCTGAGATTTCAGAAGTCGGATTATTTAAGTGTTGTAAAGATTTTAGCTTTCCACGTTATCCGCACTCCTTTGAGAAAGTGATTATTGGAATATATAACTTATAAATGTAGTTTTGAATCTTATTTCCTACTATTTTGTTTCCATCTTGAATCCTATTTTTTTGCTTTTTTTAAGTTTCATAACTATAAATTTTACAGATGCTTTTATTTGAATTTCTGCAATTAGTGAATGTCCTGAGACTTATACTCCATCTATGTTTCAAGAATAGACATAGATTTCTCCATTTTCTTCTCTTTGCTCCCTTATATTTTTTTAGTACTAACAATTGAATAAGTGAATTTGTGAGAGTGAGGTGAGTTAAGTTCTTAAAGATGAAATGACATCATTAATTAGTATAGAAAATGTGATGCAAGTAATCTTTGATTGCTAGTAAGCTCCTAATGTAAAATTGAAAAACCAAAAGCAATCGAACTTTCTTTTCCAAACAAGAAAATAGCTATCAAACTTTGTAGTAGCTAGCAACTAAGTTTTGAGTGTTTATATACATAAAGAGTTGGTAGTTTATGGGAAAGGGTTGAATATGGCTTGGATTTTGGCATAATCCTATAAAGAATCGGTAGTTTATGTTTTTTGGTTGTGGATTCATACTTCAAGAACAACATAGTAATTTTTATAGATGTCGATTCCATCAAAGCCACCAATTCATCAGTTTTTGCTTGCATCAATTTCGCTAATCTATTCTAACTAATTAGATTCTGCAAGCAGCCAGCCAATCAATACATCAATAGTGTTGAGTCAACTATTGGGTTGTTTATTGCAACAACCTCACGGTATTTAAATACGGCCATTTATTATTACTAACGACAAGCTATTCATTGCTAATATATATACATGTACATATGTACATATATATGTATAAATGCATGTGTATCTGTCTATCTATGTACATAAGCATATACATATATACATATACATATATATTTACTTGTATATACATATATATATGTATATGTATGTATAAACACCAGCTATTTATATTATGATTATTAGTAATATAAAAGAAACAAATACAACTAGAAACCCATGAAAAGCTAGTAGTTTTTGTGTTAGCCACAAAAAATAAAAACCACTAGTAAGCTATAAAGAGCTAGTAGTTTATTTTAAAACAACACCACAAAACTATTTGTGACTTTTTTAATGCAAAGCAAATTAGTTAAGCAACGAATAGCTAGTGGTTTTTGTTTCTAGTTTAGCGACTCCTTTATTATCCACAAATGGCTATTTTATCTTTTAATGTGGTTTTTTTTTTCACCTAACCTTACAACCACAAAATTATAGTAGCGAAACCTCCCATCACTACTACTCCTCAGGTGGTGCACAATACCACTGCATTGAGTAGATATATAAGACTACAAAACCTCACGTCAACAGCCTTCACAATGCTACTTCTCATAGGGCAAACTTGCACTTTCTTCATTGACACACAAGCCTCACAATTAAAATGCTTTTGTTATTTCTACAACAACAAAAGCTTTTATTCACGGATTAGAATAAGAAGAACCAAAAGATGGCTAACAAGTAACTAGATATTTGTGGTTATAAAATAAAAAAAAAAAAAAAAGTTAAACAAGACTAACTAAAAAAAAAGGTCAAATGAAATACACAAAAAATAAGAAAAATGTAGGTTCACGATGCTATAATTCTTCAATTGGACTACCAAGATAGTACGTGTGAAAGGACCAATAGCATAAAGAGCTAGTTGTTTTTTCCATTTTAGGTAAGGACAAATAGCTAGTAATTTTTGGTTCCTCAAGCACGTCCATTTCAGGTTCGCACAAAAAAAAAAAAAAAAAAAACCACAAAGAGCTAGTAATATAAAGAAAACAAAAACCATTATAAACCCATAAAAAGCTAGTAGTTTTTATTTTAGCCACAAAAACATCTAGTAGTTTATGTACACAATAAAAAAAAAATCACAAATTTGTTTGTAGTTTTTTTAATACAAAGCGAGTTAGTTAAGCAATGAATAGCTAGTGATTTTTGTTTCCAACTAGCGAATCCTTTATCATCCACAAACAACTATTTTGTTTTTTTAATGTAGCTTTTTTTTTTTCAATTGACCATACAACCACACAATTATAGGTGCGAAACCTCCCATCACTGCTGCTTCTCAGGTGATGCGCAATAGCTCTACATGGGGCAAAAATATAAGGCTTCCAGACCTCACATCACCAACCTTCACAATGCTACTTCTCACATGGCACCTTGCACCTTTCTTCATTAACACACTAACCCTCACAATTAAAATGCTTTTGTTATTTATACAACACTAAAAGCTTTTATTCATGGATCAGAATCAGAAGAACCAGAAGATGTTGATCTATTAAGCAAGCTTTTACTGCCACCGCAAGAGACCAAATACTCAGACGTACTGCAGGTAAGTTTTTCCAGTGTTGTTCTTATAATTCTTAGCAAACTTATGATATTGCCCATATGATATGCTTAAATTCTTCTCTAGTTTAATTACACATTTTTTTGTACCTCTAGAATGGGAAAGTTCTTTCTACTTGAAATACCTCTCAAGATGGATTGAAAAAAAATGTCAATCCATTATTTAGTAAATAAAGTCAAAACACAATGTGTATGATTTTTGCAGCGTTTAATATAATCACGTTTAGATATCAAAATAAAATAAAGTTTATATTAATTTTACTTAATTGTCTTTGATATTTTAATTCTTTATATTAGAACATAACATTTTTACTTGTTTGTTTATTTGTACTATTTGTGTGTATACAAGAAACTTTAACATTTTTCTTCATTTAAAAATGATTTATATGCTTGCTAAGATAAACTAATTGTACTCTTAATTAATTTTAAAATTTTCTATAATCATCATCAATATAATTAAGAACTTGAAAAAAGTTGATAATAAAATAAAAAATTCATATCCTTTATTTATCTAATCTAAGTATATTATAAAATGAGAGGGGGAATTATTGTAACTCTCCCCCTTCTTCCACGTTGCTATTTTTAGTGTGTGTATTAGAGAGGGCTTGGTATCACCTAGCCTCCTCTATGTAACTTCTTGTTCTTTAAATGATGAGGTGGTATTGCAATGGGCGTTTTTATGAGGGTTTAAAGATTTAGTTTAAATGAAAATTATGTACATTGATCGGTTCTTACATTTTGTGTATTTCTTCTTTTCCTTCTTTCTTCAAATATTTTCAGTTATTTTGACAATTAATTTACAAATTAAATATTTAGCTTCCTGATGCTTCATTTCTAAATTCATGAGCCTTTTTGTTTTGTTGATAATGCAAATTATTTTCTCACGCCACTTTTTACGCCTAAAGAGTAAGTTGCTGTTATAGCATCTTGCTATGAAATTTGAGAATTTGTGGTTATATCATCTTGTTATGAAATTTGAGAATTTGTACATTTTGAAAGTTCATGTTGTTTTTTAATCCAATTTGCAACACTAAATATCAGACTCTTAAGCTTCTCACATTAAAGTCTTTTCAATTGTACATTTATAATATTACATTGCAGTTTGCAATCTAATAATTATAATATCTATTTATTTTGTTATTTGCCATTAGCATCATGTAGTTTGTGTCAATTGGCTCCGGTTTTTATAGGTACACCTTCAATCTCAACATACTATATTGCTTGGAAACTCATTTACAGTCTAAAGATCCAAGAATCTGGAGTACTGTGAATAAGCCATTCGTATATTTTAGCATGTATAATCCCTAAATCACTATCTTTAGATGATTAAAAAAGCCTAAAATCTACCAACTTAGTTTGTTGAAAAAGGTAAAAAAATAGTAAATTTTAAATTATTTATAAAATTTAACTTTGGTAACTATGATATGATTGAAAATTACTGCATGTTGAATCTGTCATTGACAATGAGGATATCAAAACAATAATATGTCAGCATTTTGGAGGCAACGTTATACGCAAAAATCTAATTTTTGATATGGTTTAAATTGTTCTATGCATAATCATTAACATATTTTTTAGGAAAAATACAATATTTAACAGTATTAGTACTTTGTTAAACTCCATTTCAAATTTTGCCGATTGTGCTTCCATAGCCCAAGGATTGTCCTCATTGTCATGCAAAAAAATTTACCCATGAGACTTCAAATTTTTATTGTTCTAATGCAGATGTCATGTTGGCTTCCAATAAACTGCCAGATGCTATAAACTAATTGTTAATTGCATTGCTAGATGCTATAAAGTAATTGTTAATTGCATTATTTGAAGAAGTCAGATTATTTAAGAGTTGTAAAGATTTTAGCTTTCCCCTTTATCTGAACTTCTTTGTAAAAGCCATTATTGGAATATATAACTTATAGATGTAGTTTTGAATCTTATTTCTAGCTCTTTTATTTTTATCTTGAATCTTATTTTTCCACTTTTTTTTAGTAATCAAAACTATAAATTTTACGGATGCTTTATTTGCACTTTTGCAAGAAATTCTTGTAATTACTGAATGTGCTGAGATTTAAGAAGTCAGATTATTTAACAGTTGTAAATATTTTAGCTTTCTCCTTTATCCGAACTCCTTTGATAAAGCGATTATTGGAATATATAACTTATAAATGTAGTTTTGAATCTTATTTACTACTCTTTTATCTCCATCTTGAATCCTATTTTTTTCTCTTTTTTTTTTAGTTTCATAACTATAAATTTTACAAATGCTTTATTTGCATTTTTGCAAGAAATTCTTGCAATTACTGAATGTCCTAAGATTTATACTCCATCTATGTTTCATAAATAGAGATAGATTTCTCCATTTTCTTCTTTTTGCTTCCTTATATTTTTTAGTACTAACAATCGAATAAGTGAATTTGTGAGAGTGAGTTAAGTTCTTAAAGATGAAGTGACATCATTAATTAGTATAGAAAATGTGATGCAAGTAATCTTTGATTGCTGGTAAGTGCATGATGTAAAACAGAAAAACCAAAAGCTATCAAACTTTGTTTTCCAAATAAGAAAATTGCTTTCAAACTTTGTAGCAGCTAGCAACTAAGTTTTGAGTGTATACATACACAAAGAGCTGGTTATTTATGGGAAAGAGTTGCATATGGCTTGGATTTGGGTATAATCCTATAAAGAATCAGCGTTTATATTTTTTAGTTGTGGATTCATACTTCAAGAAGAACAACACAATAATTTTTGCATATGTCGATTCCATCAAAGCCACCAATTTCATCAACTTTTTGCTTGCATCAATTCCGCTAGTCTAGTCTAGCTAATCAAATTTTGCAAGCAGCCAGCCAATCAATACATCAATAATGTTGAGTCAACTATTGGGTTGTTTATTGCAACAACATCGTGGTATTTAAATACGACCATTTATTATTACTAACGACAAGCTACTCATTGCTAATATGTATACATGTATATATATGGATAAATGCGTGTGTGTACCTATCTATCTATATACATATGCATATGCATATACAAATACACATACATAAACATATGTATGTATAAACACTAGCTGTTTATATTATGATTATTAGTAATGTAAAAGAAACAAATACCACTAGAAACCCACGAAAAGCTAGTAGTTTTTGTTTTAGCCACAAAAAATAAAAACCTAGTAAGCTATAAAGAGCTAGTAGTTTATTTTAAAACAACACCACAAAACTGATTGTGACTTTTTTTAATGCAAAGCGAATTAGTTAAGCAACGAATAGGTAGTGGTTTTTGTTTCTAGTTTAGCGACTTCTTCATTATCCATAAATGGCTATTTCATTTTTTAATGTGGCTTTTTTCACCTAAACATACAACCACATCATAATAGTAGTGAAACCTCGCATCACTACTGCTCCTCAGGTGGTGTGCAATACTGCTGGATTGAGCAAATATATAAGGCTGCAAAAACTCATGTCACCAGCCTTCACAATGCTGCTTCTCACATGGCACACTTGCATCTTTCTTCATTAACACACAAGCCCTCATAATTAAAAGGGATAATTGCACAAACCTCGCCTGAGGTTTATGACAATTGTAGGTAACTCCCTCCAGGTTTAGAAAATTACACTTGCCTCCCCTATTTTAATATGACTAGTAACAAATAGGCCCAAAATGCTGACATAAGCCAAAAAAAACAAAATGAATATCCCATAATGACCTTGTGAATATTTTCTAAAACAAATTAAAAACATTTCATACATAAAAGCCAAAATCCATTTAATCTTCATTCCTTCACTGCCTACCCAACTTTCAGTTTCCAATCCCGTTCTACCACTTTTAGTAATTCTCACTCAATGTTCAAATATAGTTTTTTTTTAACTAAAAATCTCTAGGTGTACTCTACATTCTGTTCTCAAAGACGGATAGATAGTTTAACTAGAAACCTAAACATCAATCTAAAGCTCAAGCAAAATCATTATCAATTTTAAACATGTATATTTTACAGTATAATTATCCTAGAAAACTAACGTATTGGCTTTGTAAGAATGTCACGTCTTCCCCTTTAAACCTTGTTTCCTACACGTAACACAACATGACCTTCAAAATCTGCCACAAATAGTAATTTTCATATAACCTATCAAAACTCCACATAAAACCATTAGATGTATTTGCCAACAAAGTGCTTATGAATGCAAGTATGTAAAGCTTACAAAAGATATAGGGTTCTATTTTAATGCAAATCATATACCGTTATTTAGTTCAAATTACTAAGGGATTGAACAAATCAATATGTATATGATTTTTTTGTACTTGCATTACATTAAACACATCACAAATAGAATATTGAATAAGTTAAAATATCTTTGAATTATAGAATGAAGCACCTTATGTAACATCTCGGGTCTGGACTGGCCCAATAGCTTTTAAGCTTTAAATTACGAGCTCAAAATGCTTAAGCCAAGTTATTTAGTAATTCAAATGCAAGATATTATATATTATCAATTTTCTTCTATTCCCACCACTGTGGGGTATCATATTCACCCCTCCTTTAGGCCTTTGTATCCTCGCAAAGGCCAACTCATATTATAATCTGGACTATCCACTTGGTTGTATCGGATTTTAGAGGTGACTCCCGCCCTTAGGTCGACATAGAACTTAATCCCATATAGCACTTAGTTCCTTCACTTCCTTGCGTAGTTGCGACCCAATATTATAGGCCCAGTCTCACCCCGTGCAGAGACTACACGAGATTCGCTCTGATAACATTTGTAACATCCCGGGTCTGGGCTGGTCCAATAACTTTTAAGTTTAAAACCAAGGTTCAAAATGCTTAAGCCATGTTATTTAGTAATCCAAACGTATGATATTATATATTATCAATTTTCTTCTATTCCCACCAATGTGGGATATCACACCTTACAGAAAATCATGGTCATATGATTGCACAATTGATATGCTAATGTCTTAGAGAGTATTATGAACCTTATACATTAACAAGTCATGATATATCACGTGTAAGCTAATTTTCAAGATATGGTAGTGATCTTAATATTAAACACTAGAAAGAAAATTTCAAAACTATGGAATATTTTAAGAAAAATATTTGGTATGGTTTACATTATACTTCTTATCAAGTCGTATTAGAGGGATATACAAATGCTAAATATGCCTCGAGTTTTGTAATTGGTTTGACTTTGAAAAAGCAAACCTATATCTTGCACTTGACTGTGAAATCTGAATTTATCGATTAAGGTTTGCCAAGGAAGCAAAATGACCAAGAAATTTGTTTTCATAAATAGAGTTTTTCCGCAGTAGATGTTAACTACATCCAATTTGTTTTCATAAATAAAGTTTTGTCCATAATCGATGTTAGCTACATTCTTGTATGGTGATATTGAAGTAACTAAGGTTCAAACTTACAGCAACATATATAGTAAAAAACAGTCATATGTGCAAGAACTGATTTCATATAGAAAATAATAAAACGGTGTTATGAAAACTAGAATTTACTTAGGCAACCTATTAACAAGTCACTCGAAAAAGAAATGATTAAAAGGACATTTAATCTAATGAGGCTAAATTTCCTGGCAAAAAACCAATAATGTTAATCCAATTATTACTTTGTATTGATTGCTATTTCAAAGTTCAAAAGGTAAATGAATTAATGATAATATCTACGTAATACATTAATTATTATAAATTACTCTATCCGTTACCTAATTTGAGATTGTGGAAATTCTTAATGTAGTTGTGCATGAGATGACTAAAATAATGGGGACAATATCATTTAGCATAGAAATAATGTTGCTTCCCGAAGTATTTTTGAATTTTCTCTCGCAAATGTTTTTGAAATCACGATCAGCACATAATTATGAAAGTGCTAAAGTTAATGTTGATCTCTTGTACAAAGCAGATGGATATTATATGACCTGTGATTTGATCTTTGATATATAAGAGCTACAGTCTAATCTACTTACCCTAATGACTATTAAGAATTTAATTCTCATATGCTCGTTAGAAGTTTAAATTCTACAGATACTCTTAGTCGTGCTTACTATTTATCGAGTAAAATGGAATCATGAAGAATTTAAGGTTGTCTTTGGCAATGTTCTAATGTGGGACACCAAATATTGCAAACAAGGAGTTAGTTAGTTCGTAAAATTTGTGATTTAAATTGGATTCAAATGTTCGAACCTTAATGTTCAGACATCCAAACTAGTACTGCAAAAGCTGAATTTCATGAGCAAATTGAATTTGCTTTCTGATATAATTCAGACCACAGTTTCAAAACTTTCGGAGATTTATGTCCCCCTCCTTCCGAATCTGATTTATCAATAAAATTGGGGAACATCCCCCCCCGGGGCCCCTGGCGCCAAAGCCCTAGCCCGTGTGTAAGGGTTTTGCCAAAATAAATAAATAAATAAATAAAAGAGAGATTAGAGAAGATGTGTTGTATTCTTATGAGATTTCTCTTCTACATATCTGAAACGAGTATTTCTAGCCAGAGGTCCTAGCAAACTTTATTATATCAACTCCCTTCTCTGAGTGTAAGATAGCAGAATTATTGTCCCTCTCACCATCAAATCCCGCATCTAACCTACATTATTGTTGACATCTATAAATTCTCTCTTTAAAGACCACTTCTTTTTTCTTTTTGGAATATTTTCATGTATTGCACAACAGTGATCTAGTTTGGATCTTCTTATGGATTCTTAACACTATAATCTTTTCCCTTTTTGTGAATCGCATAGAAAATGAAACTTAAGGGGAGAATAATCCAAATCATAACGAACCAAGACCAAGATAGTTCTGTCATGTCTGCAGTAGACAAAAAACCAACGACAAATTAGCTCAATGGACACCACTCTAAGCCACGGGCCATCTTCGATACGAAGGCAGATCAAATCTTATCATTTGGTTCTTGGAAAAATATCTATTATTGCAACTTGGTTAGTGTGAACTTTAAAAATAGGGATAATTTCACATTCCTCTCCTGAGGTTTGCCATAATTTTACCTACCTCCACTCAGATTTTAAAAATTACACGTACACTCCCTGTGTTTATTTTTTTTATAACAAAAAAATTCATTTTGATATTAGAATTTAAAAACACCAACCAAATATCCTAAAGTACCTTCAATTATTTTTAAAAACAACAAATGAGTGAAAGAAGTAAAAAAGGACCAAAATTAAAGTTTCTTTACCCACTAAATAGGCCTCCCAAGTTATTTGCGCATGTTTTTTGTTATTAAATTGGTCATCTCTTTCTTAGTAATATATTTTCTTATAAGATTTTGGTAGATAAAGTGATTTATATAGATTATTCAGATAATTGGATTTTGGAGAATAAAATATGATGAAAATTGAAAATTTGGTGTAACTAGTATGAGTATTTTGACATTTTTATGGAGTAAGGTTTATTTTTTTCTTTTTTTAAAGCAATTAAGGGTATTTTAGGGTGTTTAGTTGGTATTTTTGGATTACATTATCAAAATAGGTTTACTTGTTATAAAAAAATATAAACATATGGGTTGTAAATGTAATTTTTAAAACCTAAAGGGAAGTAGGCGCAACTATACCAAAACTCAAAGGAGGTATATAAAATTATCCAAAAAAAGGAAGGTGAGTGATTTCCATCGCTACCGCAAGTGGACGAGGGAGACAGAGATGATAGATTCACCACAAATCTTTGCAGCTACCAACACAACCAATATTCAAATGCATTTTCCCTCATCTGTATGTGTCACACCCCGTGCCCATGTGTAACACGCCGCGTATTAGGCTTACCCAATACGCAAGACTATCAAAATACTCAAAGCACTTCTAAGTCACATTTAACATAAATTACACAAGACTTCAAATCATTTCAAACAATCCTCAAAATAATATCATTTAACATCCATTGAAGTCACTAATTTCTCTTAGGTAAAATAAAAACAAAACATATAAACTAAAATTACTGTCCTTGACCTACCAACTAAATAATGTCCAATAAAATAATGTCCTCTATTGATAAGCCAACTGACCCACTTGTTTACCCCGAACTATAGACACCTGCAAAAATAAACAGTATAATTGGGGTGAGCAACCAACTTGCTCAATAAGCAATTCTGTTCCTTCTTCACCAGTTTGGGCAAGTACATTGTATATATACATATAGTACATGCATTTATTCAACCACATACTATCCATGATCACACATAACAATAATACTAATATATAATTACATAATAAGATCGTAGCATATCAAAGAGACATAATTAATACATACATGATAACACATAAGTAGGCTTAGATATTTCAAAGTAAGAACCAGTGGTATTAGATACCTAACCTAACTTTTTTCCAGTTATGAGGTCCAGAAAACGTACATACATGTCCTAACTACTCACCGTCAGAGAGATATATCGAGAACTAGTTCTTTCTGGTGTACAAGGAATAATCAGAGCCCATATCAAACATAACAAACATTCACACATTACACACACACATGCATATACATATAGGTAGTCAAGTTGCCACAATATATAAAGAATTTACACACATATTATAAGGTAATAAAGGGAGTAACGTAGCGAAAAATTTAAAAATTTATTACCTTAACCATGGATCTCTTTGATGTAATCTATATGATTAAAGGGTGTTTAGCACAAATTTCTCAAGCATAGAAGATTTCTATGCTTCAAAGGGGAAGATCCTATTCGATAAAGGTGTTGATCTACTATGAATAGCTCTCCAAGTGTAGAGCCTCCAATAGTATCCATACGAACATGATCTTTAGGAACCTTTGGGTTTGCTTGCCTTGCCTTTTGAGTTCTAGCTTTTTTGAATGATTATGAAGAACACAAGAAGAGAAAGAGTAGAAGACAAAACCTTAACTATTAGGAGAAAGAGAAAGTGGCATTTTCTTGGAGAAGAAAAATCGCCACCTCCCTCTCAATTTCTCTCTCTCTAAATTTTGTGTTGTATTTCATCAATCTTCCAAGAGTCAAGGTATGGACTTATTTATAGATATAGTATCCTAGTCTTTAAGGAAATAAGAGCAATTGGAAACCAAGAAAGTTTAGGAAGCTTACCTTAAGCTAATGCTATTCCTTTAGGAAACCTATTCCAAAAGGAAACCAAATAGCTTCTTAATTCCTTTTAGAAAACTAATTTCCATCAAGACTTAGAATATTTATAAATAAGTCCTTTAAGTTAATTTATCACATAAATTAATCTCATAAGTATTTTATACTTATCTTAATAACAATTTAACCCAAAGACCATATTCTAATTGTGTGTGACCCATTAGCTTCCATTCACGTTGGCAATAAGTACCAATTATAACTCATTAATTAATTAATTAAGAGCTAGATAAATTAACACTTTAATTTATCATTAATTCACTAATTAATTAATTTGCACTTATAGATCATGAGTGGCGTCTAGCAATGCATCATGACCACCCAAGTGAATAGGAAAGTCATATGGTAGAATACACCTATCAATGACAATGTTACCATATAATTAATATTCTTTCGCCACACTATATCCCAATTAGTCTAAGAGTGTAGTGCGCACTCTTTAAATGACTAATTAACGATTTCTTGTTCCTGAAATATAACTTTCTATAAAAGTATAACCTTGAAACTCTTTCAAGTCATACTTTCACTTTTGCGCAAAAGATTCTTTAAGTTATATTTCAACAAGTGGCCAATCCGGGATATATTCTCCTATAATAAGGAGTGGTGAATCTTATATCGATTACTCACTATCCTTCCATGCTTCATACTATACCCAATCTCTACCATATAGGTTACTCTTTTACGAGTACCGAGCAATAGAGTCAAAGCATAGCAATCCACACTCAAGATACCATGGTAATCTCAAGTCTAAGGATCACTTACACCATTGCCATTAAGAGTATAACTCATTAGCACTATAAATAGTAATTCTTTGCGGATCAATCCAATGAACTTGTTCTCTAACAAGCATTCACATACTAACTTAGGTGTCGCACACCATAGTTGACAAGATCAACTACTACTTATCCTAAGTAGAGGTAAAGTATGTGCTAGTCTTCCCATATTAATGATGTCCAATTTCATAAATACTACGACTAGGGATATTTAAGAATATAACTTAATGTGTAATAAGAGTCTCATCATTGTAACTCTTACAATCTCTTATACACAGTTAATATTCTATGAACTTTATCAAATAAACAAGTAATATTAATAACAAGTATTAAATGACAAAGAAAATGCCACATATAAGTATAAAATGAAATAAGCATAAAAAAACCTCAAAAACCAATTTGGTTTTAGGGCATACACTAACACATATCACCTACCCATTTTGAATTTCATATTATGAAAATATTCATCAAAGGAATAATATACATATACAAATAATTCTTTCAAAAAAAAAAAAGAAATGTTAGGAACTACTTACACAAAAAGTCGAACACCAAATGTACTAGCTCAAATAATCTTGATTCCAAAGATATTCACCACCTATTGACCATAAAAAAATAATTTACTTAATGTCTAACATACTAAGAAAGTCTTAAAAATATTAAAGAAATAATTCCATAACTTCCAAATTAATATTAGAACCTACTATGACCCAAAATGACAGATTCTATAACACCCAAAATACCCCCAAATAATCAAAAGCAGACTGCTTAACAACCAAAACAAGAACCTGCAATTTCCAAAAACATCCTAACAACCCTTATTGAACTGCTATGGCCCACAGTACATAGACAAATTTCACTAGCACCCTATGAACGGCAAAGACATTGCTAATCCCATGTTCTACTTTGCTATACTATTAATGTTATTATTTCCTTTCTTCTGGCCCACCAATGCTTTCAATTGAATTGAGAATTCGCGGCTTCCAATGGCTTTGGTACGAATCTATTTCCAATTGGTTTGGGAAAACAAATGTTTTCAATTGCTCGGGAAGTCAAAGACTTCCAATTTCTTTCCAACACCCCAACCAATGGCCACGGCTTTGACAACCACCATTTTTTTTCCTTCTACCAAAGCAATCAAATAATTACAAGGAAATCAATGTGCAGAATTATTATTTTAATTATATCCCTTGGCCAAAAATTTCGTTTTGACTACTAATGCCTATAACAATCTGCTCAAACAACAATATGTCTTCCCCAATACCAAATCGATTTTGTAATAAAAAAACTGTGGCACCCCTCCCCCCTTTTTCAGCAAACACTAAGCCAAATTCGAAACTTTGTCAATGTTCAATAACTTCCAGTTAAAATTCTGTAGTAGGATAGAATGATCAATACACCCTAAATTGTAAGCAAATTCCTAAATCCCCAAATATTCTACAACCATTTCTAACTAAATCAATTGTTAAAACCTAAAAACAAGAATTACACTTACCTTGACTATCGTGGGGATCGTGAAAATAGTTTTCGATCTCTGGATCTGGAAGGTCTTCAACTACTTCTTGCCCTTGACCTTGGAGAAATACAGACAATTAGTTTGGGGAAAAAAATAAAGCAACGCCGTTTCTTCTGAAGAAAAGAAACGGTTCTTTTATTTTTAATACTTTTATTTATTCTATTATTATTACCGTTACTACTATTATTATTATTACTATAATTATTACTAGAGTCCCTCCAACTCTCAAAGGCTCTACAATAGCCCAAAATAACATTTTCATAATTTGCAATTAAACCCATAATGAGGCATGGGTATTTCAGTTCGTACAACTATGTGCATTTTATTTATTTTTACTTTTTTTTTAGAATAGGCGCGCTTGGGATCCAAGCGTATAAAGATTTTTCTATTATTTTTCAAAGGCATTTGTACTTTTTTATCTACAATCAAAACACACACACACACACACACACAGAGCTTTACATCTTGACATGAATGACTTAAAAAAAATAATAGATTAAATTTAAATGTGATTTAAAACTCGTTAAAATAAACAAACAAACATGAATATTAGAGCATTCAACTTAGTTTGATTGACACCCCTACATACAAACGGATTTTGGTCTTCATGGAATCTCCATGCTAGAGACTTTTTCTTTTAGTTAATCTGGATAAAACCTAAAGGGAAATGAGAAAGTAGCTGATATTTTATTGGAAATGATGATATGAGTTGTAGCCAATCAAATTACGTGGAAAAGAATGGTAGCTGTTGAAAGTAAGTTTTCAACAACTACTGCTCTGTCTTTTATACATTTTTGAGAATGAAATTTGTACTTTAATACGCCTTCCATGTCAAATTAAGTTGTTAGTTTGGCAATATATTTGATTTAGTTGGAATTTGAACAAAAGCTTATATTTTCATTAACTTTCAGTTGTCATAAGCTTGTTAACAACTAGGTAGGTAATTGCGCATGCGTTGTTCTTGTTGGGCTTTGAATGCATAAAATCCCGAGTCATATTATGTTTAGATGACTTGAGCTTTAGCAATTGGATCATTTGATGATTCACAAGAAATAGGGAACAAGCTTATAAAGCTAACCTAGCTCAGTCGTGGAATGAGGTAATGTAAGGCCAGCCACAAATTTTGTTAACAAAAATATATTTTAGTTATCTCATTCCATCATTCACTTCTTAATTATAAATTGTTTTGTGAAATTAATAGTTTGAGAATTCAATTCCTGATAAATACTATTTGCTTTGTTGCTTTGTTGTGAGTTCATCTTTTCTATCATGTGGATTCCTGTCTAAGAATTTTCATTAAATCTAGTTCTGCTGTTTTAGGTAGAAGTTTTTATCAAACTGGGAGTAACGCCTAAAGATAAAGTGGAATACAAGTAGGTGCATTGATCTTTGTCAAAAAAAAAAAGTAGGTGCATTGATCTTTGTCAATTGAATTTAAAAAGTTACCAGCAACATCTAAATTAATGTTCAATACGCATAAATCAGACAAGACAAGTAGACTAATTGATACGAATTTCAACCATCTTACTTCAAATCATACAGACAAGTGAAGTGATTGATTCAAAATTGATAATTTAAAGGGATAACTTCACGTACCTTCCCTGAGGTTTGCTATAATTACACCCACATCTCTTAAGTTTTAAAAATTACACTTACACCTCATGTATTTATATTTTTATAACAAAACAAATCTATTTTAATAATGTAACCCAAAAACACCAACTAAATATCTTAAAATATCCTAAATTGCTTTTAAATTGGTCATCTCTTTCTTATTAATATATTTGTTTGTAAAATTTTAATAGATAAAGTAAATTTTATTTAACATTAGTCAGATAACTGAGTTTTGAAAAAGTAATATTTGGTGGAGATTGAAAATTTAAGGTAAGATATAAATACTTTTGATATTTTTATGACTAATTAATTAATTTTTAAGATTTATTTATACTTTTTAAAGGCAATTAAACATATTTTAAGGTGATTGGTTAGTGTTTTTGGGTTATATTATTAAGATGGACTTGTTTTGTTATGAAAAATATAAACACAAGGGGTGCAAGTGTAATTTTCAAAACTTGAAGGGAGGTGAGTGTAATTATGATAAACCTCAGGGGAGGTATGTGAAATTATCCCTAATTTAAATATCTCATCTACAATTGCTTCTCAGAATACCAAAGAACTGGTACTTGATTTGGAGCTGGGAAGAATATGCCTAGTGTTCAAAACATTCAAGATGTTTAGCCAGGGGGTAGAAAACTGAAAATAAAAACTGTAAAAGGAAATTTTCATATCACGAAAAAAAGAAAATATAACTTTGGCCATGGCAAAATACTTCAAAAGAATAAATAAATAAAACTAGACACGTCTAAGGTAATTCCTATTGTTATTGATGTCCATTTCAAAATGAGACAGACGCCTGAGACTTGAGAGTCCTCATTTGTCCTCTTACCGCATTTCCTGCTTTTGGGGTCCATACAAACAAGGAGCAGCATGTAGTGGTATTGACTTCGATTCATATAATTTCAAGCTCTAGATTGTCATTCTAATTGTTAACGTATGTTAATTTCCTAATTGAACACATATTAATTTTCTATTGTTATGTTTGTTAAGTTCCTAATTGCTGTATTCATATTTTTTAATTGTAAGTCTTAATTAATAAGACATCCTAGTATAATAATCTTAAATGGAACAAGGGTAGTATTTTTTGCCTATATATAGGCATGTTGTGTACAATTCTAAAATATTTCTCCATATAAATATTTTTATATTTCTTTTACACGATATCATAGCTAGGCCTGATCTATAAAATTCATCAACACGTGACCTTTTCCTCTATGCATTGGGTTAGACCTCACTATGTAATCACCGCCTTGCCATTGCATCTTTTATGCATTGAACTAGACATCTGGGTTGGGCCTCCTAGTATTTGTTTAACCAATACTCCTATTTCTCCCAAGATAGATGTGAGAGTGTAAAGAGGTGTGAAAGTATCTTATATTGAAATATCAAGTGCTTATCTACTACTTAATAAGATTTTGGATCACTCTACTCCTTGTCAATTAATTTTGAGATGAAAACCCTGTTTTCTTCACCGAGCAGTCAGTATCCTGCCGTTATTTGTTTACTGCGATATGTCAAGGGTACTCTTTTTCATGGACTATATTTTTCATCTCATACGACACTCAAGCTACATGCCTATTGTGATGCTAATTAGTCAAAAGATCCTATGAATAGGTAGTCAATTTTGGTGATTCTCTTATATCTTGAAGAAGCAAGAAGCATATTGTTACTTCTTATTGCAGCACTGAAGCTAAATACTATGCACTTGCCGATGCAACTTAAAAACTTGTTTAGCTTCATTGGCTACTAAAAGATATGGGGGTTTTACATGCTTCTACTACAATTCTACGTTGTAACAATCGGAGTACTACTTAGATTGCTCACAACGATGTCTTTCATGAGCATACTAAACATATTGTGAATGAATGTCATTTTATTCGTCAGCATGTTGTTCTTGGTATTGTGCATTTATATTTTGTATCCTCTAACGATCAAACTGCTGACATTTTTACTAGGCTCATCCACCTAGCCATTTTTATGATTTACTTTCCAAACTCAAGTTAATTAGTGCTCAACCATCCAAAGTTTGAGGGAAGATGTTAATATATGTTAATTTCTTAATTGAACATATATTAATTTTCTATTGTTATCTATGTTACTTTCCTAATTTTTATGCGTATGTGTGGGGGGAAAGGGGCCCGTTAATGTGTGCCCTAAAACCAAGTTGGTTTAGGTGTTTGTATTTACACTTATTTAGGTTATATTAATAAATTTGGCATTTTTCTCTATCATTACTTTTTATTTAATTACTTGTTTATTTGATAAATTTCATAGAATGTTGGCTGTGCATAAGAGACTGTTAGAGTTATAATTGTGAGACTCTTAATACACGTATGTCATATTCTTAAATATTTTTAGTCGTAGTATTAATTAGATTAGACATCATTAATACAGATAGACTAGCACATACTTTATCCCTACTTATGTAAATAGTAGTTGATCTCATTAATTATGGTATGACACACTTAAGTTAGTACATGGATGCTTGTCAGAGATCAAGTTCATTGAATTGATTTGCCAATAGTCACCATTCCTAGTGCCAATGGTTTGAGTTCTTAATGACAATGGTGCAAGTGACCCTAAAATTTGAGATTACGATATCATCTTGAGCATGGATTATTATATTTTGACTCTATTTTTTGATACTCATAAAAAAGTAGCCTATTGGATAGAGGTTGGGTATAATATGAAGTATGAAAGTATAGCAAGTAATCAATATAGGATTCACTACCCCTTGTGATATGAGAGTATATCCCGATTGGCCACTTGTTGAAAATATTTACTCAATAAATCTCTTGCAGAAGTAATAATATAACTAGAAAGGAGTTTCAAGGTTTTACCTAATGAAGAGTCATATTTCGAGAACAAGGAAAAATAGTCGTAAAAAGTGTGCGCATTACACTCTTAGACAAATTGGGATATAGTTCGGTGAAAGGATGTTAATTATACAGTAATATTATCATTGATAGGTGCAATTTACCATATGACTTTCCTATTTACTTGGGCAGTCATGTTGCATTGTTAGATGTCACTCATGATCTATAAGTACGAATTAATTAAGTAGTTGAATTAATGATAAATTAAAGTGTTTAATTTATTTGACTCTTAATTAATTAATTAATAAGTTATAATTTTTACTTATTGCCAACGTGAATAGAACCTAATGTGGAACATAAAATAAGGACATAATTTTTTGTGGGAGCAACTAATGGGGGCCAAAAGCAAGTAAAATGAAACGAAGCATATTAATTGTTGACATGATATGACAGATATGGAAAAATAGGAACAAAGATTACATTCAACAAAGAATTCAGAGACAACAAGGACGTACTAATAGATGTTGGTGCAAGTGGAAGTGGTTTGCATTCCTTAATTTTGAGGTCTCGGGTTTGAAAACCATGGGGATTGAAAGAACAACATTGGAAAAATTTCCTTCTGCAAGAGACCTGACCCGATTCATACAGGATTAGTCGCAGATCGTTAAACGGATGCGGATACATATGGTGTACACTCAACTATTAAAAAAAAAAAAAAAAAAAAGAGAAAGGAGGTAATCAACAAAGCATACATGAATGGGATGAATTTGAGCATGCTAACAAAGCTGCAACAAGTTTGAGCAAGGAGGAAATAGTGGAGGACCAACAGAATTCAGATAATAATGCACATGACACAAGGAGTACCAGAATCAACATAGCTGTGCTAATCTGTAAGTGACAAGGGATCATAGAGGACTAAATAAGGTGGTTTGGGCTGCAGCTGAAATGAGAGAGGGAGAGCTAGCAATGGAGGAAGCTAATACAATAAAGCTGGCAATGATTCTGGCTACGTAGAAAGGATGGACAAATGTGCATTCCAAAGAGGTAACAGAAGCCTAATTCACAAACTTGAAACGCAGGACTTCAACGACTCCAAGTGTGCTACTGTTATTGAAAATATTTTACACTTAAAATTATTGTATAGTTCTTGTTTATTCCAATATATAAATGCCAAACTTAATGTGGTAGCTGTTAGGATAGAAAAATTTGCTTTAGATTTATACAAAGCTATTTATGGGAACAAAATTTCCCTATGTGGATCCAAGAGATCTCAGAAAATGCTGGGCTGTACATTGTTTGTTCAGTTACCAACATTGATGTTGCTTTTTGAAAAAATAAAAAACTACTTTAATTTTATACAAACAATTAAAAATTGTTTTCTTGCGACTTTCGCGTAAAAAACTGAATCAAAAGCTTTTGAGAAAAAAATGAGGGTTTCTACTAAGATTTGTAATGTGATCAGTCTTACACTCTGCACAGATATAAGGTGCATTTTATAATTCCATCTCCATGTGCTATGGCCAAAATGAAACCTTGCTTCATTTTCTTTATTAAGTTGATGTTATACACAACTCTACCAAATTAATTAATCTATCCATATGAAATTTCCCCTTTCTCATTTTTGAATGTCAAAAATTGTTTGTCATATTGATAAAGTCGAAGAATTTTAAACGTTTTTTTTTTCATTATTGACCCTTTTTTTTATTATATTTCTAATGATACACTCAATTCAGATTTTAAATTTTGAAGGACACATAATAAAGTAAAATAAAAACATCATAATCAAATTATTTTAAAAAGTTGGATTCACAATAAGCGATAATTAATTTAGAAGATGAACTATAATCATAAAAATGAATAATATAATTGTACATTCTTAAAAGAGATTTAATAATCTCAAATATTGCCCCTGGTTACTGTAAAACAAGACAAGCTTGTAAATTAATCCTTAAAGCTTTACTTAACTAAAAGACATTTTCTAAAGCATAAAGTTGAATGAACGTAAAAACTTCCGTCGTCAACCATTGTCATCTTAGTTGAGAAGCCAATTCGACTGAAACTGAAGTTGCCAAATCTTCCGTAGTGCATATGTACATGCGACTGGCCAACATATGGAGTTGGCATGGCATGATCCAACGCTAACCTTAAACTAACCATATAAATGGCAGTGTTTTGAGAACTGGACCGGACCGGCCGGTTTGACCGGTTGAATCGCGAACCGGTCATTGCTCCGGTCCGGTTCTCTAGCAAAGCTGGAAATATCAATAACCCTTTAAGAACCGGTCAAACGGTCAAGAACCGGTCAAACCTCTAAAACCGTGGACCGGCGGTTCTTAAATTTGTGAGTTTTAAAAAATTTTTTTGACTAGTTGATTTGGTGCAAATGGGGGGTCTCGAAATGGGGGGTCTCGAACCTGAGACCCCCACTTGCACTTCCACGCGCGAAACCACCAGAACCAAGTTGCTGTTGTGATTTCTTATCTAATATTAATATAAATATAATCTGTTTGTTCTTTCGCTTCTTTCCCTTTTTTATTTTTTTGGTCAGTACTCTTTTTTCTCCTCTTAACCAATCAGGTTTAATAAAATTAATGATTCTTACATTTTTAGTTTCTTCATTTTCTTTATTAATTATGTTTAATGAAATTATTTAGGTTCCTTGTTTCCATCAATCATGTTTAATGAATTTAATTGATTCTTACCTTTTTTTATTTTCTTAATTTCCTTTATCAATCATATTTAATGAAATTAATTAATTCTTACCCTTTTAGTTTGGCATCCAAATTCATTATATTAAAGAAATCTTTGATGTACTTTTACTAAAATCTCTCCTACTAAGATCAATCCTTTTATCTAAATTGTTTAATTATTCATTTATACCTAAAATATTCCCATAACTAAAAGTTTAAATTGGTTTTTTTTTGTAAATTATCTGTTTAGATTTTTGAATTATGGTTAAATGTATGAATTAAGAAGTAAAGTAAATAAATCATTATTCAATAATAAGAAAATATGGCATCTTCAAAGTAAGTGAGTACAAAGTTATTTTCTTTATTAAAAAACCAAAAATTAGTTCAAATTATTAAATCTTATTTTTCTATGCGAATATATTCCAATTATCATAACAACACATATCCACCTTCTCTTGATAGATATATGATATACTAAAAGAAAATACGTTTTTTTAGGAACTAAAAGAAAATACATAAAGTGAACATAATGGATTAAATTAAGAACTAATGAGCAAATAGATTTACTAAGATTAGTCCTTTTATCAAAATTATTTAATTATTTATTTATGACTAAAATATTTTCCTAAATAAAAGTTTAGCATTTGGCTCCTTGAAGTTAAAATGCAAATTTAAACTCAAAATTCCAATATGTTTTTTGTATTGACTGCCACGTCACATGCATGCGACTAGGTTATACTTTTTGTATTAACTGCATGTGACTATATTATATTTGCAATTGTTAAAATTTTGTCAGTCGTCCTACTTTGCCTAATATCAAAAATTTTAAGAACCATATTTGTTTTAATCAAAGCATTAAGCGACCAATTTCATGCACAACCAAATATTGGGACCAAAATTACAACTTTTTCCTTAAATATTAATGACATTTTAATTTTTTACATGATGAAAACATCTATATTTTACTACTAATATTCTAGGCTTTTGACGGTATTCTTTTTCATTTTTGCCAATGTTAACTAGAGTAAAGCCTATTTGATCTCCTCAATATTTTTTTACCATTTTTCACTTTTATTTTTTAGTGGTGAATTACCATTGAATCATAAAATCTCTACACTGGGGAAAGTATTGATTTGAAAGTATTTCAATGCAGCCGTCTTTTGGATAGTGGTGAAGATAATGATTGATAATTCTACTATTTTAACTATAAGTGATTATTAGTAGCAATTAAATTTTTAGGTATTTAATTGTATTCTTTTCTCTTTAATTTTTTTGTATTTGTTTATTTTGTTAGTTGATTTTTTTTTTTAGTTTGATGATCGGACTTTCTATCTTTGTGTTGAACTTTTTGACTTTTTAAGGTTAAATTGAATTAGTTATCAACATAGTGATATTCACATGGGTATTGTTGCCTTGTGGTGATAATGAAGGAAGTCACTGAAATTATTTGTCTTTAACATCAGTTATAAATTTGATGATACATATAATATAATTAGTTGTTAGATTATGTGGTATTTTTTTATGAACCTCTTTAATATGTGAAAGAAAAATAAGCATGTACTTTAATTAAAATTTGGCTTATGCTTATTAATATTATTTATATTTGTAATGAATTTATAAAAAAACTTGTGATGATGTGTATGAGTCTCTAGATTTCAAGTATGAGTTTTAAAAATTTTCTTATACAATTGTGAAAAATACGGTTGAACCCCCGGTCCAATCGGTCCGACCGGTCGGACCTTGAACCATACCTCTTCCGGTTCACTGGCCGGTCCGGTTCTGAAAACATTGATAAATGGAGCAGGTCTGAAATGCTATGAATGGCAATACTCAAATTGGGCCACTTATCATTACTGTTCTTAAATTCTGAATCCAAGGTTAAAATGGACTACAGTTCATGCGGTCTGATTTGAGTGACAAATTGTTCGCAACAATCACACATTTACTACCTAACATAAACTGCACAATTGGTCACAAGATGGCTTTGATACAATTTGTTAACAACTTATTATTGTTGCTTCAAAAAAAAAAAAAACTTATTATTGTCATAATGAAAAAGTCAAACCATCTTTAAAACTTTTTTCATTACTGATGCTTCTCTTTATTATATATCTAATAATACACTTAATTCAAATTTTGGATTTTGAAGGACAAAAAATATAGTAAAATGTAAATATTATTATCAAGTTACTTTTTCAAAAACGTTGGATTTACGAAATGATAATTAAATTCGAATATGAAGTATAATCACGAAAGTAAATGATATAATTGTACATCCTCAAAAGAGAACTAATGACCTCAAATATTGCCCCTGGTTACCGTAAAAGATCCTTAAAGCTTCAATTGGCCAAGTCAACATAGTCAGATCATCATTGAGAAAGGTCAATTCCACGGCAATAATGTATACCTGCGATAGGCCAACGTATGTTTGGCACGGCATGATCCGACGGTAAACTAAAACTAAAGTTACAACTGAAGCAGGGGTGTGAAACAATTCAGATCAGGCTATAGTCAAATATGGGATTTTTTTGGAATGGATTGGATTCACAGGCAACGGTTGAGTTGAGTCTTGATAGCTCACATCTCTGGCCATGGACCCGATCCATAATAGAATGTCCCATTAAATACCGTCACGTATCTTAATTGTTGTTCTTAAATTTCTAAATTCTAACAGTTTAAGGGGTTATTCTCAATAGTTTCTAATTTTTTATAAAAATTAATTTTAAAAAAATTAAAAATCATTTGTTCTTGATTTTAGTATAAAAAATTTAAAAACATATAAAAAAGTAGTTAAGAATATCACAAAATAAATTTTTTAAAAATTAGAAGCTAAAATAAGTAGTAAAAAGCTATTGAGAATAGATACTAAATCCACTACAGTTGACGTGGTTGGATTTGAATCACAATTACATAAATACCACCCGACATATATTGCACAATTGGACATAAGATGGTTTTGACATGATTGTGAACAACTTATGAAGACGTGTTTCGCAGTTGAAAAAATATATAGGACTTAGCTGAATTCTTGATTATGTCTCTTAATTGCAAACATTAGACACTTTGTACTTAGAAAAATATTTCAATTTTGGTGGTTAGAAATTGCGGACAAGTCGCCCCCTCATATACTTCTTTCATCATTTTTTTCGCTTCCCTTTGTACTCTGACCCATTCCATTTTGTCCTCAAAGTTTTCATATACGTATTTTTCTCATCAAAAATTTTTCATCCTTTTATACTATTAAGTTTTTAATTTTCTTCCTCGTGAGTTTCTCTGTTATGTATGCCATAAATTTTTCTTTCATCATATTTCTGTATTAAGTTTTTTTTTCCAGTCAAAAATTACATTAGTCAATTTACTCTCAAGTCAAGATAACTTACTAATTTGTCCCTATTTTATCATATAAGGAAACTTTGACAGTAGTTGTTTGCATTCAATGACGAAAAGTATAAGTGATCTCTAAATTCAAGGGCCAAAGGGTAAGTAACGCCTAAAATAAAAGTTAATTCTGCTTTTAGCCGTGCGTAAATGCCACTTTGGAGAAATGTTGCAGCACAATATGCTGCATGTAACCATTCCAATCTCATATTAACTTGGTTAATGATGTTCATAATTGTCATTATTAAAAGATCTGTGGTACCCTCTGGGCTCTCGAGAGATTCTATCTAACATTGCTTGATTATGCCGATAATCAACCTTTAGCGTCCAAATGTATCCTCGGTATGCCGAAGGTGCAAATTCTTTTTCGAAGTATCAGATGATTGTCGAATTCTCCACACAGCACATCCACCATGGATCCACTCGCTCGGAATGAACTCCACTAAAAACCTTAAAACAATCGCCCCAACTATGAGTATACAACCGTAATGTGAGGTGTAATACCAAAGCTTTTTGTGAGAATTTGATTTTTAAACTAATAAATTTTATGGTCTCATGATAGGTAAAATCACCACTACTAGAGTTGGGTCACGAGCGAAGCGTAAGGTTCTTTTCGAGGATGCTGGTATAAATGCCATAGTTGGTAGCGTCCTACTTCAAATAAAATTTGCTCTCAATCATCAGGATGGCCTTTCTAAATTTGTCATCAGTGTTTATTATCCTGGCTTTCGCTCAATATGGCATTATGTCTTCCTCTTCTGTATCTATTCCATATCCTCCATCATCTGTTGCTTATAACCAACTTCGTTTTTGGACCAAAAATGTGCGCAACAAAATGCCTGGAGTTCTTTTGTCAAAACTATCTGGTATGTCTAAGCGTGACTGCAGTTATTTCAATTCATTATTATCCATGCAAAGTTTTTTGGCAGATGCTGATTTTTGCTCGACTGCTGGATTAGTTTGTTCTTACTCTGATCGTGATCATAACCTACATGTTACAAATGCATCCCAAGATTCTAAACCCTCCGAGCTGGTTAAATACAGACCCATTGGACCATATGTTGCAAATGCATCTCAACCGTCCGAGCTGATTAAGTTCAGACCCATTGGACCATATGTTGCAAATGCATCTCAACCGTCCGAGCTGATTAAGTATAGACCCATTGGACCTTATGTTGAAAACAGTTCTCAACCATCTCACGTATCTGAATTGATTAAATATAGACCATACGGACCCTATGTTCCAAATGCATCTGCAGGATCTGAGCAGAAAAGCCATAGATCATATGCTAAAAATGCGTCCCTTCAGGAAGGATTAGATGATCATCATGTTTTCTTTAGGCTCTCTGTTCTTAAAATAGGGAATAAAGTCCATATCCCAAAAGTGCTAAATCACTCATTCCCACATCGTTCGTTTCTTCCTTATCCACTGGCAAAAAAGATTTTGATGAGCTCCAATGACATAAAAAGGATATTTCCTGAGTCTTTTGAGTCTCCACTAACAAGAGATGCAATTCTGAGTACCATTTCTTATTGCAACGCACCAGCCATATTGGGAGAGAAAAAGTACTGCCCCAGATCATTGGAGGACTTGATTGGATTTTCAAAAGCTGTTTTAGGCAATAACCGTTTATCTGTTTTGACAACCGAAAGCGGAAAGGGCTCAGGAGATGATCTCCAGATTGACAGCATAAAACAATTTAATGTTGGAAAACTTGTAGCATGTCATGAACTGTTCTTCCCCTTTGCTACGTATTTTTGGCACTCCCTCCCCTCAACACGCCTATATAGTGTTGGTTTAGTTGAGGGTGAAACTAAAGTTCCTGTCAACAAGGTTCTAGCAATATGTCATATGGATACATCGGCGATTCCTGCAGATCATATTTCACTTAGAATATTGAATATCTCTCCTGGACAAGGTGAAGCATGCCATTGGATGCTGGAAACTGATCTCATTTGGATTAATGACGATGAGGGCACTTTGTAAGTAATAATGCTAAATGCTTATGAAGACTGGGTATCTTTTGGAGACTATTGTGCATCATATTAAGTTCAGAGGAAAGAAGATATTTCTGATGTCGTGTCTTGATAAAACAATATCCTAGCTCTATAATTGCTAGCATTTTCAAGTTTGTGGAAATGGTTGATGTGTTGTATAAATAAATGTAATAAGGAATTTGGTTTCTAGTAATCTACATCATGTGCTTTTAACATTCTTTTTGTAGAGTTGACCACTATTTTTTTTTTTTTTTTGGTAGTAATGATATTTTCAGTAGAGTGAAGGCTTAGAAATTTGGAATGGGGTAGAAAATTTAGAACCACCTCATTTCTCCCATAATTGTAATTCTCAACCTTGGAGAAATGCAACAATAGAACTGGTAGTGCTATTGTCTACACTCAAAATTATAACCTTAACTTGCGAGTAGTTGTGTTAGTAAGGATTGTTTTGATGAGGAGTATTAACCTACGTCTATATGTTTCAATACACGGAGGCTCTATAATTCTTGTGAAGATATCAAAGTCCAGTATTTGCGTCTTTATCTAAGTGCAGTTTCGAGGCGCGGATACAAGTAAAATCATTTTTCTCTTTTTTATTCCCTTAAGATGACCTTCTATCCTAACCACGCCTCTACGCACAAATAGGGACAGAATGTCAGCTCCTCTTTTCTTCTTTTCACCACCAATTCTGCTCATAGCCGAGACCCTATCCATGCACGCTTATGGGCAGCGATTATGATCATAATGGGTAATTTCTCCTCTTTTGCAACTCTACAATGCATTTTCAACTTTAACTCGTCCTCTCTTTCAATCCAACCCTTGAAAATTGTGCAATAATCATTCGGATGACTCCAACTTGAAGAAGAAAGAGTGAAAATCTTAAAAAATCACAAAGATAAGAAAAAATGAATAAATCACACACTTTAAACGAATGACTTAGAACAAAGAAAAATTGACAATTAAACAAAGAAAACTAACTAAAAACTCTCTTAAATCTAGCCTAAATACTACTAATTATTAGGGTACTTTGGTAATTATCAAATACTCATGGTTGGAAGCACTTTAACAAACAACATAAATTTGGAAATGAAGCATTTTCAAGGTTGGAAGCTCATGGAAGATTGGGAGAAGCGAAAGGTGAAGAAAGCATTTATGGGATCAAAAGGATTGATCCGCGAATCAATGCTCATGGAAGATTGGGAGAAACGAAAGGTGAAGAATTTTGGATGGGATCAAAAGGCTTGATTGTGGATCAACGTAGAAAGCCATCAAGCCACCAAGAAAAGCGTGACATTTTGATGGTAGTTGTGGCTCAAACCCGTGGCACGGTATTTTACTAGTTTTTCTGTTTTTTGAGTTTTAATCTAGTTTTTCAACTGTGTTGAATTATCAACTTTCTATATTAGCGTTCTAGGGTATTTGTGCCTATAAAAAGGCATTCTTTGTACTATTTTTTAATAAGTTAGATGATTATTGGTTAATTAATAAAAGTACTTCTCTTTTTGAGAGTTTTTCATAGTTCTTGGAGAAGAACTAGTTAGATCTTTGAATCTAATCATGTAATTTTGGTTTTTATCAACAGTGGTGGGTAAAGGTCTTAAGTTCCTATTCATTAGTTTCGTTTCAATTAAACGTGGGTTTGATTGGGGTTAAACTACAACCACATATTAATTCGATTTCAATCAACTTGTTTGGTTGGACTTGAATTATATACTGATAATTTGGTCCAATTCAGTGGAAGGTTTTAGATTCAATTGTCAGCTGATTCTTCAAAACAGTCTTGTGGAGAGATATTTCTGTGGTATACGAGAGGAGCATCCTCAATCGTATCACGGGTAGATTATACGTCTTTTGTAAATCAATTTTGTCATGACTTCTACATCAAAGAGAGTTCTTTAAGGAGGAAGTCTAGTTAGGGCAACATAGAGGCTTCAAATATGCACAAGACATGATTCACAATTATTATGCATCTAGTTTTCTCTTAAATAATATAGAGTCGTGCTTATGGCCATAAGTGGCTAAACTTTTTGTCTTCGTCAAGGGGAACTAAAGTCTCGAATTCATTACTGTAATCCAATTTTTCTAACTCAAGTTATCACCAAAATATTGAAACATGTCATTGTTGTCAAATCCTTTCCTCTCCAATTCTTCTTCTTCTATTGTTTCTCTGCACCATATTTTTTATCCTTTTTTTCTCCATTTTTCATCAACTTCAAATCACTTCCAAATATCATCCAAATACACTTCATTTAATCCGAATTGATGTTTGAATAGTTATAGCTTACAAAACATAAAAAATTGCACCTTAAATAGCTTAATTGCGTGTTTTAGCTACAAAATTTAAGATAGGAATAAATAGACATAAAAATGACTATAGCTCATCATTTATTCCTCAACATTAGCCTAAACTAACAACTTAGACACTCTAATAAATACCTAAACTAGACACTTATCAAGAGGCTTGATCAACACTTGCTCGACACACAAAAAAAATTCTATTTCTTTCTTCTACTTTTATATATTTGCCAGTTCTCAAATTTTATTGTTCCTAATCCCTTTGATAAACAGATGAAGTCTTGTTTTATCCCGCGAAAATATTTTGATTCTCAAAATTTGCAAAGGAAGGCTTGTTTTTATCTTGGGGAATATTTCAATTATCAAAATTTGTTATTCTTGATCCCTCTGATGAACAAAGGAAAACTTGTTTTATCCTAGGGAAATATTTAGGTACATCAAAGTAGTTTCTTTAGCATAGTGCTTATTAAAGCACGACCATGTTGTTAGTATTTCTCTTCAGCCACTGGCTAATAGCCTAATGGTTAGGGAGAGACTTTAAAGATCTCCCCCTGCCTCAGATCCTGGGATCAAATCCTATCTATGGCAATTAAGAATTTGGATTTACAAGAAAGGAGTAGGTAGATTCCAGCGAGCAATACCCCAATTATGTATAGCAAAGAGTTTGGAATTTCACTCAATACATCATTGAGAGTCTCACCCCACTTGTGTGAGGCAACAAATATTGTAATACAACAGTGATTGATAAAAAAAAGTATTTTTCTTCTACATTTTACAACACTACCTTCCTAGAATAATAAGTAAGAGGATAATAGGACTAGCGTGGTTTACAAGAGAAATAATAACTAGTAATTAAGGTACATTCAGTGTGTGCAAATATAAAACCTAAAATTATTTGTAAAAATTAATTTTCATAAAAATTCATTTGTTCAGTACAAATCTGTTAAAATTTTATGATATAAAAATCTATTACTAAGTGGTTATCTTTAGCTAATTATAATTATGGATAGTCAGTTATGCAGCTATTCTCTTTTAAATCTAAAAAAAATAGAGATAAAATGGAGAGATGCAACAAAATAACTGATACTCCCGTTTATCTGTAAGATGTCTACAAAAATAGTTAGTATATCTATATTAGATAACTTCAAGTGGTGATATTACATATATAATGATTCTTTTTGTTTGAATTTAAAGAAATATTAGTGTTTTTTATAGACTTCTCAAAATATGGCTCCTCTTAGATGGCTTCTCTTGTTGTTTACAACCTCCCCAACTCGTTCTCTATTCTTAATTAGCAAAGGTTACCAGTGGGCTTTGAGGTGATTCATGATAGCATGTGAAAGAGCAAAGAGGACTCTTTCTTCGACAACACAGGCGACAATTTAGGAGTTGTCTAATTCAAATTTCTCAATCACTATTACGATAAATATTATTAACCTTATTATGAGTATGAGTTTGAACTATTCCCTCGACAAGTTTGGTTTAATAATAGAATGTGCATCATTTTTTTCAAAAGGGTTAATGAATTTGATAGAAAGTGTGTTAGGGGAATCAAAGAGACCCTAGTTAATCACTTTCCTTTCGATTAAATGATGTGATATTTGTTTTCCAAACATCAACAATGAGTGTAACACTACGGATACCCATTTCCGTCTTTGATTCTCCTAAACCAAACACCCTACTAGATTGATTCTTTGTATAAAGGTAATGATTTTTTACACTATTTACAAAGCCTAATATTTTAGCAGTCAAATTGGATTAGGGGTGACTCGAGCTCGAAATTGATCGAGCTCGAGTCGAGCTAGAGCAGCTCGAATAGATTATCGAGCCGATTTTGAGCTTTCATGTATCTAGCTCGAATGCTTGTTAAGCCATTTGAGTACACACACATATTATATCATTATTTTTATTTTAAATATGTAAAATTACTAATAGTTTTAATCTTTTTAGGCAAATTAAATTTTTTCATCCATTCTAACTTTAAATATTGTGGGTAATTTGGTAAAATCATTTTAATGTAAAAGAAAAAAAAATGACAAAAACCAAAAAATGGGCAATTGGCCCATTCTTCCTCTGCCGATTTGACTCTCTCTTCTCTTTGCTTCATGTCTGCAACTTCATTGGCCACACACACTCACAAAATCACACCCACAAAGACATGCAGAAACACACTAATAGCGACATCCACACTCACACAAAATCGATTGCTACTATTTTATGATGCTTGGTGGTATTTTTTGGAGAATTTGTTAAATTGAAAACTATGGCTTTTTCAAGATCATATTTATGCCTTTTTTATCTAATTTTGTAGCTGATTGTTTATGGATTCTTGTTCTATGGATTATCCTGATTATTTTGGTGCAAAAATTATCTCAATAAGAGGTGATTTACCCGTAGTCAAAGTTTGCCTACTCGTGACTTTTGCCTTAGATTTACGCAATTTGGTCCATTTTTTGTCAAATCTAAATTTAAATCTATAATCTATGCCAAAAAACGAGTCCAATAATGTATTTTTAGAGCTAAAAAATGGCCAACGGTGATTGTAGGCGGCGGACCGTCAGCGTCTCGTGGCGAACGTGTCACATGCCAACTTAACTCTATGTCCCGTGGCCTGTTAAAGTCCCTTGAGTACGTTGCCTAAGATAGCATGCGTGCCGTCGTTACTTGGCGCATTTGTGCCACAGCCCTCGTGCCTTGTCGCATCCATGCATTCCTTACTTATCACACTTGTGTTATACCCGGTACAACCTACCGCACTCATGTTGCAACTACACCCCTAGCACAGAGCTTGTTGATGCCAATCATGATTCATAGAAGGACGGAGTTGCATGCCCTACAATACCAGCACCCGGGACCTGTGGGACCACCGATCACCGTCTAACACCAAATTTTCCGACGATGAAGAACCAAGCACTAGGAGTCTAGTGATGTAATTTAGGTGTTAATTCATCCTATACATATATATATACTAGTTTATATTTTTTTTCTTTTGTACAAAAAAATATTGTCTACTCCTGTCACTTAGGATTATTTTGCCAAGACTACTTTAGGGGGCGAAAAAGAGTTGGACACGGAGATGGTTGTAAAGTAAACTTGTAATTCTTGCGATTGTTTAATGAAATCTCATTTTCTATTTCACCGCTGTGCCTCTAAAGTTTTTATATGCATTTGTTTGCTCTAATTAGGATTGTGACACAGAGTCGATTGAGTAGGCGGAAGTAGAGTATAGAACTTTACTTGCCTCACAGCTTGTTACGTTGTGGGAATACAATCGACCTGTGATAGTTGGTATCAAAGCCTTGGTTGGGATTACAATGCAAGCTATATTTGAGGATGGCTACACACCGAGAACGCATTGATGCCTTAGAGGAGGTAGTCAACCGTCTCTCTATAATTTGTTTGGGCGACGATGGGGCCGTTCCCCTTAACTAGCGAGTTGGTCAGGCTGAGACGGACCTTATCCACTTGAGTGCAGACCTTGAGAGGGAACAAAGGACTACTCAAAGACTTTCTAAGGAGACCTAGGCTCTTGAGGGAAGAGTTGTGAGAAACACCAACGCAATCGCCGAATTATGCGCAATGATGACGGAACTCCGTGTGGAGGTGTAGATTCTCCAGTTGGCCATGGCCAACAACAACTCTATGGCCCATGGTCCCAATATAGTTAGGGCTTTCAACAGGCCAAAAGTCTCCAAACTAAAGGCGTTTAGCGGGACACGAGATGCGAGAGAGATCGAGAACTTCCTTTTTTATAGAGTAGTATTTTGAGGCAACTAACACTGGGGATAAGGCTACGAAGGTGACGATTACGTCTATGTATCTGTCGGGTGACGCTTAAGTGTAGCAGCGCACCCAGAAGGCCGAGATCCAAGCGAGACGCCTTTAAATAAACACATGGGAGGAACTGAAGTAGAGGATAAAGCGACAGTTCTTTCCACATAATGTTGAGAAACAAGCTCACCGTACCTTATGTGAATTGGGACAGACAGGCACAATTCGAGATTATGTAAAGAGCTTCCAGACCCATCTCCTGAACATCACAAACATGTCAGAGAATGATAAGCTCTTTTTCTTTAAAGAGAGCCTGAAGTCATGGGCGAGGGTAGAGCTACAACAAGCAATGGTTGAGAATCTAAACTCAACTATTGCATAGGTCGAGGGGTTGGTTTACTACCAATTAGAACTGAGATGAGAAACAAGGCCCGCAACCAATCAATTCAAGAGATCAAGCAATGAATTCAATCCGCGAAATGGGAGGAATGGTAGGGGAGACCGGCCTTCCACACCACGAAATAATGCTAAATTAGGATAATCTAAGGGCCGAGACCCAAGCACCAACACCAATAGAGAAAGACAAAAACGAGGGTGCTTTATTTGCTATGAGGGTATTCTCATACTGGTGCAATGCACTTAAGAGTTCAACGGGGACAACAAAAGCCAAAAGACCCCTAGAGGACAAAATTGACCTAGAAATTGCCAAGTGTCAGATGATGGCACTTGCCAAACAAAAAGACTACACTACTACTAAAACGGGAATGCTGACCATAGTGAATACAGCTACGCCAACCCTTGAAAAAGACGAGATTAAGTAGGTCAGGCTAATGAGGGGCAAAAATAACGGCTTAATATATGTGGATCCAAAAGTGAATGGGAAGCCAATCCGGGCAATGATCGATACAGGGGTAACCCATAACTACCTCTCCAGCACTGAGATGGAGCGATTGGACTTAGTATTATAGGAATCCACGGGCAGAGTGAAGGCAATCAACTCTGCCACACTACTAATTGTGGGAGTTGGTGATGGAGTGTCCGTAAAAGTTGGTTCTTTCACAGTGTGAACTAATTTCTTAGCAATTAAGATGGACGACTTCAAGCTCATCATCAAGTTAGGGTTCTTACAGGCTACCAGGATTGCCCTATACCCTTATGGCAACTCTCTAGTCATTTTGGGCGACAATCCGTACATGATTCAAGTCGTAGTGAGGAATACTGATGGAATAAATCTCTCTGCAATGTAGTTAAAAAAGGGCCTGAAATAGAGGAAAATAACTTACTTGGTGCATCTTCACTGGAAAGAGGTCGAAGAAGCATCTGAGCCAATACCACAACCGATTAAAAGCTTGTTGGAAGAGTTTGAAGATGTAATGCCAAATGTGTTACAAAAATGTCTTCCACCAAAGCACGAAATTGACCATGAAATTGAGTTAGTCCCTGGGACCAAATTTTGTGCGCGAGCACCTTATAGAACGTCTCAACCTGAGCTTGCTGAACTTCACAATTAACTGACAAAATGCTAGAATTAGGTATAATTGTGACTATAAAATCACTATACAGAGCACCGACGATGTTTCAGAAGAAATATAATGAGACGATTCGCATATGCGTGGATTATCGGGTACTGAACAAGATCACGGTTAAAAATAAATACTCGATTTCACTGATCGCTGATTGCTTTGATCAGTTCTATCACGCCAAAATCTACACAAAGATCGACTTGCGGTCGGAATATTGATAGGTTTGCATCAAGAAGGGAGACGAGCACAAAACAACTTGCGTGACTATATACTGGGTATATGAGTTCTTGGTGATGCCGTTTGCGTTAACTAATGCCCTAGTCACTTTTTACACTCTAATGAACCAAGTATTTCGAAACTTTTTTGATCAATTTATAGTGGTGTACTTAGATGATATTGTGATCTACAGTAATATGCTAGAAGATCACTTGGAAAACTTGAAGAATGTACTAAACTGGCTACAAGAGTATGAATTATACATAAAACCCTCAAAGTGTTCATTTGTACAATAGCGGATAGAGTTCTTGGGGCACATCATTGAATCTAGCAAAATTCGTATAGACTCCAAGAAAGTCCAAGCTATCAAGAATTGGAAACCTTAGAGCAGTGTTACATAATTTCGGTCGTTTCTTGGCCTAACCAATTACTATCGGTGTTTTGTGAAGGATTACTCTAAAATAATCTTGCTGCTAACAAACTTGTTCAAGAAGAAAAATGCATGAAAATGGGACACCCAATGCCGATGAACTTTTGAACGATTAAAAATGAACATATCCACTGATCTCGTCCTTACACTGCCCAACATGACAAAACCATTTGAAGTGCACATCGGTGCTTCAAACTTTACCTTAGGTGGAGTATTGAAGCAGGAAGGTCACCCTGTAGCCTTCGAGAGTCGAAAACTGAACGGAGCGGAACAGAGATACTTTGCAGACGAGAAGGAGCTACTTGCTGTAATTCATTGCCTACGTCTCTAGAGGTATTACTTGTTGGGAATACTATTTGTGGTGAAAATGGACTATACTACCATGAGCCACTTCTTGACACAACCCAAGTTAAGTGGTTGACAAGCACGATGATGAGAGTTATTGATAGAATTTAACATCATGCTTGAGTACAGAACAGGAAAATCAAATCAAGTAACGGATGTATTGAGTCGGCGATCAGACCTAGCAACGATCTGCCATGTCGCTGCCTTGCATGGGAGTTAAATTTTTACCAATATCAAAGACCAAATATGGAACCTAATACCGAAATATCTTAATACACAGTATTTGTTGGCACTCGCTGAGCAGGGTAAAGCAAGACAGTTTTGGCTCAATGATGGCCTCATACTAACTAAGAAGAACCATCTTTATGTTTGGAAAAGCAGGGAGCTACGGAGACACTTGATTAAGGAGTGCTATGACACACCGTGGGCCGAACATTTAAGAATGGAGCGAATATTAGCTTTGGTGCAATGAGGATACTATTGGTCTCAAATACAAAATGATGTGGATAGTTATATGCAGACCTACCTCACTTGCCAATAAGACAAAGCCAACCATCAGAAGAAGGGTAAGCTACTTGAGTCACTTCCGGTTCCCACTAAACCTTGGAAAAGCATATCTCTCGAATTCATCATGAGCGTATCAAAAATGAAAAATTTTACTACAATTTTGGCAGTGGTCGATCGCTTTTTTAGGTATGCAACTTTCATTCCGGTACCCAGATTTATCCCAGTTGAAGAGATTGTTCAACTCTTCTTCAAGTATATTATCAAATACTAATCAATTCTAAGAGATATTATTAGTGATCGCGATTCGCAATTTACTGGTAATTTTTAGACCAAACTCTTTAAAATACTTAGATTTAAATTGGGCATGAGTTTCAGGTGCACTCTGAATCTGATGGCCAGACAAAGCGATTCAATGAAATGTTGGAGTAGTATCTCTGACACTTTGTGATCACTAACAAAAAAATTGGGTGCAATTATTGAACGTTGCCCAGCTATGTGTCAATACTCAAAAGAGTTCTTCAATCAATAAGGGCACTTTTGAAATCATAACAGGGCAACAACCTCTGTTAGCTCATATGGTAGATACTATGAAAAAATTAAAAGTCTCAACTTTGTTGAAAGACCATCCAATTTTTTATGATAATCTTTTAAAATTATGCCATAAAGACATGAAAAATTCATCCATGGGACAAAATGCATGAAAAAGTCTTTATATCGAAGCCACAGGGAAACAAATTGCTGAAACTATTCTTGATTACTGGGTGACCAGACACAACTGTAGAGATCATCAAGAGTATCCTATAAAATGACAAGAATATGGAGAAAATGAGAATTCTTAGGACCGAGCAATAAACCTTAGAGCCCTCCAAAAGATGACTGATGCTTACAATGCTTCAAAAGCTCTAAGGACGTCGCCAAATCAGGAGGGGGAGAATGTCATGGGCCAGTTTGACTCTATGTCTCGTGACCTGTTAAAGTTCCCTAAGTATGTTACTCAAGATGGCATGCCGTTGCTGATCGCACCTGTGCGCATGCCTTATTTGGACCCAGAGTCGTATGGTCGTTGCCTAGCGCGTCTGTGCCACAACCCTCATGCCCTGTCGCATCTGTGCGTTCCTTGCTTATCGCACTCGTGTTGCAGTCGGTACAATATGTCGTATTTATGTAGCAGCCACACACCTAGTACAAAGCCTGTTGATGCCAATCGTGACTCACGGGAGGACGGAGTCACACATCTGACACTACTAGCATCCGGGGACCCGTGAGACCACTGATTATCGTCCGGCACCAAGTTTTTCAGGATAAAAAACCAAGCACCAGGAGCCTAGTGATGTAATTTTAAGTGTTAATTCATCCTGTACATGTATATAGATTAGTTTATGTTTTTTCCTTTTGTACAAAAAAACAGCGTCTACTCTTATCACTTAGGATTAATTTGCCAAGACTACTGTAGGGAGCGACAAGAAGTTGAATATGAAGACGATTGTAAAGCATATTTGTAATTCTTGCGATTGTTTAATAAATTCTTATTTTTTATTTTACCACTATGCCTCTAAAATTTTTAAATGCATTTGTTTTCTATAATTGAGATTGCAACACACAGTTAGTTGAGTAGGCAGAAGTAGCATGCGGGGCGTTACTTGCCTCACGACTCGTTATGTCGTGGAAATACAATCGACCAATGACATGACGTGTCACAGGCTGCCTTAATCCAATACCCCGTAACTAGCCAAAGCCCACTGAGTCTGTTGCCCAAGTTGACACGTCGCTGCCTTCTATGCTTGTGCACACGCCTGTGTCCACACTCGGTACCGTGCATTCGTTGCCTATCATACTCATGTTGTAGCCCTCATGACCTGTCGCGCCTGTGTCGTATTGCACACCCAGCCGTGTTCGTGCCCTAGTCGCATGTCCATCCGTGTTTGTACTGCAAGAACAACTGCTGATCGTTCACTATCCAGGGACATCAAGACGGCACCCAACATGCAACGAAGCTGATAGTGATCGCCTAGAAAAAAATGTCATAAACCCAGCGCCACCTAGCACCCAGGACCCGTGGGACCCGCTAGTTACCGTTCAGCGCTAAACTTGCCCAAGATGAAGTACATAGCATCAGGAGTCAAATGATATAATTTTAGATGTTAGTTCATCCTGTACTTGTAAATAGAGTAGTTTATATTTTTTCTTTTTGTACAGAAAAGCAGTGTTTACTCCTTAATTTGTGATTTTGTTTTTAAAGCATATATAGAGGGCAACAAGAAGTTAGTTACTTGGTGTATGATTCTAATGCATACTAGTAATCTTTGCGATTATTCAATAAAATCTCAGTTTCTTGCTTCATCAGTTTGTCATTTGCTATAATTAGAATTGCGACACAGTTAGTTAAGTAGGCAAAAGTAACGTACAGGACGTTACTTGTCTCACGGGTCGCTACGTTATGAGATACGCTATCGACTTGTGACAGTTGGTATCAGAGCTTTAGTTGGGATACGAGGCTAGCGATATTCTAAGATGGTTACATGTTGAGAACGTATTGATTCCTTAAAGGAGGTAGTCAACTGCCTTTCCACGATATGCTTGGGCGACGATGGGGTTGTTTCCTTTGACCAACGAATAGGCCAGGTCGAGACGGATCTTACCCACTTAAGTATAGACCTTGAGAGAGAATAAGGTACCACTCAAAAACTTGCTAAGGACACCCAGGCTTTTGAGGAAGGAGTCGTGGGTAACACGAACGCTATTGCCGAATTGCACATGATGGTGACCGAGCTTCGTGCAAAAGTATGGATTCTCTAGTTGGCGATAGCTTACAACAACATTGTAGCCAATGCTCCAAAAATAATTAGAGCATTTAACAGGCCAAAAATCCCTTATCTAAAGGCGTTTAAAGGGGCAAGAGATGTAAGAGAAATTGAGAATTTCCTCTTTGATACGAAGTAGTACTTTGCAGCAGCTAGTGTTGGGGACGACGCCACGAAAGTAACGACTACATCCATGTATTTGTCAAGTGACGCCAAAGTGTGGTGACATACCCAAATTACTAAAATCCAAACGCGACACCTTCAAATCAATACATGCAAAAAACTAAAATAGAGAATAAAACAACAATATTTTCCTCACAATGTTAAGGAACAGACTCGTTGTGCCCTGTGTGGATTGAGGCAGACGAGCACAATTTGAGAATATATGAAGAATTTTCAGATTTATCTACTAAATATAACAAATATGTCGGAGAAGGACAAACTCTTCTTCTTTAAAGAGAGCTTGATACAATGGGTTAAGACATAATTGCAACGAGCATGGCTTGAGAACTTGGATTCAGCCATTGTTTAGGTCAAAGGGTTGGTTAACTACCAGCTAGAATTGAGGTAAGAAACGAAGTTAGCGACCAACCAGCCCAAAGTTTCCAGCAACAAGTTTAATCGACAGAATGGTGAAAAAAATGTAGGAGACCGACCCTTCACATCCAAAAATGATGTCCAAGTGGGACAACAGAAGGGCCGAGACCCCAACACCGGCAATAGTGATGAACAACATAAACGAGGGTATTATATTTGTGACGGTCCTTACTGAATGGTTAAATATCCAAAGAAGAGACTCTTAAATGCACGACTTGGAGATGACAATCATTCTAGCCAAGAGGAGTCGCATTCAGAGGAAGACAGTGACGAGGAGTTGTACGACCAAAAGGAGTAGGACGCTATAGGGGCACTCTCGTACTAGTGCAATGCACTTTAGAGCTCTACACCGAAGACAAAGGAAAAACGGCCCCTGGAGGACAAAATTGACATGGTGATTACCGAGCTTCAAACAAGGGCGATCGCCAAGCAGAATGACTGCACTGTTGCTAAAATAAGTAGCGCGACTGTAGAAGAAATGGCTACGATCACCTTCGAAAAAGACGAGATCGAGCAAGTGAGGGCCTAATATACGTGGACCTGAAAGTGAATGGAAAGTCGATACAAGCAATGATTGATATCGGGGCAACCCATAACTACTTTTTCAGTATTGAAGTAGAGTGATTGGGTTTAATATTGGAGAAATCCATAAGCAAGATGAAGGCAATTAACTTTGTTGCACAACCAATCGTGGATGTTGCTAAAGGTGTATCCATAAAGGTTGGTTCATTTATGGCACGAACTAACTTTTTAGCAGTTAAGATGGATGACTTCAAACTCATCATTGGATTAAAATTTTTGTGGGATACCAGGATCGCTATTTACCCTTACGGTAATGTTCTAATCTTTTTTGTGACAATCTATACATGATTTGGGCCTCAGTAAAAAGGTTGGGAAAATTAATTTCTCAGCAATGCAACTGAAGAAAGGACTAAAATAGAGGGGAAACAACTTACCTAGCACATCTGCGCTGGAAAGAGGTAAAAGATACATCTAGGCTAATGCCACAACCTGTTAAAAGGCTGCTAGAGGAATTTAAGCACGTGATGCCAGACGAGTTACCAAAACATCTTCCACTGAAGAGAAAAATTGATCACAAAATTGAGTAGGTCCTTATGACCAAGTCTCCAACCAGAACACCATATAAAATATCGCAGCCAAAACTTGCAGAACTTTGCAAACAATTGACGAAAATGCATGAATCATGTATAATTATACCTGTGAAGTTACCATATGAAGCATTAGTACTGTTTTAGAAGAAACATGATGGATTACTTCGTATGTATGTAGATTATCGGGCGCTAAACAAGATATTGGTAAAAATAAGTACCCGATTTCACTTATTGTAGACTGCTTTAATTAGCTCTATCATGTCAAGTTTTTCACAAAGATGGACTTGCGATCAGGATACTGATAGGTTCATATCAAGGAGGGAGACGAGCACAAAACGACTTGCATGATTAGATATGGGGCATATGAGTTTCTGGTGATGGTATTTGGACTAATCAATACTTCAGCCACTTTTTTCACATTGATAAACCAAGTATTCTGAAACTTCCATGATCAATTCGTAGTGACGTATTTGGACGACATCATGGTCTACAGCAGCACGCTGGAAGATTACTTGGAACACTTAAGAAAGATGCTGACCCGGTTGCTAGAGCATGAATTATATACAAAATTCTCAAAGTGTTCATTTGTACAGTAGCAGATAGAGTTCTTGGGGTACATAATTGAACCAGACAGAATTGGATGGACCCTAAGAAAGTACAAGCTATCAAGGATTGGAGAGTATCACAAAATTTCGGTCGTTACTTGGCCTAACCAACTAATACCGGTATTTTGTGAAGAATTATTCTAAAATAGCCTTACCACTGACAGATTTACTCAAAAAAGATAACACACGGAACTGTGACATCCAATGCCAGGGAGCTTTCAAGCGATTAAAAACTAGTATGTCCACTGATCCAGTGCTTCACTGCCCAACATGACAAAACCTTTTGAAGTACACACTGACGTTTTGAACTTCGCCCTAGGTGGAGTTTTGATGCAAGAAGATCATCTTGTGGCCTTCGAGAGTCGGAAGCTGAATGGAGCGGAATAGAGAAACTCTGCACAAGAGAAAGAGCTACTTGTTGTAGTTCATTACCAACATCTCTAGAGGTATTACTTGCTGGAAGTACTATTTGGGGTAAAAACGGACAGCACTGTTGTGAGCCACTTCATGATGCAACTCAAGTTAAGTAACTGTCAAGCGTGATGACAAGAGTTGTTGGCAGAATTTAATTTCATGTTGGAGTACAGAATGAGAAAATCAAATTAGGTAGCGGATACACTCAATCGATGAGCAAATCTAGCAACGCTATACAAAGCTACTACCTTGCATGAAAGTCAAATTTTTATCGACATCAATGATCAAATAGGAAGTCTCTTACCGAAAGATCCTAACATACAGTATTTGGTTGAACTTATGAAGTAGGATAAGACAAGACAGTTTTGGCTCGACAATAGCCTCCTATTGATAAAAAAGAACCGTCTTTATGTTCCAACAGGCAGGGAGCTATAGAAAAACTTGATCAAGGAGTGCCATGATACTCTGTGGGCCAGGCACCCAAGAATAGAAAGAACATTGGCTTTGGTGTAGCGAGGATATTATTGGCCGCAAATGCAAAACGATGTGGATAATTATGTGCGGACCTGCTTCACTTGCCAACAAGACAAAGCCAATCGCTAGAAGAATAGTGGGCTACTTGAGCCACTTTCAATCCCCAATAGATCTTGGGAAAATGTATCTCTCGACTTCATCATTGGCTTACTGAGAGTGGGGGATCTTGCAACAATTTTGGTGATGGTCAATGTAGACACTAAATTTTGACACACCACTCATTTTCTAACATTGGGGGATCTTTTCCTACTATTTGGAGTCAAATCCTGATTTTAGGTAAAAAAATGAGCAAAATCAGCATTTTTAGGGGGCAATGCAGTAATTTTTAATTGTAAATATTTTTCATTAGTTTTGAAGTTTTAAATTCATATTTTTGTACTTTCATACGTATTTTTAAATTTTTTGTGATTTTGTCAGGTTTAATTAATATTTTTCTATACATTTCATCAGTGTAAGGGCAAAGTGGTAATTTCACTTCGCGAATACTATTTTCATCTATTTTTTAGTACAAAATTTATTTTTTAAGCTTTCAAGCACGTTTCTAAATTTTTTTTATTTTTTCGAAGACAATCGCTATTTTTTTTTGTAAATACCGCGTTCAAAGGCAAAATTGTCATTTCACATTCCAAACACATTTTTACTAATTTTTGAGTGTTTAATTTATTTTCTAAGATTTTAAAATCATTTTTAATTTTTGACAATTTTTTGAAGCTAACTGATATTTTTCATATATTTTGACAGTACAGGGGTAAAATAGTCATTTCGCCTCTTGAATATTTGTCTTCATTTTTGGGTCCCAAATTCATTTTAGGTCTTCTAAGCATTTTTTTTTAATTTTTCTAACTTTTTTTGGAGTAAATTTTTATTAACAAATTTATTATTTACAGTTTTCTTAATTTTTTCCCTTTTTGTGAGAGAAAATAGATTTTTAATATTTTTGTAAGGGTAAAGTTGTAATTTTGGTTGTCAGAGGCATTTTGGTCTTTTATTCATTTCTTGAAAGATAAGTCTTTTGTTGCACTATAAATACCTCTACTTGGGGCATGAAAAAAAAAAGGGAGAAAAAATAAAAAACCTAGAGAGAGTTTTTAGTTTTTTTTTAGTTTTTCTGGTTTAATCTTTTACACCAAAAATACCAAAAATACACACTTTTTTCTACATATATTTTCAAACTTACACCTAGAATACCTAGAACACACACTACTACATCTTCAAAGCTACACCTAGAACACTTAGAACATACACTAGTACATCTTCAATCACACACCTAGAACACCTAGAACACCAAGAACACACATTCACATTCTCTCTCACACACTACACACTATTTTCACTACTTTACACATTCACACGTTCACATTTTTCTCTCACACTTTCACACACTATTTCACTCACATACACACACTACCCCAATTACACACAATAAACACACTAGTTACACACACATACACACAAACACACAACCACACATTCGCTCACAATCACACAGAAACACACACTAAAACATACACTGCACACAGTATATTCACACACACGTTTCACAAATACACACACCATCATCCACTCAAACACACACAGTTATCACACACAGTCGGAGATACAAACACACAATGTCAACAAAGAGATTCACATACAACACACAATGACAACACAGAGATTCAATCACACATTTATACACCACAGGCACACACAATCAGTCACAAACGTCTTGCCACCCATCCCTTCCTATGACCAAACTCTATAACCACGCCACCACCCATGGTCAGCCATCACAATTCCTACCCCAATTCACAACCGAAACCCCCAACAGCCACTGGAAGCTCATCATAGCCTTTAATCCTCCAAATCACAAAACCACACAAAATTCCACCTACCGTAATTCCAGTCAATCATTGTCTCCCCCATCTAATAACCATCAGTAGCCACCGCCTAAACTTCTCCCAGCCACCACAAATGTCACCAATCCAGTCACCTCACATTCCCAATCCCACTCCTAAGCTGCCACAGCCTACTCTATCACCTGCACAAGCCTCCACCACAGTCTCCGTTTCTCCACAATCAGTCCACAAGCTCACTAATCACCAACAAACACTACCCAGAAGTCATCCCCCACTGTCCAAAATCCAATTCCCAAAATCAACCCAATCCATCATTCTCTGCCACCTCCACTACCTGCCAAATCACAAACAATCACACAATCACCACATAGCCAAGCTCTATCCAACTATCATGGCCAGTCAACTTGAGCCAAACGAACGCATAGTCGGACCATAATACAATCACAAATGCCCAAATCCTCCATTTACTACCTCCCACAGTCAAGACATATCTACACAACCTACAAAAATAGTCTCCTTACCACCAATCTGCAGCGCCACCTCTAGCGACATCACCGGCTCCACCATCGACGCCACCGACAACCCACTTCCACACCCCTTCGAACACGAGTAAATCTCTGTTAATCAATGGAATTGATTGTTGAACATTGTTTTGTTCTTGATAGAAAGAATCCGGGTCTTGATTCTGGGCAATTTTAGTTTGGTTTGAGGGGGGTCAAAGAGTGGAGATTTGGGAGGGGTGAGCTTATGTCTATCTGGTTTGGGGAGAATTGAAAAGAAACTGATTCTAGAATTTGGGGGGCTTTTCTCATGAAAACCAATTGAATGATTAAGAGGTTGAGAACCAAAAGAAAAGAAGAACGTGAGAGAAGTGAGGTTGGAGAAAAGAGAGGCGAGGGAGAATCGGACAGAGAACGCAGGAAATGAATCAAAGGGAAAAAGAGAAAAGAAAAGAAGTAAAAGAAAAATAGAGAGCTAAAAACCAGAGAGCGGACAGATGGAGAAGAAGAAACTGGAAAGAATATGGGAAGAGGGAAATCGATAAGAGAGAAAGGGATAGATTGAGGGAGATGAAAGGGAAGGAGACAGCGAAAGCTGGAAGAAGAGAGGCAAGCATGGGAGAGAGGGAGAGAGAGAAAAGACCAAATTGGGAGAGATAATCTGGAAAATTTTCAGCTTATTGGAAGAAGAAGAAAAATGAATTTTTGGAAAGTTGAATTTTGAGAGTTAATTGTTTTTATCTACAGCCGATCTGGATTTTTGAGGAAGTCTTAGTGTTTTGTTTTTCTTTTTTACGTGTTTAGTTTTTTTTAGTTTAGCTAATTTCAATTAGTTTCTAGTTTTGATTCAATTTAGTCGTGATTTAGTAATTAGCTTAGTTAATTTGGATTAATTAGTCTAGATAATTCATTTTGGGTACTTTATTTTTTTATTTTTTATTTTTATTTTTATCACAAATTAATTTATTTAGGTTTAAGTGTCCATTTTCTTTGGCCTCATTGATGACTCTTTTAAGATTTCATTTTTATGTAATTTAGTCTCCCTCTTTTATGGATTGACCCCCTTAGATTTTACATCCTTTTGATAGGGTCCTTAATTTTCAAGTTATGCCCCAAACTTGCTGAAATTTTATTTGTTTTGCCCTCTATCTAGTTTTAATTTATAGTTGTGTCCCCATGTTTATTTGAATTTATTATTTGGCCCCTGTTGTTTTTGAATTTATTTTTAAGCCCTTAGTCTCATAGAATTTAAATGTTTGCCCCAATTTGTCAATATTTACATACTTTGTGTTTTATTCGTTTATATCATGATACATTGACGTGTGTGTTTATTTTCTTAAGCATTGTTCCGGATCTTCAAGAGATATACCTATTTCTCGTTAATCTCTTTTTATATGCTCCAATGTGCCCTCATGTTATTTTTTTTATGCATTTTCTTTACATAATTTCTTATTTTACATGCTTTTTGGGTATTTATTTCCTTTACGCTATTTAATTTTTTCAAATTTTATTATTTAGCAAAAATGTTTTTTTTTTTTTTTTTGTATTTAGTTAGCCAATGTAATAGTTAGATAATATTTATCATATTTTTAGCAAAAATTTAGTATTTAGATAGCAAGTGTAATAGATAGGTTGTTTTACTTTTTTTTTTCACCCCAAAAATTGTCGTTAATCCTTCGGTGTAATAGTTAGGGCTTGTGTGTTTTTGCGTGTTTATGTACTTAATTGCTTTACTGCTTTTTTTAAGATTTTTTGCATCTAGATATTATGTTTAGGTGTTAGTTGCTCCTATGTGCTTTTTACATATTTTCATATGTTTATTTGTTTATATGCTTTATCAATTTTATTATTCCATCACCACACTAGTCCAACGCTAGTTGTGGTTTTTACCGGTTGCTCGTTAGTCCAGCGCTAGTAGGGGTTTTCCTATAGAGGGTTAGTCCAATACTAGACCCTTAGGTCATTTAGTGATAGTTTCACCCATGTGTATTTCACCTCATTTCACACACTATTTCTCATTTTTTTAGATTTTTTCATTAATGCATGATTTTTTGTATATATCTTATTGTTATTATCTATTTTTAACATTCAACAATGCATGACATTTAAGTTACATTTCACTTAGAAGTTAGGTCATTTTGTGTGACGTGACTAGAAATAGTCGTCTACTTACGTGGGAAGCGTTGAACTGATAGGCCGTTCCCCCCTCCGTGAGTAGGAACATTCAGTCACGAATTATTAGTTTTCCGTACCCGTTATGTAGCATCCCTACTTTCTTCGATCACTTATCATCTATATTATTCTTTTCTTTTTGCATTTTATTTTTGCATAAACACTCGTGACTCCCTCGGGGTCTCGACTCAGATTTCGCAATTAATGCGGTAATCTCGACCAAGTCTCGACGGAACATTTTGACCCTCTCAATACTCACATTTAGATTTAAAATTTGCATTCATATAGACATATCCGAACGTGATAGAATTTAGAGTTAATTTAGAAAATTTTGATTAAACCTCACAACTAGTCTCAGTTAGGTAGAAAGGGTGTCTTAGGCGTGAGCCTTTGCCTTCTCTTTCTTCAAATGTGACTCCTAGACCTTCTTCTCTCGTTTTTCGTAGATCGGAGTTGAAAAAAGAGTTTTTTTAAATATTTCTGAAATTTTTGTTTTTGTTTTGCTAAATGATTTTTCGAGTGATTGGGTACACCCTAACTCAATACCAAGTGGCGACTCCATTTCTTTAAAATAAAACCCTTTTTCAAAATTAGTTGGCCAAAACTGTCGCACTTTTAGTCCCTGCTTTATTTTCTTTTAAAATACCATTTTTTCGAAATAATACTTTTTTTTTTACTAAAAACTCAATTTTTTTTTTACACACGCATAGTTTTTCAAAAACTTATCTTTTCGAAAAAGAGTCACCGGACTAGATTAGGGTGAGACAGTTAATGACCCCACTAGTACCTTAATCATTTTTGGACGCGATAGTCGATTGCTTATCTAAATATGCCACTTTCATACCAGCAACCCGGTTTGTCACAGCTAAAGAGACTGGTCAACTCTTCTTCAAACACATTATCAAATACTGGAGAATTCCGAGAGAGATTGTTATTGATACGATTCGTGATTTACTGGTAGCTTTTGGACCGAACTATTCAAGATATTTGAGTTCAAATTGATCATGAGTTTTATGGCATACCCAAAATCTAATTACCAGACAGAGCATTTCAATGGAATATTGGAGGAATACCTTCGATACTTTGTAACGACCAACCAAAAAAATTGGGTGCAATTGTTAGATATTACCCAACTATGCTATCACTCACATTTTTTTTGAAAAATTTAAGAAGCGCATGAAGAAATATGCAGACTAGGATTGGCGCTTCATTGAATTCCAAGTGGGAGATAAAGTGATGGTGAAACTGCCAAGCCAATACTAGACCGGTACATGAGAAACAAGGATGCCCGCCTTTTGCAAAAATACATCGGCCCTGTAACTGTGCTTAAACGGATTGGCAAAGTGGCATACAAAGTAGAAGTCTCAACTTGGTGTGCATTTGGTTTTCCATGAGAGCCTTTTAAAGCCATACCATGAAGACATGAAAGATCCATCTAAGGGACAAAATAGACGAGAGGGTCTCAACATCCAGGCTGATGTGATCCCAAGGCATGAGGTGGTTGTACAAGATAAAGATGAAGATCAAATTGTTCGTGTTCCACCTGATCCAATCACTAGAGCCAAAGCCAAGAAGTTAAAGGAAGTTCTTCAAGCTTTAGTGCTTGTAGTCTAAGGACAAGAAAAAGCCAAGAAGGTTGAGGGGATGAATGAAGATGGTCTTAGGCATGTTAATGTACTTCAAGTATGTTTAGAGCAAGAGGAGGACGTGCACAGTGAAGAATCAGGGGTTCTGACCAAGGCCGCGCGGCCTTCCCCACGCCATCATCAGAACATTGGATAGAGTGAATTGGACCTTCTGATCTAGGCCGCTGGGAAGGCCGCGCCACGGCCTTCCCACGGCCTTCATTAGAAGCTTGACCTCAGAGCGGCGAAGGGACTAATTGAGGCCGCACCCAAGGCCACCCCATGGCCTTGACCACGGCCTTCAACAGAAAAACTACAGACGTCGTTTTTATTGATTTTCAAAGTTGTAACTTTTTAAATAAAAATTAGTTGTGACAAGTTACGACTGATATTTAGTATTTGAGTAGGTTTAGAACTCTAAGAATATTTCTTTTTTAGTATTTGCCTATTAAAGGCAAATTGGTTTATGTAAAAAGATAGATTATTGATGAATGAAAATTAAGCGTTCTCTTTGGTTTCCTCCAAAGACTCTTTTAAATACCTTAGGTTTGTTCTTGAGACATTCATAGGCTTTATCACTCGAGTTCTTGCTTGATTGTGGTGCCACAAACCCTATACCAAGGTTTGTTGGTGCAAGTCATCAACGGGTTGAGGTTTTTTCCCAAACCACTTATCAGATCCCAACGATCCTGAAACTTTTGATTCGTCATTTACGACACAAGTAAGACGTAAGTCGTATCACAGGCCCAACGAAAAAGAGTTGCCGAAGCTATTCTTGATGTTCGAGTGACCAAACACAACCATAGAGATCATCAGGAGTACCTTATAAAATGGCAAGGATATGGGACGAAGAAAATTCTTGGAAATAAGCAATGAACCTCAGAGCCTTCCAACAAATAATCAATGTTTACAATGCTTCACAGATTCCGAGGGCGTCGCTGAATCAGGTGGGGGAGATTGTCACGGGCAACCTTAAACCAATGCCCCGTGACTTACCAAAGCCCACTAAGTCTGTTGCCTAAGTCGGCACGTCGATGCCTTCCATGCTCGTGCACACGCTCGTTTCCACACTTGATGTCGTGCGTTCGTTGCCTGTTGCACTCATGCCGTAGCCCGCGCGACCTATAGGACCCGTGCCGTGCTGCACACCTAGCCGTGTCCGTGTCCCAATCGCACGCCTATCCATGTTCGTGCGGCAAGGACAACTGTCGATCATTCGCTGCCCAGGAACACCAAGACAACATCCAGCATATAGCGAAGCTGATCATGATCGCCAGGAATACGACATCGCACACCGGGCATCACCCAGCACCCAGAAACAGTGGGACCTGCAGGTCACTAGCCGGTGCCAAACTCGCCCAAGATGAAGTGCATAGCACTAGAAGTCAAATGATGTAATTTTAGGCGTTAGTTCATCCTGTACTTGTAAATAGAGTAGTTTATGTTTTTTTTTCTTTTGTACAAAAAAACAGTGTCTACTCCTATCATTTGTGATTTTGTTTTTAAAGCATATATAGGGGGCAACAATGAGTTGGATACTTGATGTACGGTTTGAAAGCATACTTGTAATCTTTGTGATTGTTCAATGAAATCTCAGTTTCCTGCTTTACCACTGTGTCTCTGAAGCTTTTATATGCATTTACTTTGTTATATGCTATAATTGAGATTGCGACACACAGTTTGTTGAGTATGCAGAGTAGCATGCGAGACATTACTAAGTTGTGGGATAAACTATCGACCCGTGACACGACAGCGGTCTGCAACCCACTTTGGCTGAGAATCTTTATGTGAAAATTAAAAATATTTTAGGGACTAGTATGTAAATATTTGAAGTATATAACTTTTTATTCCTTGTATTTTCCACCCTTTTAAAATTTTCTTAATTTAAAGATTGACCCCCCAAATTTGTAAGAAAGTTGGGATTTAATTCGAACTCACCCGAATATGGCTCGAGTCGAACTCCAGCCTTAAATTTGTATGCTTGACGAGCTCGAACTCGAGCTTGAGCATGGTTATTTTGTAATCAAACCAAGCTCAAGTATGTAGTATTTGAGCTCAGTACAGCACGATTACACTTTTAATATGGATTTGTTTAGGAAGTGCGTGCCGGTAGAGAAATGCTCGGGGGATGCTAAAATTGACAAGAGCCATGTTCATAGTGTAGTTCTTGTTGGTGGTTCGACAAGGATTGCTTTAAGTTCAGTAATTATTATAAAGAGCTTTGCAAGTGTATCAATTCTAATGAGGTCGTGGCTTATGGTACTAATTTGGACAACTTCTTCTTAAGTTACCTTTTATAGTTTTTAATTTATTAGCTTTATTATTTTGTTAATTTTTAAGAAAAATAAAAAAAATCTACATTAATAAACTTGCTTATATATTCCAACATTTTCTCATTGTTGCCTTTAAGAATATATTCTCTGTTGATTATTTAAATTGTCATTTTTTCTATCAAAACCTTCCATATTTTTTAGACAATCATTGAATTTCTATTTAATGTGTAACTATTTTAATTTGGGCTATTAAAAAAAATAAATTTTTTTTTGAAACACCATATATATTATATATATAATAAGCAAAAACATATTACAAAGAAGTGTTTGAAATAGCAAGATTATGTGCTTGCTTGATAATCGATTCTATCGACCTTAGTTATGACACAAGAGGACAAGTAAGTAGCTGCAATGGAAATATCGACAAAGATCGTATGCAAATCAAAAGGGATATTATGCTTATGCTTGTAGACACTGAACCAAAGCCAGACAATTCCGTTTGTAGTAGAACACATTGAAAGCCCTTTTCCACCGCGATCAAAATGGAATGAAAGCAAGCCATAGTCTCACTTTGCAAAGCAGAAGAGGAGTCAATTTGAATGGATTTGGCGAAAAGTGGAGTTCCATTATATCTGTTACAGGCAATTCCAACTGCTGATATTCCCATCTTTATATTATAAGAGCCATCAAAAGAAAAAATGATTTCTGAAGACACTTTGAAATGTTCGATATTTTGACCTTGCTTCACGTCATAAAAACAGTAACAATTGGAAGGTTTTCCTAGGCCTATTTGCTTGATATTCCGTTCTTTCCCATAGGAAGTCATAATTTCTGTGAAAAGGCTTCGTGCTTTATCTACAATTGACATTGGATTGAACTCTCTGAAATTCCATGAATGATCATTCTGAGCTAGCCATATATGCCAGAGAATAGTAATTAATTGAATAATGATATCTAGGCAATTAACCTTATCAAACCAGTTCAGAGCCCATACATAGAATGATTCCTTTTCTCCGAAATCAAAATCCAAATCCAGTGGGGAAAGCCTCCATGTTAGTTTAGACAAGTTACATTCAAAGAATAAATGCTCAATTGTTTCCTCCTCTGTACCACATCTGAGGCATATAGGTAGCTGCACTATTCCTCGCTTAAATAATGAGGACATTGTCGGACAAATATTATGTAGAAGTCTCTAGAAGAAAAAATGCAACTTGGAGGGCATTTTCAATTGCCATAATTTTTTAAAAACCATAGAGGACATGTCATGCATAGAGAAATTACTTGTCATAGGCTTTTGCCATCTACTATGATTTGATGCCAAATGATATGCTGATTTTATGGTATATGTCCCATTTCTCTCTAGAGCCCAAACCTGCTTATCCTTTTGATTGTTGACAGGAATGTGTATTGAAGAAATAGTCTTCATTGTTTGGGGTGTAAACAGAATGGATAATAAAGGCTTTCTCCATTGACGGGATGAATCATAAAGATCTTTAACTGTTAAGCTAAGAAAAGAGGACTGAGTGGTGTTGAATTTTAAAGGATTAGGTGATCTTAGAATCCAATCATCCCCTATTTTAATATTTTCCCCATCTCCCATTCTCCATTTAAGTCCATGAATTAACAGGTCTCTACCAATGTTTTCAGAACCGGACCGGCCTAGTGAATCGAAGGAGGTCCGGTTCAAGGTCTGACCGGTCGGACCGGTTGGATCGGTGGTTCAACCTTTTTTTTTTATAATTGTATAAAAAAAATTTCTAAAACTCATACTTGAAACTTAGTGAATCATACACATCATCACAAGTTTTTTTCATAAATTCATTACAAATATAAATAATATTAATAAGCATAATCCAAATACTAATTAAAGCACATGCTTATTTTTCTTTCACATAATAAAAAGGTTCATAAAAAAATATCACGGAGTCTAACAACTAATTATATTATATTTATCGTAAATTTATAACTGATGTTGAAGGTAAATAATTTCAATGACAAAATTCCTTCATTGTCACCACAAGGACGACAGCACCCATGTGAATATCACTACCTTGACAACTTCTTTCAATTTAACCTTAAAAAGTAAAAAAGTTCAACACAAAGATATAAGTCTGATCAAACTCAAAAAAAAAAAAAATCAACTAACAAAATAAACAAACACAAAAAAAACTTTAAAAAAGAAAAGAATACAACGAAATACCTAAAAATTTAACTGCTACTAATTATCACTTATAGTTAAAATATTAGAATTACCAATCATTATTTTCACCACTATCCAAAAGACATCTACATTGAAATACATCCAAATCAATACTTTCCCCAAACGTAGAGATTTTGATTCGATGGTAATTTACCACTAAAATAAAATAAAAAGGGTAAAAATATTGAGGATATCAAATAGGCTTTGCTCTAGTTAACGTTGGCAAAAATGAAAAAAAAAAGTACCAGTCAAAAGCCTAGAATATTAGTAGTAAAAGATAGATGTTTCATCACGTAAAACATTAAAATGTCCATAATATTTACGAGAAAAGTTATTATTTTGGTTCCCACTATTTGGTTGTGCATGAAATTGGTCGCTTAATGCCTTTATTAAAACAAATATGCTTCTTAAAATTTTTGATATTAGGCAAAGTGGGACGACCAACAAAATTTTTACAATTGCAAACATAATGTAGTCATGTGTAGTTAATATAAAAATACAACTTAGTCACATGCATATTACGTGGCAAGTCAATACAAAATACATATTAAAATTTTGAGTTTGAATTTGCATTTTAACTTCAAGGAGCCAAATGCTAAACTTTTAAGGAAAAATTTCTTATAAGGACAATAGGAAGTATTGTAATTAATAATAGAGGCGAAACTTTTTGGATAATTCTTTATAAAGGGCATCACTTATACATCTTGAATATAAATTTTTTTTGACTAATATAAAAATATAATGGTAGTTAGAGGAATAGATTTTTTTGCAATTTTACTTCAATCAATTCCAAAAAATCAATTTCATTTTGATTTTCGACTAGAATTAATTATTAGAAAAAAGTTTCATCTTCATAAAATCACTACCTTTATAATTTTGTACCTAGACTTTTGAACTAAAATTAAGAAGAAATTGACTTTATAACTTTGACAAGATAAATAAAAATGCCAATATATTTTTTATTCTTGATTAAAAACTCTAATATTTAGAAATTTTGAAAATTTGATTTCACTTTGATTTTGGTTGCAATTGGCCAACCAAAAAAAGGTACATTTTTAAAAATCATCTTATTTATAATTTTTGTCAGGACACTCTAAATTGAAATTTAGAAGAAATTAATTTTACTACTTAGATATAATGAATAAAAATACCAATATACAGTTTTTATTTTTTATTAGAAACTCTAATACTTATAAATTTTCACAAAATTGATTTATTTTGATTTTACTTAAAACTGATAGCCAAAAAAGATTCACTTTCAAAAAAATCGTACGCTTCATAATTTTGTACTTGAACACTTTGAATCATAAATTTAGAAAAAACGATGACTTTACTACTTTGGATGATAAAATTGTAATGCCGAATTTTTTATTAAAAATGCTAATATTTAGGTAAATCATCCAATTATATTATTTAAAAATAATATTATATTTTTGTACATGAAGTCGTATAGTTTTTAATAATAACGCCCTTTATAAGAATTATGTGAAAGTTTCGCCCTCTTTATCCATTACCAAACTTCCACTTGCCCTTATAAGAAATTTTCTCAACTTTTAATTAGGAAAATATTTTAGTCATAAATAATCAAACAAATTTGATAAAAGGACTAGTCTTAGTATGAGAGATTTTAGTAAAAGTAAATATGAGATTTCTTTAATATAATGAATTTAGATGCCAAATTAAAAATGTAAGAATCAATTAATATTATTAAACATGACTAATAAATGAAACAAAGAAACAAAAACAGTAAGAATCAATTAAATTCATTAAATAAAACAAAGAAACTAAAAAAGTAAGAATCAATCAAATTCATTAAACATGATTAATGGAAATAAAGAAACAAAAAATGTATGAACCAATTAATTTTGTTACAAATGATTAATAAAAGGAAAATAAAAGAAAGAATAAATAGAATGATTACAACTATAAAGTAACAAAAAGGACGACGGCCTGGTGGTTGGGCGCTTGCTCTCCAAACGAGAGGTCTCTGGTTCGAAACGAGAGGTCCCTGGTTCGAAGCTTCACAGGGACCTCTCATTTGATTATAAAAAAAAAATTTGAAATTCAAAAATTCAAAAACCGGCGGTTCAACGGTTCAACGCAGTTCATAAGGTTAAACCTGTTCTTGCCGGTTCTTTGGACACTTCCGGCTTTTGTAGTGGACCAGACCGAAGCCCTGGCTGGTTCGCGGTTCAACCGGTCGAACCGGCCGGTCCGATCCGAGTTTGAAAACACTGATCTCTACCCCACAAAATACTTCTCCAACTCCAAGAAGACCTACTAGAAGGCTTGGTTTCTAAAAAAGAAGTCTTTTTGCAGTATTTATGTTTGAAGAAATTGCCTAATAATGAATCTGGTTGAGAATGAATTTTCCAAGCAAGTTTTCCCGGGTAGGCTTGATTCAAAGCATGGGACGATCTTAAACCTAAACCTCCTAAAAACTTAGAGAGGCAAATTGAATCCCAGGATTTCCAATGCAATCCCCTACCCTCAGAATCTCCCTTCGAAATAAACCGAGCTATCTGTTTATCGATACCATATGCAATAGGCTTCGGTAATTTTAAAACTCCAAAGGTGTATTGCAAGATAAATAATAAAGCATGCTTAGATAGAGTAACTGTGATAGCCCCACCTTACCCAGAGGCGCACCAAAGGGCTTAGCGGACTGCCTGCCTAGCTCTCGCCAGGACTCAAGTCGAGCACTCACTCAGATCATGCACGCGTGCTTAACTTCAAATAAAATGAAATAAAATAGAATAAAATAAAATATATATTCATATTACTTAATTTAAAGGTACAAGTAACATCAAGAAGTTTACATGTCACAATATACATGATTTTCACCAAGATAGCCCAAAACAGTTTGGCTATCAAAATTCACGAAATAAAACATGTACACGTCCAAAATCAGCTTTTCCAGCTTTAGTATTTTTTTTTGAAACCTGGTTAAAGAAAACAAATGAACAGGATGAGCTATAATAGCCCAGTGAGTGCCCAAGACATGCAATCATACCAAGAATCTATTGTTTTATTGAACAAAATAATTGACAAGTTAAGTAGACAAGTTATGAACAATTTAATTAACAAGTAGTCAATGGCGGATACAGGGCTCAACTACGAAAGCAAGCTTAACCACAGAGGAGCAAGTACTGATCATGTAACCATGATGTCAGGACTGAGATAATAGCTCAGGTCTTTATCAAAGGTCATGCCAGTATTATCAAACAAGAACCCTAACCACCGTTCACCTTATAACCTCCGTACCGGCTACCACATCCAGGGAGAAAAACTCAACCCTGGAGGGCCAACACGCAAGAAAGTTCAATCCGGAGTTGGCCTCCTTGAGGATTCACAACTCATAAGGGAAAGAACATCACGCCCTAAAACACCCAGCACCTTATATCCTCCCAAGCCTGTCCGAGTTGACTATCCGTGATGTAACGGTGAAGTTAGTCACGGAAGTCTCATACACAAGTAACACGTTGGATAATGAAAGCGTGTAACACATTGCGGAATAGATGTGATAAAGTACACATCTTTCCTCAAATAACACATATCATGACATATCATTTACAAGCATAACATAATATTTCTTAATATAACATTCTCATGTACGACAAAGCATTTCATGCGTCATGCACACATAGAGACACTCACCTGGAATGCCAAGAAAATATTTCGTAAAAAGTCGAGATTCACTTTCAAGTCCTGAAATTTAAAAGAAACAGTCTGATGAAAACCCTACGTAAATTAGCAAGAAAATTCAAGAAATAACCCAATTATTTCTAGGGTTTCAATTCTAGGGTTTTGGCTCTAGGGTTTTCCCGTCCTAGAGAAATTCAATTCATCAATAGATGATTTTCTAAAAATTCCTGCACATCAATTTCCTTAAATTGAGCACATTCTAGGTTAGAAATGTTCATCTACCATTTTCCCTTATTTATTTCTACCGAAATTTCGGCAGCATCTCCACTTAAAATCGGACTAACCCAAATTTTTAACCTGCAAGAAAGACAACCATCCAACCCAAATCAACAAGTTCTACAACTTCTATGTTCAATTCAAGCTCAAATTCAATCAAAATTCCACTCAATTTCAAGAATTCTGCTCCAAGAATCTTCAACCAAGCAACTTATAATACTTAAGATTTCAAGGTTTAAATGCCATTTACTAGTCTATCTAACTACAAAAACACTTTGTCTAACAAGTAAATCTCCAATTCAAACTAAATTCTTCAAGTAGTAGCAACAAGAATCTAGTCTTAAACTTATACAAAAGACCAAATAAAACTTAAAATTAACAAGAAAAGTTCATAGTAGATACCTTAAACAAGCTTAGAACTTTGCTTAGGAAGGAAAGAAGCTCACTTTCTATGGTGGATTTACTCAAAATTTGGAGAGAAAGCTTCAATAAATTGAGAGCAAAAATGAGAGAAAGGAGAGAGTAGATGGTTCGGCCAAGAGGAAGAAAAAAAAAGAGAGAAATAAGCTAGAAAAATAGAAAAAAAATAAAGAAAAAGGTAGGGAAAAGATTAACCAATCAAAGCTAGACAAAAGTCATACTAAAGTTTAGATATTTTGACATAATAGTCACTAGTTGGTGCAATATGATTAGTGGAAATTTTACTCACTTATCACTTAATAATTAACAAGTTTTATGGCATAAATTTTTAAAACAAAAGAGAAGAAAAGAGAGTAGAGAGGGGCCGGCCATAAGGGAGAGAAAAAGAGAGAAAATAGGTCAAGAAAATGGAAAAGAAATAAAGAAAATAATGGAAAAGAGATTGACCAATTATAGCAAGACAAGAGGCATGTTAAATTGTATGCTTTTGATGAAATAATGGCTACTTGGTTAAATTTGATTGGTGATAATTTTAATCATTTATCTTCTAGTAATTAACAACTTTATGGCACAAAATTAAAACAACAAAATGAAAAGAAATAGAGAAGAGAGAGCCGGCCATGAGGAAAGAAAAGAAGAAGAAAATTCGGCCAAGAAGAAAGAAAAGAAAGCAAGAGAATAAGTGAAATTTTTGAGTAAAATTGAGCAAAAATTCAATTGGTCAAAAGACTAGAAAATAGTAGAACAAGTGAGTCAATATTAAACACTAATATAAACTAATAGTCCAATGAAATTAATCCCAATTAGGTACTTAGGTGTCTCACTTAATCATGAAAGAATCTCATTTACTTAACCTAATTAACTCAAATAATCTTTCAACTAATAAATCAAAGATTAACACTAAACCCTAAATAAAAGAAATCTCCTATAAAATACATTTCGGTTTTCCTTTTCTTTTCTTTTCTCTCTTTCTACTAATGGACATAACATAAATCAAATGGGTTTTGATGCGAATTTCTAGGGCGTTACAGTAACTCTACCCAAAACGGAGAGACTTGAAGTCTTGTGATGAGATATTTTCCATGAAATTTTGTTCATAATTTTCCTAAAAATAATACTTTTGGGTTGAGAAAAATCTAAATCCAATCCTAGATAATTTCCTAATTTATTGGTAAACTTTAAACCCAAAATCGAAGATATGGTGTCTTTCATAGAAGGCTCTATATTTGGACTAAAAACCATAGTTGATTTAGTAGAGTTAATTTTCTGACCTAATAGATTTGTGTAAACTTGGAGTGCATTTGAGAAGGCCTGAGCAGACATAGGTGAAATCTCCATAAATAGAATACAATCGTCTGCAAACATTAAATGAGAGATCCTAGGACCCCCTCTGGAGACAGCTATACCTTTGCAGATCTTTGACGAACTCAGATTATTTAATACCAAGGAGAGCACTTGCTGACAAAGGATAAAGAGATATGGCGAGAGAGGGCATCCTTGTCTTAGTCCTCTACGCATCTTGAAATAAGAAGATAGTGTTCCATTTATGGAGATAGCCATCATTGCTATTGAAAGACAGTTTTTAAATAAAGAAATCCATTTCTTTGGAAAGCCCATTCTATCCAATACTTGTAGAAGAAAATCCCAAGATACCCAATCAAAAGCCTTACTCATATCCAATTTTAAAACCGCCAAGGATGTCTTCCCCTTTTTCCTCTTCCTTATATGCTCCATTAGTTCATGCGCAATGAGAATATTTTCAGAGCCTAATCTTTCCAAAATGAAAGCATTCTGATAGAGGGAGATTAATTGCAGGACCACTGCCTTGAGCCTATTTGCAATGGTTTTACTAACAATTTTATAAATAACATTACACAAACAAACTAATAGGACGAAAATGCGAAATCTGTGTAGGGTTATTTATCTTAGGAATAAGAACAACCTTAGTTCCGTTCATAGATTGAAGAGACACGTTATTGTTCAAACATTTGAAAACTACAGCAGTGATCGAATCACTTACTATATCCCAATATTCTTGATAAAAACCCGCTGAAAAACCATCTAGGCCTAGAGATTTCCATTTTCCCATCATGAAAATAGCATTTTGAACCTCCTCAGCAGTGAAGTTCCTGTTCAAGTCTATCTTCTAATTATTGGATAACTTGACGTCTAAATGATCCAAAAATAATTCACAATCAGCTAAGAAGTTTGTGTCCAACTCTTGTTGATGATTACTCTCATATAGATTCTGAAAACAATTTCCCGCGTAACTTTGAATGTCTTCTTGATCAGGGAGCCAATCTCCTTCTTCTGTTTGTAATTGGGAGATATAGTTCGAAGCTTGATTCCTAGAGGCCCACGAGTGGAAGAACTTGGTATTTTTATCTCCCTTCTTAAGCCATGTTATCCTAGATCGCTGTCTCCAATAATTCTCTTGACATTGTAGTAGAAAATCTAAATGATTTCTTAAAATTAAAAAAATAAAAAAAAGTCGATTCGCTTCGAACCGCAAGGCTAGGGAAGCAGAACCGATTACTACCACTGGATTGAATACCGTTGGAGAAGATGTCGAATCGGTATCAATTTACACTCACTGATGGATACACCTGGTTTATGCACGAGAACATTTTTGTAGGCTACAAAGTTTCTCTCTCCGCCTCCTCTCTCTCTCTCTCTATGCGTCTGACTCAGCGTATCCGTCTCTCGGGCCATTCCCCCGCCCCCCCCCCCCCCGGCGGTACCCTTTCTTTCTCCTCCACCCTCATTTGAGGTTTGCTCTGCCTCGTCCCCCAAATCTATCTCGGCCTTCTGTTCTTGGATACTGAATCACTCGGGCGTACTGTTCTTGGACGGAACAGATAACTCAGGATTGGGGCAATTCTGCTTTGCAGACAGAACCCGTCATTGAACAAGTGTTTCTTACACCTACTCCTACTTCAAATGCTAATTTTGAGCAACAGGTAGTTTCGACTGCCTATCTCGCTGAAATGAAGTTTCCTAAATCTAAATAGCTTGAGCACGAGGCATTCTCATCTTGCATGATTGAGGGAATTACGAGTAGAATTTAAGAGATTATGAAATTAATAATAAGTGAAAAATTGAAGTACTAGTATTTTTTTTTTAGTTTCTCGTAGTCAATGCTTTGATTTTGGCTTGGTAATTTTGCTTGGTATCTTAGGATTTCCAACCTCCCGCAATAAAACTTTATCTTCTATCATAAAAAAATATCTTCCTAATTTTGTTTTTAACTGTTTTCCCCTTTTCAATGATAGCTATCCGAGCTGCATTAAGCCTCCAACAAGGTGTACAGAAATTTTTGTTGCTTTGCTTTAGCTTTGATTTGAAATGTACGTTCTATATGTTTGGGTGTTTATGTAAATTTTTTTGGTTGTTTTGAAAATTAAGGTTTTGGGATGTAATTTAATTTGTAGATCATTGAATGTTTGTGTTATTAATGATTTACTGAAGTTTTACCATTTTTATTGTTTTATTGTTAATTTTGAAAAAATACAAATTATGATGGATTGGGTCGGATACCTGCCTATCTGAACTGGTTTTGCGGTAATAGCATAGTTGGATAGCTTGGACTAGTTTATGTTTGGTATTCTACCTAACCGGTAGAATGGTTCTGGTTGAAAAATTTGTTCCCCTAATTTCAATTATAATTATTGATTCTTAGAGTCTTTACTAATTATTAAGTAATATGAATATTAACCATTAAGATCAGTCTTAATCACCTGAAATAATTTTTAGTTTTTTATTTTATTTTATTTTATCATACTTTATCTCATATTAGTTTATTCTTTAGACATAGTAGTCTTATACTAATCTTAGATTTTTCATTCTTTGGTTGATTTTAGACCATTAATTAATGACAACTATATTTAAATGATGTTGAAAGCAAGTTAGAATAAAATTCAGATAACGGGGCACCACCTATGGAAATTCATGAACCGAGATTTGGTTATGCATTGGAAATGGAACTGCAACCGAAGAAACTCGCAAAAGCTCTGCTCAAGAATTCAAACAACCCCAAACTCGCATGGCTAATCTTCAAACGCACTTCTCTCTCAATTCCCGACATTTTCTTCCAATGTCTTCCTATCATCACCCGCATCCTCCTTCGCTCCGGGATGTTCTCCGAAATCGATAGTCTCCACCTTTTCCTCCTTTCTCAACCTGTCGAACTTCCCAAGAATTCTACGTACGCCATCGTTAAGATCTTAGCAGAGTCAGGGCACGTTGGAATGGCATTTTCTCAGTTTCAAAGTCTTCGAACCCATTTCCCAAATCATCATCCTCCAATTTATCTATATAATTTTCTTATTCGGTCATGCGTTGAAGGAAGTTGTCAAAACTTCATTTCTTTGTTGTATAAAGATATGATTTCTGCTGGGGTTCTACCAGAAACATATACTATCAATCTTTTGATTGGCGGGATGTGTGATTCTGGACAGTTAGAAGATGCCCGGAAACTGTTTGATATAATGTGTTTGAAAGGATGTGAACCCAATGAATTTAGTTTTGGGATTTTGGTCCGTGAGTATTGTAGAGTTGGGCTTCCTTTCAAAGGATTGGAGCTTTTGGATTTGATGAGGGAAATGGGTGTTTTTCCTAACTTGGTGATTTATAATACATTAATATCGTGTTTTTGTAAAGAAGGTAAGACTGAGGAGGCAGAGAAATTGGTGGAACGGATGAGGGGAGATGGGCTTGTTCCTGATGTTGTTACATTTAATTCTAGAATATCGGCTCTTTGCAAGTCTGGTAACATTCTGGAGGCGTCCAGAATTTTCAGGGACATGCAGATGAATGAGGAGTTGGGGTTACCTAAGCCTAATGCAATAACATTTAATTTGATGTTAAGTGGGTTTTGCAATGAAGGGCTGTTGGATGAAGCAAAGACCCTGGTTGAGTCCATGAAGGGACATGGTGTTTTTCCAAATGTAGAGAGCTATAACATATGGCTGTGTGGTTTGGTAAGGAATGGGAAGATCTTTGATGCTCAATCAGTTCTTAAAGATATGATGGATCAGGGTTTAGAACCAAATACATACTCATATAACATTGTGATGGATGGCTTGTGCAAGAGTGGGATGCTTGGTGATGCAAGGACGCTGATGGGCTTAATGACAAGTAGTGGAATCTCTCTAGATACGGTCACTTATTGTACTCTACTCCATGGATACTGCTCTAAAAGGAAGGTAATTGAGGCAAATGAGGTTTTACATGAGATGATGAAGAGAGGCTATGCTCCAAATACTTACATGTGCAACATTTTGCTTCGCAGCCTCTGGAAAGAAGGGAAAATATCAGAAGCAGAAAAATTATTGCAAAAGATTAATGAAGGAGGCTATGGTTTGGATATTGTGAGCTGCAATATTGTGATTGATGGTCTTTGCAGAAGTGGGAGGGTGGACAAAGCAGTTGAAATTGTGAGCGAAATGTGGACTCATGGAAGTGCTGCTCTTGGTAATCTTGGGAATTCTTTTATTGGTCTGGTGGACGAAGGAAACAACAGCAAGAAATGCTTGCCTGACTTAATTACATACTCAACAATCATCAGTGGGTTGTGCAATGACGGAAGACTTGATGAAGCTAAAAAGAAGTTCATTGAGATGATGCAGAGAAACCTGTACCCTGATACAGTTGTATATAATACTTTTATCTACAACTTGTGTAAGAAGGGTAAGATATCAGCTGCTTTTCAGGTTTTGAAGGACATGGAGAAAAAAGGTTGCAACAAGAGCTTACAAACATACAATTCTTTAATTCTTGGGCTGGGGAGCAAAGGTCAGGTATTTGAAATGTGTGGGCTGATGGACGAGATGAGAGAAAGAGGCATTTCTCCAAATGTTTTCACTTATAATACTGTTATAAGATGTCTTTGTGAAGCGGGAAGAACAGAAGAAACTACTTCTCTTTTAGAGGAAATGTTGCAGAAGGGGATAAACCCTAATATTAATTCATTCAAGTTGTTGATAAAAGCATTTTGCATGGTTGGCGAATTCAGGCCTGCACTAGATGTGTTTGACATTTCCCTTGGTGTATGTGGCCACATGGAAGCACTTTATGCTATAATGTTCAACGAGATGCTGGCTGGATGGGAAATTTTGGAAGCAAAGCAATTGTTTGAAGCTGCATTAGACAGATGTTTTGGCCTAGGCAGCTTCCTGTACAAAGATCTGATTGACAAATTGTGCAAAGATGAGAAGTTTGAAGAAGCTGGTGATATTCTCAATAAAATGATGTCTAAAGGCTATGGGTTTGATCCTGCATCTTTTATGCCAGTGATTGATGCATTAACTAAAAGGGGAAGGAAGCATGAGGCTGATGAACTAGCAGAGAGGATGCTACATATGGCTGCAGAAGGTAGGGAGGTAGACAAGGTGTACATTAGGCAGGTAGATAGGGAGCGGAGTTGTGAGAAACTAAATGGATATGTTGGATGGCAGACAGTTTTGCAGAGGTATGATTTCAGGTTTCCAATTTCTTCTTTCATTTTCTCCGTGCTTGTTTGAAAATCAATTATTGCTATTTTCTCTTACATGCTACAAGTTTTTAGTAGCGGTGGCTGAAGGTGCAAAGGTTTACGGAGGTTTCAGCAATATGGTTATTGATAATGGACATTGGTTACAAGAAAACAGGACTACTTTAAGTCATGAAGAGTTGAAACTCTTTAACTATTTGTCTAAGATTTTGGGGATTTGCTTTTAATGTTGCGTTTAATCATTTGTTGTTTATAATGCTTTAGACCAAGATATCTTCATTAAGTAATATTTCATCCGTTTATAATCTTTAAGACTATCTTTACGTGTGTGTTTGTGAATTTTATAGAGATGATGGAAGTGCAACAGCTTTGAAAACTTTGAAACGTGTACAGAAAGGATGGGGTCAAGGAAATTTGCCACTTCTACAAAACAGAAAACGTGACTATCTTGATGAATGGAATACTGCTGGATAAAATTATATGTTCGGGACTGCTTCTTGTGTTGTCCGGACTGGGAAAGCTGCTCCATGCCAAACTGGGGCTTTGAGATAAAGTTCTCGATTTGGTAAGTCATGATTTTCATTTTGGCTCTTCTGGTTGTGACTTGGAACTATTTGATAAAAAATTCTTTATTTCTTTTGTCCTGCACTTTGAAACTGGACAAAAATCTGAATAAGACTAGGAACTCCAGAAATGCACTGTTTATGTTTGCTGCAATCTCTCTCCACACACACACACACATATACTCTGTCTGTGAAGTGATAGAATAAGACTGGTGGTCATAAAGCATAACATAGTACCAACCTAGGAGTGGAAAAATAACTAGTACTTACCGTTGCATATGGTATTTTGATCTGAGAGAGAAGCCGAGGAGCTTCTAGCAACACCAGGCCTGTGTTCTAGTAAAGTTCTCTGTGCAAAAAGTTCTCTCTATGCATAAAGCCATGCACTTTTTAATTAGTTACCCATCTAAGTCATGTGATGCCTAAAATTAAGTTCAAATTTTCTGTGAAGAACAATTGGTTTTCTATCTCTTTTGCTTCTTTAAGCTTGGACTGCTTTCTCTTCAATTTTTTCTAGGACAGAACCTTTGCATCTCTCTCTCTCTCTCTCACAATCACACACACACACACATATTTTTGGGATATTATTAAGGTGTCATAAACTTCATTTTGCTGATTGTAGAACTCAAGTTAGATGACATAGATATTGTTTCCAGTTATTGGATAGAATGCATAAATAGAACTCAAACTAGGGAAATTGTCTTATAGATGTATCATCGACATTGCATGACTTGCTGTTTTTATAGAATTTAGCCTTGTCTGGTAGAAATTAAAAATAGCAACTCTGTTTGGATATGATTATTTGAGAATTATTTGGAAAAATTTTTCCAGAGTTGTTTGGATAGGTGAAAATTATTTGGAAATTTTGTTAACAAAAGTCAACAATTTTTCCTCTCTTGTTTTGAATTTTGAATGCAATTTTCTCTCTCATTTCAAAATTCTCACATTGTCGGACACTAGCTAGCGTTTGGTGCCAGTGCTCATTACTCCATTGCACTCCGTTACTATTGTATATGGAGCTCAAATGTTTGTCAGAATTTTTCCCGTTTTTCTTTACAAAACTTGGAAAAAATGCTTCATTTTGTGAATAATTATGTACAAAGTAGAACAAGTTGTTAGGAAGTTTTACACATTTCAATTAAGTTTTCAAAAAATTTTTAAAATTCAAACACTTCCTCCCATTTCAACAAAAGTTAACAAAAATTGACCAACTTTTGACATTTCCAAAAAAGTCAACAAAAAAACCTCTTGGGAAAGTTTTTACAAATAATTCTCAAAAAACACTGCAAATAATCTATCCAAACAGAGCCAGCATTATTTGAGAACAATGTGTGAGAGTAGCATTAGTCCGGAGCCCAATAAGGGGGTCATTTGCTTTAACCTAGAATATCACCAGTATGAGCAGTCATTTTCAATCAGTTAAACTATATACTCTTTCCCATGGTAACTGAGCTGATAAACTATGGTCAACAAACAGTATGAGCAGCTACTGTACAGGGCATGTATATTCCTGGTTTCTGTTAAATTATTCATGTTGCAGGAAGTTAGGCACATACTTTTGCTTTCTCCCATCGTTGTTATTTAACTTTTAATGCCTTCGGTTGCATGAGAAGTGAAATGATTTTGGGATCATCTCAAAGGTAATAGAGAAATTTGTTTTTTTTTTTTTTTATCCGAGTAGTTCTGTTCTTTCACACAGCTCATACTTTTACTTTGTAATGGTTTTAGATATGGGAGTTTTTCAGGAAAGGTACATGGCTACTCAGATATTTTGGCTACCTGAGAACTTAGATTGGTTTTGGTTATGGGGCTTTCAGTTATGGTTCTCTCTTTGTCATTAATAGATGTTAGAGAGGTTGTTCTAGTAAATTTTTATTGCATGGGAAATGTTTTCTTGTGTAAAGGATTTCATATTCAGGACAATCTGTCCAGTGGCTGAGAGTTTGGTCCTTTCATGGTTAGGTTGATGTTGAGTTCCATGTAGGGGTTTTACATAGATCTTGCCCATGAAACTGGCAATTGTTCGGTGTATGATTGTCATGTGAAAATGATTAGTTATTTCAGTTATTCAACTGAATAATCTTGGCTGATAACCCTGTGAAATGAAAAAGAAAAAGGACAAAGAGGTGCAAGTTTTTTTCTGCACAGTTCAAGGCATAGATAGACTGTATTTTTTGGCATGCTTTTAAATTGAAGCCTTATATTAAAAAATATCCTCTACTGGACATTGTTAATCCATGTATCTGCAAGCTGTTTTTTAGTTTTTCTTGTACTGTTTTGAGTTGCATGTCACTGGGTTTGTTTCCAGTTAATCAGGTTTCTTTGCTCTTTTCCTTACTGCAGAATAAGAAGTAATGGTTTCAGTTTTCATCCTTTACATGATAAGGATGTGGGTAATGGGAAGTGTTTTCTTTTAATAGGAGAACCTGATATTATCGTTGTTTCATATGAAAGGATATGTTTGGCTTAGATAACTCTAGTGGAACCGTTTACGTACCAGACCATGGGAGAGACAAGATACAAATACTATAATCTATGTTTTTGAAGCTATCAACACTTCAAACTTTCATTCTTTTAGCCTCGAGATTTCATTGAATGTACCAAGGGCTCCCCTCTCCCACCCCCTTTCCCAATTTGAAGTTCTTAGCTATCTCAAGTATGAGGCATAATTTGTCCAACAAATCACAGAAGTGCGATATGTTATCAAGTGACGTGAACTACATGGTGGAATTGCAGGAATAAGTACAAATATTAGCAGCCATTTATCCAGTGGAAAGTTGATGAACTTTTTCCTTTCTCCTTGCAATGAGATTGAGGCAAACAATAGCTGTGACATGTAATGAGCTTTTTGGCGTCCATTCCAATTGAGATCGTGAATTCTAGAAACCTGTCTTCTTCCCAGGTATGGAAAATCCATAGTGATGAAGATGGTGATTACAGATGAAGTTCACAAGTAAATGACTTTATGCACTAATTAGCTTTCATATATTGTTTTTTTTTTTCCCGACTGATTGATATACAAAATTTCGGGTGTCTCAGTGACCTCAAACACTATGACATTCACTGGTTGAGAAAATCCAGCCAATGGTTGGGTAATCCAGTCCAATTTAAAATGAGGCAACTAGAATGTGATCTGCAATCAGCAAAGGAAGTAAGTACAGGAATGAATTGCCCCATCCACCAGTGTCTCCCATGCTTCCAGTAAAACTCCAGCGTACAGTGACATATTAGGTTCTTATTATGTCCATTATGTAGGTTTTGCACAATATGATGGTTCTTTCCCGTGCTTCAGATGCTGCATCAAGAGAGGAGAGAAATATGGACTGCAGAGGTGATACAAAACAAAACAAGAGATTGACAACCAAATGCAAGAAGCAGCCATGAAACAAGCAAGAGAACTTGACACAAGGGTTTATAAAGCATATGGGGGAAAGAATCTGAGAATGCCACCAAAAAAACAAGAGATCGACAACAAAATGATCTTACAGCCATGAAACAAGCAAAACACTTGACACAAATCACAAGGGTTAATACAGTATTTGGGTGAAAGAATATGAGAATTCCCTGTTACTTTATTATAATTTAGATCTAATGTATGTTCACACCATGGCTAGAGCTTCTGCACAAATGGCAAAAGTTAAGAATGAAACTGATATATTCATTCTCTCTTCAAAAACTGTAGAGACTGTCAACTTGCTATTCAAAGCAACATCTGATGTTTGACTTCAGCCAAGGTCTTGCTACTCTTTTCAGCTTTAAGATGTTGAAATGCCTCTCCTTTTGATGTGAAATTTGTCTCTATTAAGAGCTAAATAGTATAGATTTAAAATATACTAAACAGTTACTTATATAAATTACTTGTATAAATTTGTGGCAAATTATATGTATACAAATGATTTTCACTGATTATTCTTGATTAGCGTTAGTTTCGCTTTAATTATTGCTTCTGAGTGATAATTGTAATTTTTATTTTTCCAAAGTAAACTTGCTATTTGTAACTTCCATTATTAAATTTACATCTTACTCAAAACTAAATAATTACCACATTAAGGGGGGTTAATTGGGGTATTATATTACTGTGAGTAACAACCCTACTACGCCCTTTTTATTGTCCTAAGGATTTTCCTTAAAATCCCTCCTTTGTCCAACTTTATAGAAGGAGCAAGACGGGAAAATCAAAGTGCAACGTTCAAGGAAAAGGAATAAGGAAAAGAGAGAGAGGGGTAGAAATGAGACCAAGCTTTTTGATCACTGAAGGAAAGGAAGTAAAGAATGCGCAGAAGACCGACGCACGAAAGGAACATGACAGTAAGGATTTATAAGTTTCGTCTGTGCAAAAGGAGGGTGAAAAATTCAACCCCCTCCACTCGGTTTTTTTTCTTCTTTTATCGTACGGAACCATTACTTGCAATTGCAGCAGCCTCTAGCGTTTGCAATGCCTATGTTTTGGGAGGAAGGAAGTGGTGAGAAAAGAAAAAAAAAAAAGATAAGATTTTAAAGTTTTTTTTGTTTGGAAGTAAAGAAAGAAAAGAAGGAAAAGTTACTTAATCATTTTTCATTGTTTGGGAGGAAGGAAAGTGAACGAAAAGAAAGGAAATAGAAGAAAAAATTGGTTTGTTTTGACCAAAAAATTTTCTTTCTAAATTTGGAAGAAAATGAAAGAATCTTTCTTTTCTTTTCTGTTTTCTCACTTTCTTTCGTCTTTTTTTCTTTTCCACTCTAACCTTTAAACTAAATCTCTTATATATTATAATAGTTCACCAAACAACTCAAGTGAATTATGGCCCCATGCACTGATATTCCCTGTTAAAGTAGATTTCTTAATTACGGGCCCAACTATTTCTAGATAAAATTACTACTGATCTTCATTTTTAAGTATTTTTTTAAAATAAAAGAATCATACTACTTGAAAGTTTTAAACGTTTAATCTCTTGAGAAAATTACTATTACCTACGCGAAAATTACTATTAACTTTGCGCCGCCCCCCCAAACACAACAAAAAAAAACAGAAACCAAAAAACAACCCAACAACCACCCCGAAAACCCCCATTACAGTAGGTTCCTTACTGCAGGATCAATACCATTCGTAGATAAAACTACTATTACGCTTCATGGTTAATAATTTTTTTTTAATAAGAGAGTTAATACTGTCTGAAGTTTTTAAACTTTTACTAGCAGATCAGTTATATACTGCAATATATATACATACAGGTGTATGCTGCATATATGTGTGTGATAATACGGCCTTTTATCGACAAATAATATTGGACCGTAGTTAGGAAGTCTAATTAGGAGGAAATATTGGATGTGTTTAGATGGCATTATTTGGTTAAATTATTTAGAATAATTATTTGGTCATTTTTTGTTGACCAAGTAAGAAAAATTGAAAAGTGTTTTACTAGAGAAAATTTTTTGAATTTGTGTTTGGATAGTGAATGATTTTTTTGTTAATTTTTTTAAAAAATTGAAAAGTATATGAATTGTGAAAAATTTTTTGGTTTGTTTAAAAATTTTGTAACAATTTTAGGGACTTTTTACTCAATTATTCACAAAAGCAATTACATTTATATTCAAGATCTACTTTGAAAAATTAAAAAAATCGCAAGTAACAAAATGAGATCTATTATCGATAGGTTTTGTGATGGATTTTGTGGAACGAGCACTGATGTCGGATGCTTGTAAAACGACGAGTGCTCAGTAAATTTTTAGTTTGCAGATAGTATGGAACGCTTGTAAAATTACTAGCGTCCGATATCAGTGCTCGATTTACAAAAACCTACCATAAAACCCACCGACAATGGATCTCATTTTGTTACTCGTAATTTTTTCAAATTTTCTAAACAAATTTTAAACGCAAACATACTTGTTTTTGTGAATAATTGTGTAAAAAGTTACTAAACTTGTTACAAAGTTTGAAAAACATTTGCAATTTAAAATGAAAATATTTGGTGGGAAAATTTGAACCATTGTTTTTGAAAAAGGTGGGAAAAAATTTTTGGTCAAAATTTTCTTGACTTATGGCCAAATAATTTTTCAACTATTCAAACACATTTTCAAAAAAAATTTTCAAAAAATTCCAAATAATGTCATCCAAACACACCCATTAGTATCGGGGTAGAGTTTTGGTTCACAGATAAGATGATTCATCCTAATCAACAAACCTAGGATGAGTTATCTTCGGAATCCCGCTAAATTTGATTGGATTTTTTAGGAAATGGTCTCATCCTGTATTTTGTGAACATTGGATTATTATTTTATTGGCTAAAGTATTGTGTATTTGTATAATTCTTTTTATTTGGCAAACCACCATTTATTCAAATAATATTATAGGAATTATAACATGGTAAAATATAAACATAAAAATTAGATGAATTACTATTTTTTTTATAATTCAACAAATAACGTTCAAATGGTATTATATGAACCATCATATCAATAAACAAATATAATAATTAAATACATTACTACAATCTACTAGAATAAAAAATTGGGAGCTTTAAGATCTCAATTAATCACAAAAACAGAAGCCCGACAATCATAAGCAACAAAATTAATTAAATATTATTCAACACAATAATGATCAACACTAAATGATATGCATATTAAGATCCACAATCATCCAAGCATACCTTCATGTCATGGCATGAAGTTAATTATTAACATGTAGATATTTGGAATACTTCAGAAAAATAAATATTCATAGTTTTGTATGAGGAAATAAAATCATGAAGACTTTAAAGTGGAACTAAAAACTAAATAAAAACCCACAAAAAATTAATAAAAAAATCAGTGGAAAAATAAAATAATAATTTGAACAAAATGAAAAAGTGATTCCATTTACAAAACAATTGTTGAACAAAAAATATGAAATTATATCTATAACAAAAGAGAGTCCTATTTTAGAAGATGGCAGATTAATTTTGGTTATTATAAGATAGTTCTATGGTTAAATTAGTCTATATTATTGTTATCCCACATATACATTTATCCCAAGATTACTAATTCCAATCCCCATGTGATTAGTTTATCCTTTGTTTATGGGATTTTTATGGGGGGGATAGATAATACTGTGTAAAAAAATCAACCAAACAAATCTCATGTCATCACGTGAACCAAACGTATTAACTAAGCCCCCCTTTCCCCCTCTTCTCCCCCAACCAAAGAAACAAAAACCAACAACAACCCAACAGCTACCCCAAAAGCCCCCAATAATGATATTCCCTACTAAAGTACGTTCCTAACTACGGACTCAATACTATTTGTAGATAAAACAACTATTAATCCACATGGTTAATAACTTTTTTTAATAAGAGAGTTTTTTTGTATGAAGTTTTTAAAATTTTACTAGCTATGTGTGTGTGTGTGTGTGTGTGTGTGTGTGTGTAAACACAACCTTTTGTCTAGAAATAGTATTAGGCAAAGTTTTGGTGAACTTTTATAATATTGTTTTTCTGGTGATACTCTATATTTTTATCCTTGTTCTTTTTGGCCATTTGTATTATTCTTCATTTGGCTTTCCAAAAATATTATAATTTTTGGTAGTGGTTGTTGCTTAGAACTAAAAAATGAGAAGATATTACAGCAGGACACTTCTACACTTCTCATTTAATTTATAGTCACATAAACTTAGCTGATAAACGGCAATTTTAGTAAAAAGTGCAATTTGGAATTCCAGTGTAAGGTATGGTCAGTTTTGTGAATTGTTTTACTATGCAGTCCATTAAGGCTTTTTAAAAAAAAAATTTAATTTGCACAAGTTATATTTTAGAATGGGCAAAACCGTTATTTCATCTGCTGAGAAAAATAACAATGATTAGTTAAAAAAAATAACAATGATTAGTTGAGATGTTTTGTGATATGAACAAACGTTTGGGGAATGACAAAGAAAAGGAAGTGAAGGCTTAGAACCCGTACATTATGTTTTCTAAATTGCACACGGATAACTTATTGGTATTCCAAGTGGTGTCTTAAGACCCACAACATATGGATTATATTTGGCTTCATTTAGTTCTTTTGAATCTTGCTCGAGCCAGATCGTGAAAAATGTTCACATCCAATCTCTTTAGGGTGTAATTTATAAAGCTTTGCATGGATTTTTTGTACATACATACATACATACATATACATATACATATACATATACATATACATACACACAAGCGTGCGCGCATGCACACATATATATGTTGAAGTTTCCAAGCCCTATGATTGCCATTTTCTTTTTTGGAAATTGCTAGTCTTTATTCATTTTATAAAAATTTCATAGCTCCACGTCATGTTCTTTTTTTTTTTTTTAATTTGATAAACAAGATATGGAATTTTGAAGGGTACTAAATGGTAATGGTGTAGGATATTTTTTATGAAAAGAAAAAAAAAAAGACTTAGTGATGTTTCTAGAAAATTTGTCTTGTTGATAGGTTTGGGAATTAGTAATTTGCCGAGCAATGTTGATAACGACCTTCTTTTTCTTCTAATTTCTCCCCGTCTCCGTGTGTGTGTGTGTTCTTTTCTTCTAATTTCTCCCCGTTTACATGTGTGCGTATGTGTCTGTGCGTAATTGTGTGTGAATGTATTGTGTGCTTGTGTGCATACTATTAGTTTGTGCATGCTATGAGTTTTTGTTTTTCGGTTTATGTTTGTTTGTGTCATAATTTTGTAAGGTTGGTTTGGATAGTAATCTTAATATGATATTAGATCTATTGTGGATACTTAAAAGAAACTAATAAACAAAAGTAGAGAGAAAGTAGACAAGAAAAAGAGATTCTTTATTCACTCAATATGAGTTGTGTCCTTGATACAAGAGGGGATGACTCCTATTTATAGGAGAATACAGGAGAGTTCAAACTATGAGATAATGATAAGATCTCATCAGTAGCTAATAGATAGTGATAGATTATTATCCAACTGAGAGATAGTAATAGAGTTTTATCACTTAGGGGTTAAGATAAATATGATAGATATCCACCATTATTATCTTAATTATTTCATAACACTTCCCCTTGGATGTCTATTATACAAAGAATATGCCCCATTAAAGCTTTACTAGGAAAATACCCAGTGGGAAAAAAATCTTAGTGAAGGAAAAAGAGTATACTATTTTTGTGTCTAATTTCTCTCCCTGATCCAAACATTAATAGAAAATTTTCAACCGACACATACCAATATTCTTCACTAATTTCTCGAACGTTGCAATCGACAATGCCTTTGTGAATAAATCTACCAGATTATCACTTGATCGGACTTGTTGCACATTAATTTCACCATTCTTTTGTAAATCATGAGTAAAGAAAAATTTTAATGAAATATATTTCGTTCTATCTCCTTTAATATATCCTCCTTTCAATTGAACTATACAAGTTGCATTATCCTCATACAATATAGTTGGAGAATTTTCCTTTTCAGAAGATAACCCACAATTCTTCAGAATAAAGTGGGTCATTGATCTTAGCCAGATACATTCTCAATTGGCTTCATGCATTGCTATTATTATAGCATGATTTGAGGAAGTGGCAGCTATTGACTGTCTTGTAGATAACTATGAAATGGCTATACAACAACTTGTAAATAAATAATCAGTTTGAGACCTGGCTTTGTGTGGGTCTAATAAATACCTAGTGTCACTACAACTAACCAATTCCGGTCGAGAATTATACGAATAATATAGGCCAAGATTAATTGTGCCTTGGAGATAACAAAAATATGATTAATACCATTCTAATGTCGTTTAGTAAGAGAGGAACTAAATCTTACTAATAAATTCACTACGAATGATATATCCAGTCATATACTATTAGCAAGATACATTAATGCACCAATTACATTGAGATATGGTACTTAAGGACCATATATCTCTTCATCTTTCTCTCGAGGTCTAAAAGAATCCTTAGTAGGATCAAGTAACCGGACGACCATCAGAGTACTTAATGTATGTGCTTTATCCATATAAAATTGCTTTAATACCTTTTGGGTATAAGCAGTTTGGTGAACAAAAATCCCATTATTCAAATGCTCAATTGGAAATCAATACAAAATCTAGTCTTTTCAAAATCTTTGATCTCAAATCTAATTTCAAATATTCAATAGCTTTTTGGAACTCTTCAGGAGTTCCAATCAAATTGAGGCCAGCAACATATACTGCAATGATTACAAAGTCTGACCCATTTTTCTTTATAAAAACACATGAGCATGCTGGGTCATTTACATAACCTTCCTTGAGTAAACACTCACTAAGGAGGTTATACCACATACGCCCAAATTGATTGAGCCCATATAATGATCTTTGCAATTTGATGGAACAAATTTGTTTAGAATTTGATTTACATGCTTCAGGCATGTTAAATCCTTCAGGAATTCTTATGTGTGTGTGTGTGTGTATATATATATCATTATCTAATGTCTCATATAAATAAGCGGTAACTACATCCATTAGACCCATATCAAGTTTTTCACATATTGCAAAACTCAAAAAATATCGAAATGTAATTCCATCCATTACTGCCGAATATCTCTCATCATAATCAAGCCCGAGTCTTTGTGTAAATCCTTAAACTACAAGTCTTGCTTGATATCTTACAATTTGATTTTTCTCACAAAGACCATTGATATCCCACTAGCTTAACACCCTCAGGTGTTCGGACTACAAGTCCAAAAACTTTTCTTTGATCTAGCGAATTCAATAGATTGGATTGCATCTTTTCATTTTGGTCAATCATTTCTTCGCCGACATTCATCAACCGTTCTAGGTTTTTGATCTGCGTCATCTTCTATAATATCAAGTGCTACATTTTATGCAAAAATATCATCAATAGTTATTTCTTTTCGATTTCAACTTTTCTCGTAGTGAATAAATTTATTGAAGTTTCTAAAATATCATTTTCTTCAAGTGTATGCTCTTCAAAAGCTAACTCTTTAGGAACAACCTCTTCAGGAGGTTGGATTTTGTTACTATTATTATTCAGTCCTCTTTTCTTTCAAGGATTTTTATCTTTGGAATTGATTGGTCTACCGCACTTCATATGTACATTAGATTCATTAGCACTTGAATTTGTCATTCTGGGATAACAATTTTAGCAGAGATATTTGTAGCCAGAATATATGATTTAGTAAATCTTCTAAAATCACTAAATGCATTTGGTAATTGATTTGCAACTTTTTGCAACTGCATAATTCTTTGAACTTCTAGTTCACATTGTTGTGTACGAGGATCAGGAAAATCTAATCTTATTTTCCAATTGATTTCCTTTTTCAATTGATCTTTTTCTCCCCCCAGTGTCGGGAAATGTGATTCGTCAAAATGACAATCTGCAAATCTTGCAGTAAATAAATCACCTATTAATTATTCAATATATTGAATAATCTAAGGTGATTCATACCTGACATATATCCCCAATCTTCTTTGGGGGCCTATTTTACTACGTTGGGGTGGTGCAATAGGAACATAAACGGCACATTCAAAAATTCTCAAATGAGAAATATTGGGCATGCAGTAATCGTCAAATGCATGTGATGTATATTCACCAGCATTATTTAAACGAATTTTCTTTATTGTATAATCAGAGAATTGTACATGCTACTTGAGCAAGTAATCTCATAAATGCTTGGTTGTGAGTAGATAATAAACAAACATGGGACCATCTAGTTGATGCATCAAGTAGCACCAAAAAATATCTAAATGGTCCACTTAGTAGATCTATAGGCCCACATATGTCTCCCTGAATCTGCTCTAAAACTTTAAGAGATTCAACTCCCACTTTAGCTGGTGATAGTCTAACAATTAATTTCTCTTGGGAGCAAGCAACACATGAGAATTCATTTGTTTTTAATGTATTTTGACCTTTCAATGAATTGTCATGTGAATTCTCAATTATTCGCCCCATCATTGTACAACCAGAATATCAAGACGATCATGCCAGATCATAAATTTATTGGGATTAGTAGACTTTTGGTCTACTAGGTGATTAATTTCAGCTACACTTATTTTTGTATAATATAAGCTAGAAGAGAGCGAAGGCAGCTTTTCTAATACACATTTCTTTCCAGAAACAATATTTGTAATTTATAAATATTCTCCATTTGTCTCGATATGATATCCATATCGGCGGATATCTTTAAAACTTAATAAATTTCGTTGAGACTTGAGAGAAAGTAGTACATTATTTATAACAAATTTGATTCTATTAGGAAGGAACTTATGGCTTTTTCGGGGTCTACTATTGATTTAGCACTACCACTTTTGTAGTGGCATTTGTTCTCCCAATTCTAAAATGGAGAGGCACTCTTTATTTTTCAAGATAGTGTGAGTAGTAGCTAAGCCTGTCAATGGGTGAAGTCCCAACCCAAACCCGACCTGAACCCGCTCTTTTTATCCGGGTCCGGATAGGGAAATAGTTCTGTTTACCCGACCTGGACCCGGACCCAAATTTTTCAAAGACAAAATGGGTCGGGCATGGTAGAATCTATTATGACCTAACCCAGACTCGGACCCAGTTAAAAATAAATGATAATTAAAAAATATATACATGTATTTTATTTTTTACATTATAACATTTTTCCCGAAAAACCCTACCTCCTATTCTGCCTGCCCAACCACAATTTCACTCCACCTCCCTCACTCTGCCTCTCTCACTCTCCAATCTTTTCCAAATTTCACTCCCCTTCTCTCACTCTCACTTATCTCCTCCACTATTTTTGACCGACCATTGCGTTGCTTCTGTTTCCTGCTGGTTTGTTTCTGGCTTCCGTCTCCAATTTTGCAAGTATGAATTGATGCTTCTGGAAATTTCTTTTTATATCCCTAAATTTCTTTTTATGGGGTCATTTGGCTTGCTCTCAGCTGCACTCTTTCGTCCTTGCCTAATTGACTAGTAGTGTTAATTTTTGCAGATAAAATTTCCCTCTCTTTTTATTTTAGTATCTTGCTTGTATTAGAAAATTGTAGTCTTTACATGCATGCATTTTTTTTTGTTGACATATTATCCTTCTATCTGCTTGTTGTGTAACCATTAAAGATGCAATAGAATGTTGTGCCTCCATTTTGATGTTGCCAGAATGTGCGCCATTATTTGCATTTGTGTGTGGAACAACTCGATGTTTTTCCATGGATAACATAGTTACACAAGCAATAACTTGATTGGTGTGCTTGTTATTGTTTCTTGGAAGTAGTTTTACATTTTCTTCTGTTGATGCTAAATGGAGTTTCATTCGGGGATTTTCTTCTGCCTCAAGGAGATCAACTACTGCTAATTTTGTTGAAGCTTCACTATTTTATTCAGGATCTTAGAAAGCTAAGCTTTAGCAAATATCTGCAATTCTATGGAGTCAAAAAATCAATCTATCTGATTCACTGGTTAGATTAGGTGAAAGATCTTGATATTTGTCAATGGCTTTGAAGGTAAAGTCACATATTGTTTCCTTTGTATCTAAAACATATGTGCTCAACAGATTCCCCTCACAACTTGATTGAGTTTTAAAGACACATCAACTGGTTTACCCTTTTGCAAAGGCAAAACAAAAAAATGTTCTTAAAATCAGATTAAGCAAAATAAGGTGTTACCTAAAAGACTTTCTCTAAGAGTACCTTTTGAAATATACTCATAGACCAGCATTTGTTCACATTCGTCGTAACAAAATCCCACAAGGCTGACAACATTCTTATGGTGAATCCTTGACAGAAGCTCAATCTCTATTTTGAACTCAAGGGCACCCTGCATTGATCCCTGTTGAGCTCATTTAATGGCAATTACTTGTCCAGAAGCAAGCATTCCATTATAAACCTATTAATAGTTTCAAAATTAGGAGCGTATGGCATTTTAAGAATATCAGGATTAGGTAAGGGAAAACCTTAATGATGAATAGTATCAGGATTAGGTAAAGCAATCTTAATAAACTGGTAAAAATTCCAAAATAATTTTCAAAATAAGTTGGGATTCACAAATAAAAAGTGTGACATTTTTTGTCTTGAATTTTCATTATCATTTTTGGAGGACTTTGCATCTTCAATGTGACATGTTGGAGGACTTTGCTTGATTAAATTCATTTTCACAACTTGGAGAATTTTGACTATTTATTGGAGTCCTTGATTTTTAGGCCTTTTTTGTTTTAAGCATATGTTTGGTTAGACGTAAATTGTTTGTCAATGTTAGCTGCATTTTCACAAAAGAAATATTTTGCACTACTATGTTATGTGAACTTATTTTTTAAAACATCAGTTAAGTGTTATATAGAAATATGCACCACTTCAATTAAGTTTTAAGTGTTTTTAAAACTTATTTTGCATCACTTCACAAATATGCACCACTACAATTTCTTTGTTATATAGAAATTTGGATTGCATAGATGTTTTCCGTTTGGGTGAAGTTTAGGTGTTTGCATGAAATTGTGAGACAGATTTTTTTTTTTTTTGGAGGAAAATGCTGCAGCTTATTTCTTTTAAGCTTATTATATCAATTCATTTGGTGGTATGGTTTGCAGGATGTCATCTTTTCCTTGTCAACCAACAAGACCAAGTAGTACAGCTGATGAAAATGATGTTGCCATCTTGGATTTGGGAGAAGAGGCGATGAATGAAGATGATTCAAGTAAGCAACATAAGGAAAAAAAAATTGAAATCTAAAGTTTGATTTGATATGGATAGAATAAGGACTCCAACGGGTATTATTGCCATATGTAAACATTGCAAAAAGAAAATAGCTTGGGATAGTTCACATGGAACTAGCCATAGATAACTGTATTGCTAGAAAACACATAACTGGAGGCCAACAAGTACTTCAACTAGCTAAAAATGCTTTGGACGATAAAGTAAAAGTTCAAACTTTCAAGTTTGATCAAGAAAGAAGTAGATTGGATTTGGCTAGAGCAATAATAAAGCATAACTACCCTTTTAACATGGTTGAGTATGAGTATTTTGAACTTTTTCTCAACAATTTGCAGCCAAATTTTAAGCTAGTTTCTAGAAATACAATTAGGGCGAATGTGCTTAGTGTTTATAAAGAAGAGAAGGAAAAATTGTATAAGTATTTGGATGATTTTGATGGTAAGATAAGTCTCACTATTGGTATTTGGACATCAGATCACCAAAACTATGCCTATGCATGTTTAACAGCTCACTATATCAATGAACATTGGGAATTGAAAAAGAAACTTCTTGCTTTTAAATCTATTCCACATCCACACGATGGTGAAACATTATTTAGATTTATTTCAGATATTATTTTGGAATGGAGTATTGACAAGAAGTTGTCCTCCGTTGTTGTTGATAATGCATCTTCAAATGATTCAATGGTTAAACATTTGAAATCATGGCTCTTGGATAAGGCATTACTCAACTTAGGAGGTGAACTTTTTCATGTTCGATGTAGTGCACATATTCTTAATCTAATTGTGCAAGATGGATTAACTATTGTTGGGAGTTTGCTTCATAAGATTCGAGAGACTTTAAAATACTTGAAAAGGTCTCTTTCTGCTTATCAAAAGTTTGAGAATGCAATTAACCAACGTAGGCTTAAAAATAAAAAAGAGTGCGTATGGATGTATCCATGAGATGGAATTTTACATTTTTTATGCTTGAGACTGCTTTGCCCTTAAAGGAAGCTTTTAGCTGTTTTGAACAAATGGATACAAATTACAAGATGAATCCTTCAGAAAATGATTGGAAAGTGGCTAGTGTTATTCATGGTTGGTTGAAAAAATTTTATGATGCCACATGTCATTTTAGTGGGAGTAATTTTCCCACAGGAAATATTTTTTTTCCTGATATTTGTGATCTTCAACTTAAGTTGAGGCAATGGGAACATAGTGAGCATGATTTTATTAGAGAAATGGTTGTTCCTATGAGAGCTAAATTTGAGAAATATTGGGATGAATGTTGTTTGGTGTTGGCTATTGCTGTGGTGCTTGATCCTAGATTCAAATTGTCTTTGGTAGAGTATTATTATAATGCTCTTTATGGAGAAAATTGTCAAAGATATGTAGATAGGGTTCGTAGTGCTATTGTTGATTTGTTTGTTGAATATGGAGGTAACCTTTATCCTTCTTTGAGTTATGTTGGGGATAGTGTAGGAGAGGGGACTTCAAGTGACAAAAATACAGATGTAGGAGATGATGATGATAACTTGTTTGATTTTGACAAATGGTATAAGTGATCTTGTTCTTCTACCATTCTTGCCTACGAAAAATCTGAATTACATTCGTATTTGGATGAGCTTGTATTTCCAAGAAAAGAAGATTTTAACATACTTGGTTGGTGGAAGGCAAACAGCCCAAAATTTCCTATTCTAAGCAAGATGCTCGTGACATTCTTGCAATTCCAGCCACTACTGGAGCATTGGAATCGCCATTTAGTGTTGGAGGAAGAGTACTTGATGAGGCTCGTGCTTCTTTGCTTCCGGATGTGGTAGAAGCTTTAATAACAACCGGTGATTGGTTAGAGTTAAAAAAGAAAAGAAGTAAGTTCTTTATTTTTAAGCTTTTATAATCTGATTTTTTTTTTTTTGCTCCAATTTGATTTCTTTTCCTTTGTTTTCATAGAGTTTATTGAAGAAGATTTGCTTGATTCTTCTAAAGTTTTCAAGTTAGAATGATGATGAAAATGAACTTCTGGAGTTCCAAATGATAAGGTAAGAGTTTATATGGCTTTTTTTATTTGGTTTTTGTGTATTACAAATCAATGCTCATATCAACAGGTATCATTTTTATTAGCTAAACTAAATTAGCTCATTATATTTCAGTTTCTCTTGTAGGATGATGATGTTGTTGCTGCCTATTTGTGGAGTTTGGTCAATATTTTCAAATGATTATGTTATGTATTGGAATTGAAATGACTTTAAAATATGATTATGTGTTATGGCTTTAAAATATGTATTGCTACTGCCTGTTTGACTTTGGAATGACTTTGGAATGGCTTCAAATGATTGTTTTACTCAAGACCCATTTGCTCCTTTTTTTCAAGACTTGTGTGGTGTGTGTAGTGTTTTTAACTCATTGTATCTGTTTGTTGTGTTAATTGGACCCAGACCCAGACCCGATCGGACCCAGATCCGGGACTAGAAAATGAAGACCCGCCGGGTATTCGGTTCGGGTCCAGTAGCATTTTTTTCAAATGGGTCTGGGTCCGGAATAATCAATTCCGACCTGAACCCGACTCGTTGACAGGCTTAGTAGTAGCACTATCAATGAGACAAAAATTATCACCATTATTTGATCCCAAATGTTTGGCATTTATTTCTTCAGGAAATGATAGAAAAATCACAAATAAAATAAATATTAATAAATTGAATAAACTTTTATAATTCATAAATGGAAATTACCTAAAAGATGCAGAAATAAAAATTAAAATAACAAAGTACTAAAATGATATAGAATATAACTAAATTGCATCATTAAAGAAATCAGCTACATTGAGGTATGGATCAAGTGTCATATCAGTGTTATTATCGTTGTAGACATTATTTTGATCAATAAGATTTGTCTCAATAACTTTGTGTTTCTTTTTTACTGATGCTTGGTAAAGGTCAACGACATGTTTCGCCGTACAACAAGTACGGGACCGATGACCTTCCATACCACACCTATAGCATTTTTCTTCATAATTTTTCTTGTGATCCGACTTCTAGGGATCATTTTGTTTCTTGCCACGGTTGTTGTCATTGTGGTAAGGTGCATATCTGCCACGACTGCGTCCACGACCATGGTCACGTCCACATGCTCCTCCATGACCATGTCCACAACCACATCCAGAATTTGAAGATTGAGTCACATTCACTTAAGGGAATGGACTAGTACCAGTTGGTCGGGACTCATGATTTTTGAGTAATAATTCATATTTTGTTCAGCCAGTAAAAGACATGCAATAAGTTTAGAATATTTTTTAAATCCTTTTTCTCAATATTGCTGCTATAAGAGCACATTCGAGACATGAAAGGTTAAAAGTGTCTTTTTCAACATATCCTCATCAGTTATATTTTCACCACATAATTTCAACTGAGAGGTAATTTTAATCACGGTTGAATTATATTGACCAACAGTTTTGAAATCTTGTAGTCGTAGATGGAGCCAATCATACCTAGTTTTTGGAAAGACAACCAACTTCACGTGGTCAAACCTTTCTTTCATATTAACCTAGAGGTCAAGTGGATTTTTGATCATAAGATACTCTGATTTAAATCCTTCATCAAGATAGGATTTTAATCCTACATGAAGCTAGTTAAGATATTACAATTCAATAGTTATAAGGGAAACGGCATATACAGTTTTATAAGATGGAGAAAAATACCCTAAAATACTAGGAGGAATGAATTCCTAAACTTGAAAAATAAGAGATAAGATAATAATTTGGAATATTATATTAAAGAAAAAGAAAAGAAACAAAGTATTTATAATTCATTTATAATTAATAAAATGTGCAAAAAGAACAAGAGGAGTGTCTTTGATATCAAGGTAATGGCTATGAATAGTCATCGACTTTCGGGAAAGGGCAGTTAGTGTCACTTAGAAGTAGATATTATTATCTTATCTTTTTTTATTTTATCTCACCATATACAAGGTGGAAGTAATGGTATTGGTGTTATTCTTTTTTATCATCTTTTAAATTTCCTTTATTGCCCTCACTATATGTTTTAAATAGCATATCTATGGAAGATAAACTATTAATCTATGATAACTTCTCATAACTATCGCTCTTTATTTTTTTCCCCCTTATCAATTTTTCTCTATACTTGTACACACGTAGTTTGTACTTTCCCCACTAGTTATACATAAAGGAGAAGCAAGGAGTTTTAGTGTTACTTTTTTTTTTTTGTTGTCATCTTTTGGGTTTCCTTTATTGTAGTTATGGTCTAACTCTGATAACATATACCCACGTTTAGTACGCAAGAATGGAATGAAAATGCCTTTCTAATTTATTCATTTCATTTTCACGTTTGATATGAATTTTTAAGTTGGATTTCCTCCATAGTGCCCATTCTAACCTTTTTTTAATCTAAAATCACATTCCTCAACAAAATATAGGGAAAATTTTTTCCAACTTTATCCTAGAAAGGCCAAAATAATATGGGTCAATTTTATCCCTATACATACTTTTTTCTGTTAAATTTTTAACTCATAATACATTCATTAGTTTTTAATTTTTACAACTTAAAAAAAATTTAGGTTATTTATTACTTTAATTAATAATTATTTATTATTTTAAAATCACAATCAATTTAGTATATGCTCTAGAATATTTTTTTCCTCTTTGCTATACCAATATTTAAGATACTATTTTTAATTTTTATGCAAATGTGTAACAACTAAATTTTCTAGAAATTAAATATAAATAAAATATATAGACGATATGAACATTTGGTTTCATTATTAATTTCTTAAAAATTTTAAAATTAATTAAAAAGTACAAGTAATTTAATTTTAACAAGAATATCAAGAATATTAAAATAAAAAAGTTAGAGTTTCTTGTACACATAAAAATAATATATACCACAAACAAACAAAATAAAAAAAGGATACATTCCAGTGCAAAAATTCAAGGCAATTAAGTCAAATTAATATAGGTTTTGTTCCATTTTATTATCGAAATATGATTATACCAAATATTAAAAAAGGAATAGGCATTCCATTTTGATTTGACTTACCTAATAAGGGATTGAACATTTTTTTCCAATCCATTCTAGGTGGAAAGGCATCCTCCTAGGTGGAAAGATCTTTCCATATAATAAAGGATAAATTATTAATCTATGATAATACACACAATAATAATAATAATAATAATAATAATAATAATAATAATAATAAAGTGCTCCTCACCTCTTTAAATGCTAAGTTTGATGAGTTAATTAAGTTCACATCATTCCCAAATGTACTTATATAATTTTAATCCCTTCCATCATTGTTCTCTCACCAAATTTCTACCATGTCCTTTTTCTTGAACTAAGAATGCTTATTTCTTTCTTTAAATGAGATGTGTTTAAATAGTAAATTAGTATCTTATTTTCTAAAATTCCTCCCCAACTTCAAAGTGCCAATTTATGGTTTACATAAGCCAAGCCCGAGTTCCATGTCAATTTGGAATCTTTACATTTGCCAAAAATATATGTCCCTTGATTCTTTATCTTTAATTTTACAAGAAAAAGTTTGATATCCTTAAACCATGGTTATACTTCATTTTAAAGTTTTCTTTACAATTACAAATATAATTTTCCCTTTTCCACGGCATATAATTCATGCAATATAAATTCCTTCACATTTCCTACATATATAATTTTGTGTTCCTATGCTTCCTTTTATTGATTTTATAAAGATTATTTTAGTCTTTAAATTACTTGAGACTATATTTTTTAATTTTGTGAAATGCATCAAATTAATTTTTTTTTATGTTCACGTCTAAATTTATGCACAAAAATTTTTGTAGTTGCTGACCCCATATTGCTAATAATTTCAATTGATTCTCATGGTTCATTGAATTCGGTCATATGCGCTTGGCATTGTAGTAAAGTTTTCTTATTCGCATCAAAGTTCATCAACCCAATTCTTTACCTTATCAGTTATTTAACAACCGTAAAATTATGTCATTGGTGTAAAACACAATTTCTATTACTTTTACATAGGCAGTACACAAGTGCTACTTTTACCCCACGTTTGGTACGCTGGAATGAGATGGAATGGAAAGGTCTTTCTAACTTGTCCATTCCATTTTCATGTTTGGTATAGACATTTTTAGTTGGAAAGGCGTTTTCCACTTGGAATGCCATTCCAGTTTTTTCCTGGAATCTTATTCCTCAACAAAATCTAGGGAAAGACCTTTCCAACTTCATCTTAGAAAGACCTTAAAGATAGGAGTCAATTTTATCCCCCACACATTTTTTTCTAATAATTTTTTTAACCTAGGATACATTCACTAATTTTTATTTTTAAAATTTTAAAAAATATTAAGCTTTTAATAACTTCAATTAATAATTTTTTATAATTTTTAAATCACAATCAATTTAATATGTACTTAGAATTTTTTTTCTTTTTGCTATAAAAATGTTTAAAATATTATTTTTAAAGTTTATGCAAATATGTAAAAACTAAACTTTTCATAAATTAAATTAAATTGTGAATGTAGTTTCATTATTAATTTTTCACATTTTTAATTATAATGCTAACAATTATAAAAAATTTAAAATGAATTCAAGAGTATAATTAATTTAATTTTAGCAAGAATATTAAGAATTTTGAAATTTAAAATATTAAAGTCTTTTGTAGGTATAGAATTACAAACAAACAAAATAAAAATATAATATATTCTAGTGCAAAGAATTAAGGGCAATTAAGTCAAATTAATATATATTTTATTCTATTCTAACACATAAATATGATTATACCAAACATTGAAAAAGGAATAGGCATTCCATTCTGACTTGGGTTACCAAACAATTGACTGAAAATTTTTTTTTTCAGTCCATTCTGGGAGGAAAAGCATTTTAAATGGAAAAGCCTTTCCATTCTGAACCATTCTTGTGTACCAAACGTGGGGTTATGATAACAATCTCTCGCTCCATCTTATTGATAGTACGAAGGGATTGATAGAATCAACTCTCCTCTCAATTACGTAAAAACTTTTCATGCTGTTATTTTAAGTTTTAAATTCTACCTCAAATTCATCTTAAAGCTAAGAATTTATTTTTTAATTTCCCACTATTTTTGCTAGTGTTTATCCCGTGCAAAGTGCAAGAAAAAAATGTTAATTTCCTATAACTACCCCATTTCTTTCCTTTTTTTTTTTTATTCCTTATCAAGCTTTTTCCACTAGTATGTATAAAAGGCTAACGATATGGCTAGGGTAGGAATTTTCCTATTAAAACAACTTTTGCTCAAATGCCAAAAATATGCTCACATGATTCAACTCAAATATCACTACCAATTTAAACGAGCACCACCTTCTATCACTTTTTTACTAATATAGTTTCCTTTTGTTATATTTTCAACTTTTTGTCCCATCCACTGCTCCTTGATTTGCTAATTTACCATAATTACCAATTTTACTTTTCCACTAATATAGTTTCCTTCTATTATATTTTCAACTTTTCTGTCTCTTTCACTACTCCTTGATTTATAATCTACCATACAACATGCATGTGGCTTTTTCTCTCTCCAACATAATTCTTTTTTTTCTATTTATTTGAAAAAATTTCATAGGAGCTTAGATAACATACTGCATTATGTATTTCTTTCAAAAAACCCATTTCAATAAAATGTCTATGCGACTCATTTGAAATATTTGTATCAGAATTATTTATCATTTTTGCATACCAAAAAGTAGAAATTACTATTCTAAAGATAATCATATAAAAAAATTCATCCAATAGTCAAAAAGAAAAAAGAGAATAAAATATGTTAACATTTCCTTCTTAACTAAATTGATTTTGTGCACACATGATTGTTACTAAAAACTTACATATGAACAAACAACAATTATCTTACATGCTATATCGGTTTTGCCCCTCCAACCCTCCAAAAAGTATGAGTTTAGGAGTTAATTAATTTTAAATGTCTAATTTTATTGACTCATGAATAATATTTAATAATTATTGATAACCCTTTATATAGACTTCTCGCAAAAAAGAAAAAAAAATGAAAATCACCCACAATTGATATTGTACGTAACAAATTTTAAGTTTGCAGAAAAAGTCAAAAAATAAGAAAAAGAGCGACAAATATAGAAAATTTAATATTAAATCGAAGGTTAAAATTTCTGGTAGATTCCTTCAATTTTTTTCTTGACTTGGGACTTTAAACTTGATCTTGAATCAGCGTTGACTTCTTCAAATCTTGATATAAAGACTTGAAAAAGAGGATTTGATCTCTTCAAACCTTGACCTTGAGAAGACTTGAAGAGAAGGATTCAAAGATCTTGAAGAACTTGAAGAGTTAGAGGAGAGAATTTGTTGTTGAAGACTTAAAGACCTTGGTTGAGAACTCGCATCTTCCGCAACCTCTCAAGAGTGTGTGAGCGTATGTCTCCCTTCCTTTCTAAAACTGATCCCCAATTTATTGTTGTAGGATAGGAGAGAAATGAGGTCTTGTAATACATATCTACCTTCTTTGCTTGCTTATCCTCAAACATAGCCTATCTTATCTCTTTGTTTAAAATGATACAAGCCTTCAATTGTATATCTCATCTTCATATCCCTTTGAAGAGATGTAAGTCTTCAAAGCATATCTCATCTTCTAATCCCTTTGAAGAGATAAAATTATATAGAGACCACACTACTTCAAATATCATCACCTTATTTTATAATGAGATAAATATAAAAAGAAAAAAATTTCAAAATATTATCTCCTCATGTATTATTAATAAAGTTATAAAGAAATAAAAATTTCAAGTATTATCTCCTTATTTTATATAAAGAGAATAAATCTTTAATTAGCCAAGTCTAATTGATACATACCATGGCGCAATTTAATTGGAGGAGCCACCTCAATAATATTTTTTATTGGTTGAACCACCTCATCTTTGACACGTGGATGATGGTCATTGGCTAACAATTCTTCGAATATTTGAATGACGTATGACAAGATTTAACTGGATAATAAATATGTCATTTAAATTTTTATAGATAAATGGATATTTTAATTGGACTAAAATTTTATTGTTTACACACACACACGTACATATATAGCTGTTGCAATTAAAGAGTTATTTGTTTCTATTAATAATGAATTTGGAAGAGGGTAGATTCTTCTTCCCCTTCCAAAAAAACACAAAGACAATTAATATTGGAGTGATGAAAAAATATTAAATTCCACAATAATAGAGGAGAGAAACTGTGGAAGGAATCATGATTAGGAGTGTAAATGAGTCAAGCTACTCGCGGAAGCTCGATCAACTGTTTGTCTCGAACTCGAATTTGATTGAACTCGAGCTAAACTCAAACAACTTGTTAAGCTTAATGAGGCAATTTGGAGCATTTTGTATTCTACTCGAGTTGTTCGTTGAGCTGCTCGAATATGTGTACATACATGTGCATGTGTTTATATATACCCGCACTTGAGCAAACTACACCCTTTACCTTTTATAATTTTAAGTAAATGGTGGTTATTTTTTATAATTACATAATATGAAATTAAAAAAAAAACATAAACAAGATAATCATCAATTATCTCTTCCAATATCTCCAGAATCTTATCACTTCCCTCTCTCACATTCTCTCTCGTTCAATCTCACATTCTCTTGGACTCCTAACGTCTCTTCCCTAGCCGTTCAACACTCTTGCTAGCTTTGCACTTTCTGTCCCTCGTGACTTCATATCCATTATCTTACTCTTTCTCTTGGTAATTTCTGTGCTGGAGGTGGAAATAGCAACCTCCAGTAGATTGGTTGCTATTTGCCATTTTTGTATCCTATTTTTGGGTCCCTTGTGATGTATGAACTTGGGAATTTTATTGGTTTTGTCTATGGTTGAAAAAAGAGGAGTCACCTTTGGTTAGAGGAGGAAAGATCAGCCCCAGGCTTTACTACTTGGTTGTTATTCACCGTTTCTTTGTCCTATTTTTTACACCACTACTATGCATGAACTAAGGGGATTTTGTTCGTGTAAACTAACTGTATATTGGTGATGATTTTAGGTGGATTAATAATGATAGTAGTAAGGATTATAAGGCAAGATTGTTAACTACTGGCAATTTTTAAACGAATATGAGTTTTAAATATGTAATTTATGAAAAAAAAAGCTTGATGATGATATTATGTAACAAAACAATATCCTCGGCTAGATTTCAACTGTGGTGGTTGGCGGCACACGACAACTTTGCCAATTGTGCCACCAGTTTTAAACTATGGGTCTCATTTCGTGAATTAGGCATAGTTTAGGGTCTTAAGTATAATTTTGTTTTTTTTTTTGTCAACATAGTGGGTATCGGGTCTTGGACCCACTAATTCTACTGTGCCCTAGGTAGGGAGGGCCCCACCGATGTCCAAGGAGTTCAACTACGGGGAATCAAACCTAGGTCAGCCGGGATGATGATCCCTTCATGAACCAAGCTATCCTCCCCGCGGGGGCTTAAGTATAATTTTGTTTAAAGGGTCTTAAGTGTAATAATAAAGTTTTTATTATTTATAGATTTACCCCTAAAATTTAAGAAGGATTATTACTGGTCTACAAGAATTAAATATTCAATGTTTATTTAAAAATAATAAAAATTAAAATAAAAAAATATTTGAGTGAGCTCGAATTGAGTTCAAACACGTATCGAGTTTGAGCTCTAAATTTGCATACTCGACGAGTTCAAGTTCGAGTTCGAGTTTGAGTATAGATAACTTGGAGTCGAGTCGAGCTCACTATAATAACAATCGGGCTCGACTCGGCTTAATTACACCCTAGATAGATTGGTGAAAAAACTAATAGAGATAGTGCCCACTAGAATTAATGGTAATATTTTACTAGTAGACTTGTACGAGGGTATTATTTATTTATTTATTTTTGACAATTGGGGCAAAAGGAATGGGGAGACTACTTACTTAACCTTAATTAAAAGGAATAATGAGAAATAAACCTAAACTTAATATCACAAACCACTCTAAAAGCCATAGCAATTTTTAAAGGGTCGGAAGAGCTTAAATCTACGATTCTAACAACCAGAGGTCCGACGTGGACGTTTTTCTTTTTTGTGTACGAGGGTATTATTGATACATGACTGAAACTTGCTCCGTCAGCAAAATGCAATATCGCCAGTTTATATAGAAAACAACAAAGTGATTCTCATCTAAGTAGAAGACAACCGTTAAGAAATGTTGGGAATAGTGTAACGGTTTGCCGTTTTTCAACATGATGACACTGGTCAACGAGATAGTTTACTATGGGAACAGCTCTTCGGCTCCGGCATCCACTCTTCTGTGCTCTACTCTGATGAACCACTCTCTCACGCATGCCTTTTCTTTTGCCATTCGCTACAGTAACACTAATAATGTCCCGAAACGTTGTCGTTTGTCTCATCGTTACTCTGCCCCGTGCAAAACAATTTCCTCCGTTTCCTTCCCCCGGCGCCGCCGCCACCACCGCCGCGGACTCCTGAAATACCATCCTGACAACGACCAATTATCTTCTCCGCTGTCCAACCAAGACCTCCAAATTATCCTAACCGTAGACCGGCTTTCAAACACCAAACCGGTGACTTACATAGCTGAACTAGTGGACTCGTCTCAGTCGAAGCTCAATCAGTTTATTGATGCTGCCGACGAAGCCTTCGCAGACCTTCGGACTCTTGTGACTGTGGACGGAACTACCAAGCAAGTCACCTTCTCGTGTCGGAGGTCTACGGTTCAATTTCTAGGGTTTCTTTTGGTCTCAAGCTTGGTAATTGTTTTCGTTTTTAGGATTTTAATTAATTTGTTAATTGGAAATAGTAACAGATATAATGATAAAAATGGCGGAGTAATTTATAGAAGGGATCGGAGTTTGGGCGGAAAGGAAGTTGCTGTAGGAAAAATAGATACTAATATAAACAAAAACAGAAATACAATTAGAAAAAGAAGCGAAAATGATACGTTAATGTTGATGTTGGAGAGTGGTAATGAGATAAAGAAACCGTTTTGGGAGAGGAGAAAGAAGAGGTCAGTGGAGAAATTGCCTCAATGGTGGCCAGTTTCCGGGCCCTCTCCTGGTTTGCTGGTGGAGAATAAAGAGGAGTATCAGATCATGGCTAACAGATTAATTCGAGGTTCGCATTACTTTTATCTATCTATTGTTGGTTTTGAACAATTTCTATATTTTGTTTGAATTTAATTGGCAGTTTGTTGTGATTTGTTTTTGTTATTATTAATTTTTTGAATTTGTGTAATATCTTAAATTTTGTATATTGCTGATGCGAGTCAGTTGAAAAGAAAAACTGATGGAAGGGATGAGTGCGTTTACTTTAGGGAATAAATGGAATTTAAATTAATTGTGAATTTGCAATTTTTTGGCTGGTAAAGCTGGAATAAGCATGATAGCTGTTATTAGAAATCTGCATTAAAAGCAAAAAGTGAAGTTATCTGTGAGTGCTGCTGATAAAATCCGAATTTATGATGGAGAGGCTGGATTAGAGTCTAAGATCATTACTTATGGAAGGAAAATCCCCAAATATTTGTGATATCAGTCTTTGTAGCTTTCTGGAATGTTCAGTTGATAACATCAAAACCTTTGGACATTGTGTGTGATTATACTTGGGGATTTTCCCCCTTCTCTTTCCCACTCAACCAAAATAATAATAATAATAATAAAAAATAAAATCTCTTTCCCCCTTCTTTGAATTATTGCGCCTGTGCCCTGTTGTACACTTGTGCTACCTTTTTAATAACTTGAAACCTTAAAAGGAGGTCTGTATGAGAAGAATGGAATCACACTTACATTTTTCCCCTTTTTAAATTCTTATGTGTATGCCAATTGTCATTGTCTTTTTCTCTAGTGCTAATATAGACCAATAGGAGGCGAGGAAGTGATCTGTTTGTTTTTCTTTTTTTTTTTTCCTTCAATGATTTGGTCAAGGATTGGAGTTGTTAGGAAAATTTACTAAATTTTTTAAGCAATCTTGTTCAAGACACTTAGAGCTATAAACGAGTCCAGTCGAGTCGAGCTGAGTATCTCATGTTTGAGTTCGGTTCATATACTGTTCAAAGCTCATTCGAGCTCAGCTCATTTATTATACGAGTTAAAATTATCATTTGATCTTGACTTGTTTGACAAAAGCTAGGCTTGTTTATGTTACACGAGCGGAGGTCGAGCTTGAACTCGAGTTAGAATATGAATTTTCCTAAACAGAAAAGATAAATTTTTTTTGCTTATTTTTTGTTTCAATCAAATATGAAATATTGAAAAAAACTAAAGCACAAAGGAATAGACCATTAGGGAAGGAGATTAAATTAAATATGTAAACTTATTACTAAGAGAAGATGAAAATGATGATTAATTGGAGATGACCCCCAATTGGAAATGACAATTCAGATGTCTTGTTTTGTTGGAGAAGGCAAATAAAGTATTCAGGAAATGAAAAAGTTCTTGAATGTGCTGCACTCGCTGTGTTTTACGTAATAAGGAAAGAAAGGAGAGTGCTTCTTAGGGCTTAGAGGAACCTTTGTGGGTAGGTAGAGTATTTCTACTTTCATGGGATATTGGATGAACATTTTATCTGGACTTAAGCTGTGAATGCCTGCATTTTGTACATGGGGAGTACCTTTCTGTGAATCATACTTGTATTTACTTCATATAAAAATGCAAAATAAAGCTGAAAAAAGACATCGGCTCTTATATGTTTTCTAAAAAAACCAGTTCTTAGACAAGATGGGTTGATTTACAATTTACTTTAAGGTCTGTTTAAACTTACTAAACGAATAATAGAACATGAGTTGTGGGTGGGGATTCTTGAACTCCATAAAATTGGTCTATATTGTGGTTTTACTAAACTTAGGAATATGAGATTTTGGAGAGTAAGCAAAAATAAGCACAATCACTGCCATTCATCAAGTACTAATTTGCCCAAATAATCTTGATCTTTACATCCCATTGAAACACAACTAAACTAATGGCACAAAGAATTAACTAATAATAACATCAAGAAATCATGAAAAATAGGTGTGGGGATCACCTTCTCTAGTGTGTAAGCAAAATCCTGCATCATATTTTAAATCTTGTACAAAATGTGCCTGTACAGCTGTTATGATTGTTTTTTAAATGTCCTAACTTTTGCCGTTATAATTAATGATGTAGCTTTTGTGCATGGTGGGCCCTCAACTTGGAAATTATTCTAATTTCTGTTGAAGAATTAAAGTTAATCAAATATCATCTTCTTAGAATTAGGTTATTCCCATCCAAAGTTTCCTCAAAGTAATAATTTTGCCACATTCCACCCTCAAACTTTAAAATCATGGATATATCACAGGTTATAGCTGTCTTGCCTCGCGTCCGGGGATGTTGCACCCATGGTGCTTAGACAGTTAACCTTGAACACAAGGATACAAAGTACCATAGTAGGCTAAGAACCATAAATGAAATACAGCATACATCAGGTACTATAGAATTAACCTCTGCAAAATATCACAACACAAGCATTTAATGCAGTGAAGATAACGTTTGGATACTGTATTTGAATGAAATATTGCCTCGATAGCTCATATGTCTTAATCAATCATCTGGATTCTGCCAATCTGCAAATGTTAAAAGTATGCGGTACCAGCTTGGTAAGCAATCCATGCACTTTCCGTGGCCTGAGAACGTTACTTGTTACATACAGAATTCATAAAACATTTAATAATTGAACCTTTTCCAGATCGAGAGTTAAATGTGGCATTTCACTCAAACAACATGTATAGCATGTGAATCATACACCTATTCAAATTACACGTAGAAAAGCATATTCATCTTTACTGAGCAAAACTGAAAGCTCATGACAATCTAATTATCTTTTCAACCTAGATCCGGCCCTAACCATTATTACCTGCTGTATAGGCCATGACAAAGTTCGGCTGTTATAACCTGTCAAAAGGGCCATAATACACATTGATATGTCCTGTCAACCAAATAACTTGGGTAATCATGAGGTTACATGTTCAATTACATCTTAGCAAATATTTACAAGAAGCAGACACATGTTTACATTTTATGCTCAAAGAACACTAAAGCTAATCATACTCACCCGAATTTTATAAACATAATATATAGTTTCAAAGCCATACTAGTTAAGAAAACTATTTGGAAAAAAACATGGAAGCACAAGGACTGCATACATCATTTATGAAACCGTAGCTTCACGTTTAATTTTGTCAACCTAAGTTAAAGGTTTTTTTTTTTTGGCACCTATGGAACAATGAAATACACTTAATACTGGGTCCGATTCCGACAAATAACTGTAAAACATGATATAGCCTAGTCCTAAGCAATATCAAAAGAAGTCACCGAAAGATGGAAAGAGCAACCCATGACCAGAAAGTTGCTCCAGCCCATGCGGGCTCACATGAGACTGGGCAGCCATCCGCATGAGCTGCCAACAACCCAAGTCCTCATTATCTTCTCCTTCACACGCCCACAAATCAGCCAGGCATGCGACGTTAAAGTTCAAATAATGATCATTTCCACTCTTCCCCTCCACCCCCCCACCCACCCCAAAAAAAAAAAAAAAAAAGGTATCATCACCATCACTCGTGTTTTTATCTCTCCACTACACTTATAGTCTCATTTCCAAGCATCAGCAGTCTACAAATCACCTGTGCAAGCTTAAGTAATACACAATTAAGTCAGAATTAGATACAAAATCTCCATGGATTCCACAACCAAAACTTAACTCCACAATCACCAGACACATGCTTTAAATTATCACCATGCACGTGAAGGAAAACTTTAATTAGACTGCCAGGAGGGTTCTCAAACTTCCCTTGGCTGGATTTGTGTAACTCCAATTGACTTTCCAAAGGTGGGATGAAGAGAGGGAGACGTTTGGTTGGTGAGATTGAGAGAAACCATAAAGGAGAGAATAAAATGTGAACAAGAAATGAAGAATGGAAATGCAGATTTTGGTCAATAAGAGTTAGATAGATCTTCTTAACTTTCTGCCTATATTTTCTTTCAAAGTTCCTTCTAGTCCTTGCGATATATGCTGGTCCAATATTGATCCAATTGTTTGGTTATTTGTACTGTAACCAACAGACAATTCATAGTCAATGTTTATGGATAAGCTTGGCTTTAGAAATGGTCAATTAGGGCCAGGTATGACAATAATTCTTTCCCCTTTCTCACGAGTATCTCTCTTCCATTGCGTCTCTAGCTAAGTGGTTTCTTTATATCTTTCCATCTTTATTTAACCAAGATTTCTAGGGTAACATAGATTTCAGTTTGTTGTAGCTAAGACATTCTTGGGTTGACCATGTATCTCTTTCATGCTTCGACTCTGGATGAGTTTGTTTTATTCATTTCTTATGGGGATTTTCAAAGCTTTCTTATTTGAAAAAGGTTAGATTACAATATCAAAACAAGGAAGAAGTGGGCAAAGTTTGGGTTAGGACTGTAGTTATGTTATCTTGTTATTTTGTTGTTTGGAAAAAATACTTTAATTTTTATTGCATCCATTTGCTCGTCCACTTTTAAAAGTTTACAAAGCCTAGAAGGATTACATCATTCCTTATGGCAAAGCATCAAATGTTACATACAGGCTTCTATAGGAATTCAAGCAGGAGTGTAGAAGCCATTGTGTAAAGTTTGATGGTTGATACAGTAGGACAAATTATGCGCATTTGTTTTGTGCTGAGCTTATTAAGAACATGCTAGTGGGTTTTTTTTTTTTTTAAATACAAAAAGGGTTTTATTTGTAGGGAAAATAGTCCTTTTATAGTGAATGACTCGGAGTTTTCAGGTTTCCTAATTGATGTGTATCTGTGATGCAGGTAACAACCTGTATATCTCAAACTTCCAATATTGTGGTCATACATTTCTCTTCAAATTTCAGCTTACAAATTTACTTTCCAGCAATCATGGACAAAAGAGTCAGAGGTGAAGACATTTCAATGGATGATGTTATTCAAGTTAGTATGTTTGTATTGTATAAGATTATATTATGTTTTTGCTATTGTTTCAATTGGATGAATTCAATTATACCATGTTTGACTTGCTAGCATCAATAACTCTCATATGTATGCAATTAAAAAATTTAACTTATCGAGTGTGTAAGAAAATGTTGCATTGATCATTTCCGTTGCATTTTACAGAAATTGGAAAGCACGAACTAGTTCATCAAATGTATGGGAAGTAAAATTCTGCATATAAATTTTGCAAATATAAGGGAATACTATGCTGAATTTTTCAAAATGCAGTACAATGCAATGAGTTATTAGATGGTGCAAGTCTCAATGAATTGCACGAGGCATTGGTTTCAATTTCCTTTTGTTTCAGTATGCTGCGTTTTTTAAAATGTAATATAATGCAAAGAGCTAGTAGAGGTGCAAGTCTCAATAAATTGCACCAGGCACATTTTTTAATTTCCTCTTGTTTCAGTTTCTGTAGTAGCACATTTGTCTGTTGAGTAAATTTGATGCTTTTCCTTTATGTGCACATAAAATTTCTGCAATTGCTAGTTGTTAGAAAGATAAATAGAGTTTGAGGAAAGAGACTGTATATTGATAGAATGGTGTTCTATTACAAAGGTACAAGAAGCTTGTATTTGTAGGCTTATAGATGACTAGTAGATATAATGAACCCAGACATAACATACAGAGTAGACATGATGAACCTAGATATAAAGGATGATAAACAGAGTTTGAAAAAAGAGATTATGTGTATTGATATAATGGTATTCTATTACAAAGGTACAAGAAACTTATATTTATAGGCTTGTAGATGACTAGTATATATAATGAACCTAGATATACTATACAATAAATCTAGATACAATGAACCAAGGCACAATATATGATGAACTTAGACATAATATCTTTACTAATAAAGGAAAGGTTCCCTAATCAATCCCAAAAACTAATCAGATCCTAATTAGATGCTTGATTTAAGAGTCCTTATAATAGAGTAGGAAACTTAATTAAGTTAGCCTAATTACATCCACTATACACGGTTTTTCATACTTTCCCTCACGTTGGTGAATGGGTGTTCTTCATTCCTAGCTTGAATTTGCAACTTTGAAATCCTGAGTTGCTTAACCTTTTAGGAAGTACATTAGCAAGTTGACCGTGTGTGGACACACATGCATATAAATCAATCCACTCTCTAACTTTTCATTAATCAAGTGTTGATCAACCTCGACATGCTTTGTTCGGTCACGTTGCATAGGATTGTTAGTTATAATGATTGCAGATTTGTTGTCACAATAGAGTTTTATTGGGCCCTCCCACTTAATATTCAAATATTCGGCAATGACCTTTAGCGAAAGCGGTTCACACACACCCCCTAAGCCATAGCCTTGAATTCTACTTTTATTAATGGTGTTAGCGAACCGAGTTGCTTGCAAACAACTCGGTCTGATGTTCAACTCGAGCTCGAGTAGCTTGTATGCTACATGAGCTTGAATTTGAGCAGTAAAAGGTGAGTTTAAAGTATTACGTATTAGATTACCAACTTACACGTACTTCTAGACAACATTTGAGTTTGAGTTTGAGTTTGAGCTTGATCGCGTTTTCATGAGCAATCTCTAGTTGAGCTTTGGCTCTTCCTAAAATTAATGAGTCAAGCTCGAGCTTTGAATTACAAACTTGATCAAGCTCGAGCTCGATTTTGATCAGTAGTATTATTAACGAGCTTGAGCTCGAGTTCGACTTCGATACTATTAGGGCTCAACTAGACTCGATTATAACCCTAGCTTTTGCACTAGACTGAGCTACCATATTCTGTTTTGTACTCTTCCATGTCACTATATTTTCACCAAGAAAAGTGCAATTCTCGTGATTGATCTTCTATCGACATTGATCCAGCATAATCTACATCGTTTACATGCGTATAGATAAATCTCCAGTCTTTCTATACCACATACATCTTCTTGTGTTCCCTTGAGATGCTTTAATACCCGATAAGTTGCTTGTAGGTGAATTTCTTTTGGGTTGTGCGTGAATTGATTGATGGCACCCATACCCTATGTTTGGTTGTGTGTGTGAGAAATAAATAAGTCTCCCTGTTAGGTGTTGATACATTTCTCTGTTCACCATGACATTATCTTTTTCTACTTTTCCAGGTTTAAGGTTCAGAATTATAAGACTGCTAATAGGTCTTCATGCTGTTTGCCTATTTCTTTGAGGATGGGAGATGAACATGCCCTACTTCAAATGAGCAACTTCAATTCCAAGAACATATTTCGTCCATCTTAATGCTTTGATTTCAAATTCCTTAGCAAAGGATTGACCCAACAATAGTTTCTCCTTAACATCATTGTAATCACTATTATATCGTCGACATATACCAAGGGAGCCATAATTTCTCCTAAAGAGGAGTGCTTAATGAATAAACTAGTCTCCCTGGCTTTGTTTGTAACCCATGGTCATCATAGCTCTTGCAAATCTCACAAACCAGTTTCATGGTAACCTGGTGGAACCTTCGTAAAGACTTCTTCCTCTAGATCTCCGTGTAGAAATGCATTATTGATGTCAAACTGTGGTGAGTTCCAACTGTAGTTGGCTGCTAATGACAATAGAACTCTAACAATGGTTTTTGCAATAAGAGCAAAAGTCTCAAAGAAATCAATTCCATAGACTTGAGTATACCTTTTTGCAACCAACTATGCATTGCACCTCTCAATTGATCCATCTGCCGTATACTTTACAGTATATCTCCATTTACACCCCACAGGTTTCTTTCCCACTAGTAATTTTGTCAACTCCTAGGTTTTGTTTTTCTCCAATGCTTCCATCTCCACATTCATAGTGTGTTTTCATTTTGCATTAGATGATACCTTGGATATAGTGGTAGGGTTGGTAATGGTAATTAGGTTTATGAGGAACACTTTATGAGATGAAGAGAATTTTTTGAAAGGCAAAAAATTGTGCAAGGGAATGTGGTGGTCGCTTTATGCACTCTCTAATTCCTTTTCTAATAGCAATGGGAAGGTCTTGGTCACTTTTATCCACAAGAAACCCTGTTTTATCAAGCTATAACGAGTTAGAAATTGTTAGTTATCTCATTTGAAAGATTCGGATTGGGCTGTTGTACCTGCATAGCGATAGGCATTTGCTTCCTTGAGTACATCTTTCTCTTGTCAAATCTTATATTTCCTCGGCAGAATGAGGCTTTTCAGGTGATTTTTCAGGCTTGGATTTAGGTCTTGTTTTAGCTTCCAGTCTAGGCATATGGTTTAGAGGCAAACTTCTAGACACTGGAAGTGAGAAAAAATTAAGCAAAAAACCTTCTTTATCCTAAGAGTAAGGATTGGTATATTTGGCTCTTCTTCATTGAACGCGACATCCATTGAGACATAAAATTGTTTTGATGGGGCAAATAGCATTTGCACCCTTTTCAAGTTGAAGAATATCCCACAGAATCACATTTTATAGCTCTTGGATCTAGTTTCTCCCTGTTTTGATGGGTCTAATGTACACTTATGTCTGGTATCTTCACACATTTAACAATGAAAATTTTCATCATCAATATCTTTAAACAAGGAAGGAAACATTCGTTTAATAATCTAAAATGATGGGTGTCTAAAGCAACATTGATTGAAGCCAGACCTTCTCTTTATTGGAAGAAGCTGAATCTGAAATAAGAGAATAGGGTAATCTACTTTTGGTTATTTTCAATTGTTTTGGTGTCTTAAGGTAGTAGAGGTCATCCCGTTCTCTAGCACACCCAATCATCCGTCTTGGATTTGCCTTGAAATCAGCAATGGTTACTGTGAAACATTACATTACAATATAAATTTTGAGTGTGTTTTTTTATTGAGACTAGATTTGTGTAGAACTTATGGACATGGAGGCGATTTTTAAATGTCACTATTAGGCTTAGTTTAGCATCCTCTAAACCTAGCTATAGTGCTCAAAGAACCATTGGCTGTGGCTATTTTTCCTACCACTTGGACATGGTGAATAAGTAGAAAAAATTTTAAATGAATGGGTCATATTGTCAGTAGCTCCTGAATACATGGTCCAAGAGCTATGGAAGGTGAAACCCGAAATGTTTAATCCAATTGAAAAAGTTAACTCACTCGAATATGCCAAAGAATAAATACCTGATGGTTTCTCAAGTTTGCTTACTAGAGATCTCACTTTCAATATCCTCTTGGTTGAGACCACTTGGCGCTTTTGATGTCTATTCACCTTGTAGCTATGCGACATCATGTGCTTGTCTATTGTGGCTTCTGTCATCTTATAGTGACGGAATCACAAGTTGGCTAAGGCCTTACAAAACTGAAATAACCAGCAACCAAGGCCGGCAGGGAATTTCAAAGAAATAACCAGCAATGAAGGTTGGCAGAGAATTCAAAGAAATAACCAGCAATGTAGGCTGGCAGAGAATTGGCCCCAAGGAAGGAAGGCTCAGATATTTTGTAACAATCATAAACAGAGTTTCAAAAAGGAGATGGTGTATATTGATAAAATGGTAATTTATCACAAAGATACAAGAAACCTGTATTTATAGACTTGTAGATGACTAGTTGATATAACGAACCTAGACATAATAGATGATGAATCTGGACATAATGAATCAAGAACAATATACAATGAACTTAGATGTGATATCTACACTAATAAAGGAAAGATTCCCTAATCAATCCCAAAAACTAATCAGTTCCTAATTCAATCCTTGATTTTAGGATTCTTATAACAGAATAGGAAACTCGACTAAGTTAGCATGATTCTATCCACTATGCATGGTTTTCCACACTAGTAATGATTACCTATTCTTCATTTCTTCTTCTTCATATTCAGCAACTCTAACCTGTTGTATAAAAAAAAAAAAAACTGGATGTTGATGGTGTGCAATTTTGCATGGTTCCAGTTTCTATTGTGTATTTCAAGTCTTTTAACCGTGCGATAATGTATTTCCCTCTTTGTGCAAATTGCTACTTTTTATTGTGCATGAGTATCTCTGATGATTTTTATAAACTATTCTGCTTTAGCCCGGTGAATGTTAAACTCTTCATTAATTTCAGAAATACGGGCTGAGCAGTTATTTCTGCAAAATACTTATGCTATGTGGTAAGACAGCTTGTAGTTAACTTGAAAGTTGAATGTTTCCTTTCCTGCTCCATGAGCAATGTTCTTTCGACTGCAATTTTGTCATTGTCTTTGAGAACTGTCTAATGAATTTGCAATATTAGTTTTGTTGATGAGATCCTTTGTTCCTGGATGTGCCAGTTCCGCCGTATATGCAGGATATCTGGTGTAAGGGTTTCCATTGAGACAGAAAATGCCCGAGATTCATTTTATCGTACTTCAGTTGACTTTGTTTTGAAGTCTTGTGAAAGGTATGCATGTTTTTATATGGTATAATTCAACTTGTGGTAATTGCTGATTTATTCACATGGAAAATGAACAAGATCCATTTTTCACTCTCACTTTGTAGTGTACTTTTGTGGAGATATGAAGTTTTCTACCTAGCATTACTTAATCTGTGTATAAATTACACAGCATATGCTGCTTACTTTGCTTAACACCACTGCTTTCCTTCTTTATCTGATATAGCTAATTTCATCCTTTGTAGAATAGAAAACCAATCTGCTTTCATTAACATTGATGGTGAGGATGTCCAACTTTTCATTGCTGGGCTTGCTGAAAACATTGGTCTTGAGAATAGTCGTGCTGCAAGAATGGTGTCTGCGGCTGTGGCTGCTCGCACACGTTCACAGTTTTTGCAGGCGTGGGTGAGTGATCTGGTTTTTGTTTGTTCTCTCTTTGACAGGATGATCAAGCATCACTAGATTCGAAAGCCTCTTCACTTCGGAGAATTCCTTCATATGATCATTTAGCCATCCAAAATTACTGATTTGCTCTTCCAGCTTCAAAAGATTTTACTAAGCTTGCATGACAGTCTGAACTGTTCAGTGCCCTATTCAATGTTATATAGATGCTTTGAGCTGCTGATCAGTTGATATACCGTGTGAATTTTGTTTATTTTCAGGCCCTGCAAATACAAGGAAATCACTCTGAAGCAGTTGCGGAACTACTAAAGATTTGCCTGATTCACAGGATCTTTCCTCCTGATGAGAGCTCGGTAATTTTGTAAATTTTTTCTTGTCTCTTTCCAGCTCTTTTAGACGTGATATTGAATAAATTTTTCTCCTTTAGCATCATAAGTCATAGACTAATTGGTGGGGAAACATTTATTTGCATAGCAGTATTTTTGGAAACTATACGTATAGGAGAAAAATTATAGGAAAATTGCTCCAAAACTTAGAGGTCAACTGCGCATATAGGAGGAAAATTATGAAGTTCTTGCTATTCAAACAGAAACTAAAATGGAAACTTTTGGTTGTCTAATACTAATACAAAGCTTCTTCTTCACCCACCAATGCACATAAAATAGGTAGAATAATACTACAGAGTGGGCGATTAGGGAGATCTTCTGCCTAAAAGAAAATCAAATCAAGAAAAATGTTCCAAACTGGAATTCCAAGTGAGATTGCAACGAAGCAAGAGTTTACAATCCTAATCAGCTATGAACAGAAAATAGTGCAAGTTTGAGGGCAGAATCTCCCACAGTATTTGGTTGATTCAGCATTCAGGTATAAAGGGAAATGGTATCAGGCGCCGAAATTCAATCCTTTAAATTTTTGGCATGAACTATCATTTTCTTTTAGTCTCAACAATCCATACTCACAAGAAACTAAATTACATCTTAGAGCCAAAACCAAGATAATTTCCTACCTTGAAGAAACTAAAGATTTAAAAACTGAAATATCTCCACCTAAATTTTGCAACTCAGTTGTGAGACTTCGGCCATCCAGTCCTCAGTATCTGAAATATTAAAATTACTGGGGTGAGTGTGATAGCTCAATAGGCAACAATCCCACATAAGCAGCCTGATCAAGCACAACAAATAACAATTACCTTATTCTTTATTATGAATTGGAAAAGTACATGATCACTTATTTTTCAAAATTTTGACAAATGAGTATATTCATAGCATGCAACAATCAAACAAAACTGATCGCTGCACATTGTACCCAGGGTTATTGGGCCAGACTTAACATCTCTGCCTTTGGTGTCGAACCAGAGTTCACCTTCCACACTTAAGCCGGTGGGATTGGTTATAGTTTTACCAATTTCGAAATGGTAACTCATTTTACAAGGAAAACATTACTTAGTAATTTTCCAACAATAAAATTCTCAAAGGTACATAGTTTAATGGCCTTAACCTCACCACATTGTCCTGTTATGAATCCAGCTCAAAATTTAAAAATAACACACAGTTCACGTAACCACATGTCCTGACACATGCTTGATCCCATTTTTAATAAAAACACTAGTCGTGCTATGGGTGGAATTTAAGATTTCTCTAAATTCTGATACAACATGAATCATATCATTTTGTAAAAAATATGCATTTTAGTTCTTTCCTTTCAAACCATTTTTTAGGCAAAACGTCACTTACCTTTGACAGGTTTTAATCCACAAACTGAAGGCTGTCTGCAAAAATTTCCCGTTAATTTTATCCAATAAAATCTAAAAGAAAATTGCTCATTAACCATGGTCCCTGAAAACTGAGGACTGAAATTATATTCATCAACTTTAACTGCCCCTCTTAATCAATAGTTATAAACAAAGCAAATTATATAGAAATGCATATTTTCAGTCTGTTAGCCATGAAGGCTTTAATACTCAATTTAAGAATAAAATTAACTATAAATAACATAAAACCCACATGCCTGCTCCTGCACTGAAAGTTTTAAACAGTGTTCATCCGTGTTCAATTCGGTAGTATTTTGATATGCCAATAACCCCAATTCTCATGGCAGCCAGCAAGACTAAGCTGAATACTTTAACATTCCAGATTCTGAAATCGAAAGACAATTCTATATGCAACGTTGAGTTTCAATTTGTTTTTCTTAATCAGCGAGCATCCAAATTACAAGTCCTAACCAAGATAATAGTACTTAAGCATAAATTTGAGCCTATCTCTCTTAACTTTTATTTTAATTTTTTTAACTACAAAATAGATGTAACTGGATCGCTGAACTCACCTACTTACCAGGAGTGTGTAGATTGAGCATCCTTCATTCTCCTAAATTTCCTTCTCTTTTCTCTGAAATTCCAGCACAATCGTCATCTCTCCCTTGTACCCCATAGCCTCTTCCCCTCATTACAGTCCTACAGTAGGTCTACAATTCATGACAAAATATAAAATGCCAAAGCATCCAACTAAGGAAATAAGGATAACCAGAACTATTGTCCTACTTGAATGTTAAGATGACTTCCTAGAGGAGCCATATAACTCAAATAGAATTAAATATCAATCCTTGTCCAATAATATCACTTTAAGAGTGACTAGAATTTAATTTGTCCAAGAACTTTGACTGCTTAGACTGATTTCAAAGCTAGAGTAATAATCTAATCTATCTTAAAAACGTCCCTCATCTATAACTCAAAACAAGTTTTCAATCCTCAATAACTTCCTTCATAGAAAATTCATTGAATCCCTTTATTTACGTAGGTAGAATTTCAATTTCTATTTGTTGGGAAACAAGTGTTTGGCTTACAAGGGAGAACTCCTGCTGTAGCGTAGTAGCCAGAAGCACAATCGTTCCAAAGCTGAAAGGCCATCCTGGGCTTTAGTGGGCCATAAAAATGTAGCACACGCAGCATTGAATTGAAGCATCAATTTATCCAGTTATCTTGTATTGGTATCGATTATAGGCTTGATGGCATTACAGACATGTTTCCACTTTTGCATTGGAAGAATATGAGGATTTTTGTGGATTTTTTATGACCTGTAAAATCTGTGCTTGGCTTCATTTTGAACCTGAGATTCCTGGCAAATTGGGTCAATCTCCGAGAATTTATCCTATAGTAAGTCTAGGCTTACAAAAAGAGAATCGGGATTGAGCAATATCTTTGGCAAACGCTTCATTTTGAATCTGAGCTACCAGGTCAATCCCTAGGATTTAAGCAATTTTAAGTCTAGGATCTCAAAAGGATAATCAAGCTGGAGAAATATCTTTACTTGCGAAGCTAAACTTGGTAGGTACAATCTCAGCAGTTCAGCTCATTGGCATTGTGTTTTTTAATAGTTAATGGAATAACCCTTGAGTGGTTGAGTTAGCATTCAGGATGACATCACCTCTGTGTAATAAATGTTGGACACTACGGTAAACCTAATAATTTGTAGCAACGTATGAAAAATGAACTAGGTAATGTGGCAAAATGAACATTAAGATGTCATTTTGGCAATTATGCGGATGCCAAAAGTTTCTGATTCTAAAATGCACGTGAGAACTCACCAAATTTTTATTTGCATTGGACTTTTTCTATTTCTTATACCACAGGCACTCATCTGTTTGTCTGGGGATTATAAGTAAGACCAGACCTGTAATGCAACTTTAAAAGCAGAGGAGAACTCTCGCATTTCACATTTTGCTATCTGCTTTGGATAGTTTGATTGTAATACCATGTAGAATAACTTGTATACTGGAGGTTGCAATTCGATCTAACTTGAGCCATGGTTTTTAGATAGACATGGCTACTTGTCCAAGTGTTGCCTTCCAGTGTAGTAGGGAGAGTTTAAAATTCTAGACATTCTCATCAGCACTAATTAAGTAATTCCTGTGTATCGCATTATTGTTTCTGCTTAATTTTCCTTGTCAGGACTTCCCATTGTTTCTTTTTGAAAGAAGCCAGTGTTTACCAAGTGATTTAGTGTGCACGTGAAAAGGTATATACTCATATTTGGAGCTCAAAAAAAGTTCTTCCCTGATCATATAAAATTTAGTGATGCAGATTTGAAGCTCAGAAAAAGGGATTGCCATATTATATGGGGTACTCTTTAAGCTTGTGGCTTAGAGAGACAGATGCAAACTTTTGGATCTTGTTTCTTAGGTTTGGAAATATTGAGAGGGGTTTCTCTTGATTGATTACAGAAAAAGAAGACTGCCCTCCGGGCTTCACTAGGTGTAATGAAGAACCTGTTTGATAACTAAACTCCTAAAGATACTCATTTTCAACAAGATTTAACTTGTACACAAGCACAGGAGGTCATTCCTAGATTTTAACAGGACAACTTGTGCAACCGCATGAATTGAAGGCCATATTTAATTTTGTTTTGATATCTTTTTATTGTCGATGTTTTTTTTCTTTCCCTCCAATTTTAAGTATGTTTATTTTCATTGTCTTGTTTGTAACTGGAAGAGTTTCTGCCCTCTTAACCAATTATGGGATTTAGTCAACTCTTGATCTTATTTGTTTGTCAATTTCTGCAGGCTGAGATGGAAATGGTTGCGCGAGGACTTGAAAAACAATTAAATGTGGATCAGAGACAAGTTTTGTTGAACATGCTCATTAGGACTTGTGGTGAAGAGCCACGTAGAAGTGTGACTGAGGCTCTGGGTCTGGTACTTTCAGGTTTCTTTGTTAATCTTTTGTTGCATAATTCAGACAAACTATTGACATCCTCTCCTCCAATTGTGCTTGGGGAATTCTTATTTATTGGTGGAAAATCTTGAAATTTCAGCATTGCTGCTTGTAGCCTGGCAATAAGTAACTTTGTGGGTGTTTTATTTTTTGAGGGATTGATTTCTTCGTCATGTTGGTCTCAAACTTCAGGATCTATCTTTCCTTCCCTTCTTAACCTACATCTGCACCAAATGATTCTGGGGTACTCATGCAGTATTTGTATAGCTATAGGAGCCTTTTAAGTTCACTTGATTTCTTGTCTTGAAGTATGAGCAACGGATATTTTACTCTTCTTTCCATTTTACACGAGATTAATTTTTTATTGTTAACGAACGTCAAGAGCAACCTTTCTTGTTTTGAATTCCTTTGCACATATGAGTTTGTACATAATATTGTCTGCATTTAATTTGTGATTCCTGCTTAATATTCAAATTTCTTGTGCAGATAGAATCTCAGGGTGATGCTGAACAAGAATGGAAACTTGCCTAATTGTTGCAGGACATTGTAGTTTCATGCAAGCTGTGGTGCTTATAAATGTATATATGATCCATTAATTTCTCCTCTTCATTTCTTACCTAATATTATAGTGCCATTTAGATTATGATTCATAATAATACAATGAAACAAAGTTTTTTTATTTTTTTGACGTGCTTTTGCTCAATTAAAGTGCACAGCCTAAGAAATCGCCAAGTTCCTTTCCTTTTCTCTTCCTCTCCGGTTTCCATTTGTTCTACACTTTTTCTGGATGCAACAGCTTGGATCATATTCACTACCCTTGGAGTGCACTTGGTAGACGTTTTGGGTATAAAGTGGCTTACACACATTACACAAGTGAAAGCAGAATGAAGTGTGTGGGCTCCCGTCCCGAGAGGTTTGCCTCCAAATGTGGTGGAAGCCATCCCATGTATGCGTGTTCATATAATCAGATATATAGGTAAACCAATAATTCAGCAAACCGATTGAAGATATAATTTGCACTGCAATATGTGTTTGGCCTCTGAAGATTGATTTAGCAACGGTCACAATCTGATGACCAAATGTGGAACCTGTGTAGATATTGATCTATGCAAGGATGTGCCAAAAGATATGGACTCTGTTCGAGAAGGAAAGTTTCTGGCAAAAGGTTCCACCCTACCGCTTTCATTGCAATAAGCAAAGACACAAGTCTAATTGCAGGTTGACCCCCACACATGGTAACAATAGTTTGGAAAAAAAATGGCGAACAACAACGAACTCTTAGAATCTCGGCTAGCGAAAGGAGAAAAATATAAGGGAAGGAGAAGGTAGTTGAGTAGTAAGATGGAGAAAGAATATCAACAGGGCCGCAATGACGGCTGACGGAGACCAGAATATCGCGCCAGAACTTAAAATGATTGTCGGAAATGCCAATGTAATATACGAATGCTAATGTAATATACGAAGAACAGTGTGAATGGGGACCAGATTATGGTGTCTATCTGATGAGCAGGGACCAGAATGTAGTGCACAAGTCTGCACCAAAAGTGCAAGTAATATCCGTGTTGCAGCAGCTCATTAACAGTGAATTAGATGATTCACCTAATGTCGCAATGGTTGCTCCAATTGTCGATGACCAATCACATAAATGTGACCAACAACATAACAGTAACGAACAAAAGGCAGAAGCAATCATCAGGTCTGCTCATAGAAAAAGGGAAGAGGGAGAAATAAAAGATGAAGAAGATCAAGAGAATATGCACATGGTTGAAAGGATTTTGCCCCAGGTTTGGTATGCAGAAATGAGGCAAAATGAAAAGTTTTTTTCCACTGTGAATGCCTTTATACTCTAAATGGATTGAAAAAATTTTCAGTCCATTGTTTGGTAATTCAATTCAGACTGAGAATTGGCCAGGCGTTTGGTCCGAGTCAAGTTAAAAAACTGTTCAAACTCGGACCAAGAAAAAAACAGGTTTTTTTTTTTATTTTTATTTTTTGGCTAGTTATAATTTTTTGATCTCGTTGACCTCTTTTTACTCTTTACTAACAACTAAAATTGGAGAAAAAGAAAAATTAATAGGAATATATATGTGCCTACATATATATATATATATATATATATATTATTGTATGCTGTATTTATAACGTCATCTAGTTCAATCCCGAGTCGACCTCTTGTTGAACCCATTAACTCATGACTCCCGAGCTCACGATATTCGATCTAAATCTGAAACATAGCAAAAAAAGCACTAGCCAAAAACGATATCGTGTAATGCGTGGTAATCTTTTTTTTTTTTTTTCCAGTTTTTGCCCCGACCAATTCCCATTCTACTTTGGTTAGGACAAATCAAAAGCAGTTTTTGGCTTTTCCAGAAAAAATTTTTTTTTTTATAAATAAATTGGATTCTAAGTTTCCAAAAGCCCTCGAATCCAAGATTAAAAAAAAAAATTCATACTTTAAGCAACTTTTAAACTGATATTTTGGATTTAAAACTCTTAAATAACATAAAGTTCCTTACTTATTTATCCAATCACCTTTTCAAAAATAATAACTCTGCTTGAATTACCAGACAGCTTTTGATAAGATCCCCAATTTTTTTTTAAAATCAAAATTTTCAAGAATAGCCCAAACATGGTGACATCATAATATATGATAATTAAACAACCAAATCGCATAGGTTAACTAAAGTAGGCTCAATTACCACTGTTAGATAAGACTCATGGTAATGCAGTAAAAATTTAAAATTTTATCACCTTAATTATAAACCATAGCCAGTATGAATTACAAGAAAGTTCATAAAATGTACCTTTTGAAATGGAAAATCCTACAAGTAAAGCAATAAAGAATCTTTAAGATGAACTGTCAATCATCAAAGTTAACTAGAATTTTGTGAGAACGAAAAAAAAAGAGAGAAAATCGTATGCACTAGTAGAGAAGAAAAACCTTCTCTCTCAAGCTCTTTCTCTTATCTCCTGGGTTTTTAGCTAGGGTTTTTGTTTTGTACTTTTTTTTTTCTTTTGATTATTCAATTTCAAATGATCTAGCACTCAAAAGTAAAAGTTAAACAAAAAAGCTTCCTGGAGAGTTCATTCATGTAGATACTTATTAGAAACTCGACAAAAAATCATCGAACATTAAGAGTTTATAAACCATCGGAACTATTTGGTTATCCATACAATATCTCCTAGCAAATCAATCCATTGAGCCGTTTCTACAACAAGTATCCGCATATCAATTTAGGTGTCAATACATTATAAGTGATGAGATCAACCACTACTTAAAATAAATTAAGATAGTATACATGTTAGTCTATACATTTTAACAATGTTTGATCTTGTTAATACTATAATTAAGGATATTTAAGAATACAACTTATGTGTACTAAGAATATCCTTATCAGAATATTTTATGAGTTTTGTTACACAATTAGTATTTTGTGGACTTTTTGAAATTTAGCTGATATATATTAAACAATAAATGATGGAAAAAAATTACGTATATTAATAGCACCAATAGAAGTAAAAATACAAACCAATATATTATTAGGTTCAACAACCACAGAGCAAATGCGATTCGTTTTCCTTTTATTTTGCCTTGCAAGGGAACATAAAATTCCAATAAAGTGTTCAATATCTAAAATGATGTTGAATACTATACATATTTAGTTGGTTTCGTTGGATAAATCCCACTTAGCCCTCTTGAACCCAAAAAATAGGTACTTCACTCTGTGAGATTAATGATGTACAGAATTTCTTCAAAACTTACATTAACTAGACATATAAAATGCCAAAATGTCCTTGAGAAAGTGTTATTGCGATAGAAAAGAATTCAATGGAACTTTATACCTAGAAACATCAAACAATTATGGAATTTTTGCAGAAAATTTATCAATATAACCAAAAAATTTTTACTAAAAATTTTTTTTTTTGGGTAAATTGTCTGGAAAACATAGCACTGGTGTCAAAAAAATTTAAAACTCACAAAAAAACTTTTCTTTCAAAATTTTTGGTGAATTTTTTTTTCATACTACTTTGTAATCATGAATTTTATATGAAAAGCTTGTAATTTTTAAACATTTCTACGTGTAAAATCCAATTTAAAATTTTCCTCACACATCAACCCTTTTACAACGGCTTTGTGGTCTTTTCATATGTTTGACTAGCTTAGTTTTAAGAAAAGTTCATTGAGCAATTGTCTCACGACCAAAGTGCCAATTTTTTGAATCTGATGTGGCATAATGGAACTTACCCGTGTTTATTATACACGAATAGGTTGGAATGGAAAGACATTTCGTACTTATCCCTTCCATTCTCATGGTTTATATAGATATTTTAAGTTAAAAAGTTTTTTCTTACAGGAATGCCTATTCCAACCTTTTTTAGAAAATTCGTTCCTGAACAAAGTTGGGGAAATCTCTTACGAACTACAACTTGTAAAAGCCAAAATAGCAGGAGTCAATTTTATCCCCATATATATTTGTGCTCCATCATCTATCATTTTTTAACTTAGGATACATTTAATAATATAAAATTAATAAAAATTTTAAGATGTTTATAAATTTATTAGATAATTATCTATGATTTGTAAATCACAAACAATTCAATATATGTTTATAATTTTTTATTTTTACTATTAAAAATATTTAAGATACTATTTTTAAATATGCAAATATGTAGAAACTTATTTGAGTTTCGTATAGATTAAATGTAAATACAATAAATATAGAATATGAAATTTTTAACAGGGCAAGTTGGATCAACCTAAATAAATAAGTTGGCTAGTAGGACACTATTAGGTAAAAAACTAAGGCAAAATTCAATTATACGGTTAAGATATTGTAATGTTGAGAAAAGTCTTTTAGTCCCTTAAATTTAGACATTTGGACTTTATAATATTCCTTTGAAGATGCAATACTGTAACGCTACATCCTTGAAAATTTACACAAAGAAATCCCAATAATAACTTCGGACAATATAATCGTAGTTTTAAACTTAAAAGTTCTGATAAGATAAATGCAGAATTAGTTATAACAATTGTGATAGATGGCTATTTTCACTCACCATCAAGGAAAGTGACAACAGATGTAGTGTTGTTCAACCGTATAGGCAATATCATTTTACAATATGGCAAGACAGTACAAACAAGACCTCTATTCCACACTGAAATTATTGTGTATCTAACCATAATACAGAAAACTCTTGGGAAAGCTTTTACGAACCATTTTATTTAAGCAAAAATAGATTGTGGACAAGCAATTCAAGGTTTGTGAGACACTAGCAAGGTTCCATTTTATTTAAGCAATCTTTATGTAGATATTAGGTATAATGCAGCTTTCTTTAATGCACGTGTTAAAAAAAAAAAAAAAAGTTAGTAGGACCGAAGTACAGTTTGCTTATCAGCTCTGGGAATCTGTACATGATGTAATATCTTAGGAGGCATTTGGTTCAAATTTCTCAATCACTATCACTTTGGGTATCATTAACCCTACTATGAGTATGGGTTTTGATGATTCCCCCAATATGTTTGGTTTAATAATGGAATGGGTATTATTATAAGAATATTTGTTTAGTATACTGAAATGACTTTCAAGTAAATTTTAAAATTTTTATTTATGATATACATATTTTTTAGATTTCTTATTTTGTATATTTAAAAAAATTTAAAAATATTTCTTCAATTTTAAATATAGTCATGCTCTAATTTGAGTTTTATGAAAATGATAATCTTAAAAAAAAGTCATTTTTATTATATTAACAGAAAGTATTATATATCTTTGATTTTCAATACAATTTTTTATAAAATTATTGAATGTAAAAAAAATTATTAAAAAGAATTTTTATAAAAAAATTATTAAAAAGAATTTTTGTAAAAAAATTTATAAAGTACTAATAAAAAATATTCAAAATCAAAAGGAGAGAGAGAGAGAGAATATTAAGAGTGGATAACTCAAAAGATATATATTTTTTAATGGGTGTGTTTTTGCACTTAATAATAAAGGTTAATGGGTTTGATAGACTAATATTTTGAGAGGAATCATTAACACCCCAATTAATCTCTATCATTCCCATTGAATAATAGTGATAGTTATTTAACAAACATCAGATATCATTACTTGTGATACTTTTTTTTTTTGATAAGATTACTTGTGATACTTATTCCCCTCCTTGATTCCCTTAAACCAAACACCCCCTTAGTTTCATTAATGCTGTTTTATTGTAATGTTACTCCGGAAAAGAAAAAAAAAAAAATTAAAGCACCATGATGTCATGCAGTTTTATTGTGATTCTTGAAGAATTACATCCTACACCTGGTTTATTATACACCACAAAACTTTAAGCATTATACATTTGTACACCATCACACTTTATGCATCATGCATTTGTACGACAACAAAACATAAAACATACGCTGCACCAGATACAGGTATCTGGCCATTGCCTCAGTAGACCAGATCTACCCAACTGTTTCCAGTGTCCAGCCCACCATTTATTATTAATCACAGTTGATCTACTTCTATCAACATCAAAGAGAGTGCGAGTGCGAGGAATTTACCAGGGCTGAAGATTGAAGATGATTACGATAATTAGATCAATCGGACGGCCGCTGTCTGCGGCGATTCTGGCGCGGTCCCGGCCACCGAATTATTTCAATTTTTATACGACATCGTCGCCGTCAATCGCATCATCAGCAGCTGCTGTTGAAGCAGAGAGATGCATAAGAGAAGGACCTAGAAACGACTGGTCTCGAGCTGAGATCAAATCCATCTACGATTCTCCGCTTCTCGATCTCCTTTTCCACGGCGTCCGTTTTGTTCTCCTTCAACTCATAATTTTTAGTATTTAGCAATGTATTTAATTTTGATCTTTTTTTTTAAGCTGCATTATTATTTTATGAAATTTGTTATAGAAATTTGGTGATTTTTGCAGGCACAAGTTCATAGGCATGCTCAAAACTTTAGGGAAGTTCAGCAGTGTACGCTTTTATCTGTTAAGACTGGAGGATGCAGTGAAGATTGTTCATATTGTCCTCAGTCATCTAGATATGATACTGGACTCAAAGCTCAGAAGCTTATGAATAAAGATGCTGTTTTGGAGGCAGCTAAGAAGGTCAAATTTTGTTTTCTTTTTACAATTTTTAATGTGAAAATTGCCTGTGTTGTATTCAAATTGTTGCTCCAGACAAGGATTCTGTTATGCATTATACATTTTTTGTTGTTTACTTCAATTGATGAGGGAAGTCAATTTTTTCCCTGTTTTGAATCTTTTAGGAACGAGGGGATGTACGTTTTGTTTACGAAAACATGTACATATATGTCACTAAGTATTACACATATTTGTGGGATTTTGCGTAAACCATGAATTAGGAAGCAATAGATATTGTGAGACTATCTATTCTGATAAAATGTTAATAATTGATGGTCGAGGGAGGGAATTTTTATTTTATAAAGCTTTCTAAAAGGGTTTAGCATAAGTTTTGAAGCACTATTTCTGCATATTTGGTGACATGCCATACGCATAGTTCATAATGGAGTTAAGTGTATTTCTTTTCTTTTTTTTTTTTTTTTTGAAATGTGGATATTAAGTAAGAAAGGTCAATATCTTTGGAGCAACACAAGTTAGCTTGGGATGCATGTCATATCATCTGTGTTTGTCCACTGTAATGTATTTCCCGGTTTCCTCAACAGTAGCTTTGACTTTCATACTTTAGCTTCACATTTTTGCTTCATATACTCGGTAGGGAGCTTGATTCAGAGTGAACAACTAGGAGATGAGTTTCAAGTCACAAAAATAGTGAATTAACATGCAAATTTATAAACTAACAAAGCACTGGATATTCGCAGATATATAATGGGTTTACCATCCCAAATAAATGTTAAAGCTGTTCAAGAGGATAGTAGTTTAATAATTTATGTGCTCTAACATGCCCCGTCATTTTTGGCTGGATTTTTTTTTTTTTTTAAAAACCAATATATACCACTTTTGGTGGGTGACAACAAGAGTTAAATCCACCGCCATAGCCCTATATGTACTATTTTTAGTGGGTGACTATGGGGATTGAATCCTGTATCTTATCCTGGTCTGCATTCAATATGTAGGTGTTGAGGTGGCTTTAAGATCTCACCTTGAATCTCAGCTGTTCTGGTGTTGTAATAACCACAATTTTCTTGCACTAAGGTGCATCACTCTTAAGCTTTATTACAGTAGGTGGGCATGTCTGGTTATCCTAAATGTTTTGCTTCTTTTCTTTTACTTTTATCGTTTCTAAGTAGCAAGTTCCTAGTTGCTTACTGTTCTATAATTCTGAAGAGAGATACTTCATATCGACAATTTGCCACAGAGATGCATCTCTGTAGATACAGAGGTATTTTTATCTGTATCATGTAGGTGATGTTCGTGCCTAAAATCGGCTCGCGAACTTTGACTGGTTGTTTGATTACTGCAGGCGTGCCACTTGGGTTTTGCCAAGAAAATATGGAATGAAATTGATAAGTGTAAAGGAAAAATGCACTTGTAAGTTCCAACTTTTCTGCCAATTGCAGTTTGTCCTGCCTTGAGTGGCTGCACAGACTTAAAATTCGTGTTTGAAAGTGATTGGTAAAGACGAAAAGGTAAAATTGAATGCTGATGAAATCTTAAAAGGGACAACTAAACGTAAATAAACAGATTGACCGAAGAGAGAGCAGTTTTGAAGAATGAAGTGGAAATTGTATTGAGATTGGCAACATTTACAGCAACTATGAACAAATCGACTGGAAAGAGAAAAATGGCCTGCATGAGATAAACTATAAATGTTAAATCCTAACCTAAAACTACTGAAACAAAGACATGCTTGAAGGAAAGTTACTTTCTGGAGGTGTTGTTGTCTGATGATTATTTTTCGTGCCCAATTTGTTGTTTCTCTTTGAATTTATAGATAAATTCCCTAAAAGTGGCAGTTATCAACTGATAAGCCCATAAGCCCACTCCTTCGGTTCTTCCACTCCATGGCTAATGGTGAACCATTATCTGAGGTAACCTCCTACCATATCAGCCATATTAGTTGGGACATGGATAGTGTTACCCACCAACTTCTTGACTTCTTAGAGTGCATAACTCCACGTTTTTAATCTCCAGCACCAATCAGGCATCTGCCCCCTCAGCAAATTGTCTTTACTCCCCCTCCCTTATATCGGCATTTGTTCTTTTATATCAGCTACTGTCTTCATTGATCATTGCGTCAATGAATCTCACACCTATGTCAACACGAGTCAGCACCCTTACATAAATGTCGCTGATTAAACTTTCAGGTGCCGATTATCTCCCTGCCGGTGAGTGGTAGTCATCAAAGCAATAGATGATAAGTAATAGCGCAAAGAAGGCAAGCATAACCTTTGTGGTAGATTTATTATTTCCTGTGAAGAAAGTGTTAGTGTTTTTTTTTTAATTTTTTTTATTAGATCAAAGATATGGATATTTTCTTTGATTTGCCATTAAATAGCTGAACAAATTTCTAGAACTTTGACAAAACCTTTTTAATCTCTTCATTTTTCTAGATTTAACTTCCTCCTTGATAATATTATAGCCTAACATCTTTATATCTCTGCAGGCAAAAGAGGCTGGCAGCACTCGTTTCTGCATGGGTGCTGCATGGAGAGACACAATAGGAAGGAAGACAAATTTCAATCAAATACTTGATTACGTTAAAGAAATAAGGTAATGAATCATAATTTTATATCAGTATTGAGTAACACTATGATCATTGACTGTAGTGATCACTAAACTAGTACTTTACTGCTACTACTACTAACCTTGAGTTACATTTCTCTCCTCCATTTGTTTCCAAAATGAGGGCAATCTATTCTTATAGTTTCTTTTGATGAGTTTCATGCAAATGCTTTTATACATTCATGTCTTTCTCTTGTCGTGTACAGGTTTTGTGTCAGTCTCTCCTAGATTAGTGGATGAAGCTATGACATGGTTGTAGGTGGCTATACGCAATTTTGAATTTTGCAATGCTTAACTTAGTTTTAGCCAATTTTAAAATAACTACTTGGCATTGTTTAGGAACTGGGAAACTTGGAGCTCGCAAAAGGGGGAAAATCGAAGTGAAAGTTGATTGAATATTGCCCTCCCAAGATTTGGGTCATAATGTTACAACCTCCTTTTTTGTACCCAAAAAAGAAGGAAAAAAAATAGAATATCCCCATTCTAGTTCATATATTAGCATATTGGCTGTCTATATTCAAATACATGTTCAATCATAACTGTGCACACCTTGACAGACACACGCTTAAACTGTATAACACACTATTGTAGTTGATATATTTGTCCAGTCGAAGTAACCATGAACTTTGAGTTGAAGTAATAGTATTATTGAATCGTCCAAACTACTTCGATCTTTCTTTCTTAGTTTCATCCACAAAGTCTATATTTGCATAACACCCTATAATGGGGCAATGGAAATGTAATTATATTGCGTCTATTGAAAGGTAATTATGCTGTACACTAATATTTCAATCATAATGATCTAATCTGTGACAATGACAGGCCCCAATAATTTATTATTATAAGTTTGCTGGTGCCCTTGCATTTGTGAATAACTGGATGAGTATCACATTGATTCTTCAGTTCTCTCATAAAAATTTTATTGTGTTGTTATGAGGTTCTTCTAGACTGGTATCATATGTAATTGTCTTTCCCATCATTTGTATGCTCTTGTTAAAAAGTCTAAAATACTTTACATGTGAAGGGATATGGGAATGGAGGTCTGCTGCACTTTAGGTATGCTGGAGAAGCAGCAAGCTTTAGAACTGAAAAAGGCTGGTCTTACAGCTTACAACCATAATCTTGATACATCAAGGGAGTATTACCCCGCTATTATAACGACAAGAACATATGATGAACGCCTGGAAACCCTGAAGCATGTCCGTGAAGCAGGGATAAATGTCTGTTCAGGTACTTTCATATATCATGGTGATTGGCATCCCCTTATTCCAGAAATGCTCTCTCTCTCTCTCTCTCTCTCTCTCTCTCTGTATGTGTGAAAAGTATTAGGCAGCAATAAACATGTCCGCATTGTTTACTTCATTTATACAATAATATTCTATATTGTCTTGTTTCTTCTTCCGGGGAGAATAATGGTCGGTTATGCTGAAAGTTTAGCTAGACTCTTGAGTATTGTTGATGACCATTAGAAGTGTCAAGTTGGATGAGTCTGCCGGGTTATAATTGGATGGGGTATAATTGGATCCACTCATTTACACCCATAACAGATGGGTATAGGGGTATGGGTTGAGCCAATTGCCCATTTATGATCCACCCAAATTTTGATGACAAAAGAAATGAACTTTGATCTGGAAAGGCTTATGTGATATTAACCATTGTTTACATCATAAAACAACTGGCAAGCTTATTATAACTGAAATTTAGAATTCACCACGAATTAGAGGCAAACAAGCTTGGTTTTATTTGATATCTTAGATTTTAATTCATAATGTATGAGTTAGTTTTAGCTTTAATTATATGTAAGGTTAAATTTCTTGGGCAAAGAGGAGTGTTTTGGCTTATATCTCATTGAATTTAGTTGAATCATTGGACAGAGTTTTAAAAGAACAATTGGACAAATTTTAGTGATTCGATTTAGAGTCCAAATGTGGAAACTTTATGTTAAAAAGATTTCAGAAATGATTTTTGTTTGTCAAGATTTCCGACAAAATCTCTAGCTGGTGGCAGGCCAGTCTCCACTGACCATTGCTGGCACCACTGCTATTTCAATTTCGAGACCTTTTGTTCAATTTCCCTAACATTTACCCAACATTCTTACTATGGTACAACCCTTCTAGCTCACAATGCAATCTTGGCATGACACTTTTTAAAAGTTGGATGATACTCTCCAAGAGATTAATTGTACAGAGACACAATCAGGTAACTTTCATGTGACTTTATGATATGGCAGAAATGATGGATTATTAGAGGTGGAGGAAACTGTGACATGTTCCATAGGTAATACGTGCTTCTGCATATAAGTATTTGATAAGTTCACATTTTGAAGTAACCTTCATTCAGATTTTTGTATTACTCAACGTTGTGAAACTCTCTAAGTAGATTCAAGCCAATTTGACTGCAAATCCTCAAGAAAAATTGCAATTTCTGTATGTTTATGATTCGGCTGATTTTGTCACTCTTGGGACCTCTCTACCAAGCAGATAGCTGCATTTTCTGATATATGAATTGCTCTTAGAGGTTAAACAGTTATTAAGTTGAATAAAATGTTCTTTTTTTTTTTTTTATGTTCAGAAATTAGACTCAGGATGCTACATCTTATCATTCTCTCTGAAGTAGTGCTTAGGATGCTAGACTTTGGAATGCTAAATCTTATCATTACCATTTCTGTGCCATTAGGAGGAATAATAGGACTAGGAGAATCTGAGGAGGATCGAGTTGGTTTGTTACATACATTAGCAACTCTCCCTACTCACCCTGAGAGTGTTCCCATCAATGCACTTCTTGCTGTAAAAGGAACACCACTACAAGATCAAAAGGTACTCTATACTTAATTAGTATTGAAAGGTTCTTTATGTTTATTGTTCTTGCAATTATCATCTCTTATATCCAAGCAACCTAGAATATGGTTCCCGATATGTCTTCACTTCTCAACTAAAATATTGCTCACAACAACAATAAAAAAGAAAAATTATGAATATGGCAAATTAAGCTGTAATGCATTTTTACTTATCATATAAATTTTTGTTCCCTATCAAAGAATTATATTGCAAAGCGGTTATCAGAAACATCATGGTATTGTAGAGGTTGCTAAACTAATGTATCATCCACTTGTTGTTACCCTCTTAAGCTTTCTGACAGTTGAAAACTTCAGAAATCGATAACTGATTCAGATAATTGCAAAAACATGTTATTCATGGATTGACTTTCATGCGCGGTGCAAAAAAAAAAAAAAAAAAAAAAAAAAGACGACTTTTGTAAGCACTTGGCTGGAGATTATCTTCCATGAAACTGTATACTTGGTATATTGTTGGCCAGATTTTTGGTTTAATTCTTGTTTTTGTCACTTCGATCAGCCTGTTGAAATATGGGAGATGATTCGCATGATTGCAACTGCACGCATTATTATGCCTAAAGCAATGGTCAGGCTTTCAGCTGGCAGGGTTCGGTTTTCCATTCCTGAGCAGGCTCTATGTTTTCTTGCTGGTGCAAATTCCATTTTTACCGGCGAGAAATTGTTGACAACACCAAATAATGATTATGATGCTGATCAATATATGTTTAAGTTGCTTGGACTAATTCCAAAAGCTCCGAACTTCTCCAGTAATGTAGTGGATGACGTTGAAGCGGAGAATGTTGAAGCAGGTTCTTGTTCAGTTTAAAATTTGCTAGAGTAAACCAGGACTTCAGAACACAAAATTAGTTAAATTGTAGAAGCTCCAACCTTAGAGATTCAGAGATCAAAATTTTTCCCACCCCGATAACCCAATCTTGCGTTTCCCTTGGCAGGGAAAAAATTATCATCATGTCTACTCCTCTAAGTCAATGTTCTTTTTAATATATAAATTTGTATTGGCATGCATTATAGAATGAAGCTTAATCATCGGCTTTACTCAGATTGGGTTATGCTCCTGGCTTGGCTATTTATAGGAAAGAATACCTTGTTATTTTGCATGAAATGGTTCAAGGTTTCTCCTTTCTGGCTAGTAATGCAGTGGCGTCTCTCGAATAATTACGAACAATGTTCAGCCGAAGGTTATCTGAATAGGGAACGAAAACGAAAACATCATCTAAAGCTACAATTGGGAAAGCAAAATGCGTGGATTGAGCTTCAACTAACAAAATATGGAGTTGGGAGAGAATTTCTATGATACATTGATAATTAATTAGATTTAACTATTGAAATCACATAGTAAATATAATAATATTATTTGGAGCTGTTTAGAAATAATGTGTGAGAAAGAGAGATACTGTGTGCGCAAGAGAGATAGTGTGAGTGTATTTGTGTGTGAGAGAAAGTATGTTTATGTGTGTGAAAATATGTGTGTACCTTTACGTGTGTATGTGCAAGTGTATGCTAGAAAGTATGTGCGTGAGAAAAATCATGTGTGTGGGAATGTGTTGTTACAGAAATTTACAAACTAATGGATAGGACAAATAAAGTAAGAGTTTAATGTAAGAATACACTTTCTTTTAGGCAAAATTTGTCCTCTATTAAGACAAATTCCCTTAAGAATGAAATGAAGTGTCATTGTACTTTTGAGATTCAGAACATACAAGCTTAGAGTGTGTTTTAGTGATTTTGTATTGCTATAAGTTGATGAATGATTTTTCTGCAGCAAAACAATCATCAAAAAGATATTTATATAGACTTCTCTAGTCACTTTGAAGGTTTAAAACTAACTATAATTCGTTGGATGTCAGTTGGTTTCCATGTAAAAACATAACTCTTCAAAAGGAGGTGATTCTTTAAGAAAAAATGTTCAGAAATTCAAATTCTGACTGACGCGAGCTGCGGATGAGTTCGCGGCTGTCTTAAAACAGTGAGTTGCGGCACAATCCGCGAGTGAACCTACCGCGGCTCAATCATCCAGAAGGTCAGACCTTCTATTGGTGGCCGCTGTGTTAACCGCGTCGCGGACAGGCGAGCCATGGCTTTATCCATGAGTGTTTCACCCGCGGCTAAGCTTGCAGCTCAGCCTTACCAACTGAGATCACCATTTTTCTTTTGAAAATCTTCTACAATCTCCCACCATTTTCAAAAGTCTATAACCATTATAAGCAAATTTATGTGATTATATGCATAAGTGATGGTATCTTGCGATTGAACCATCAATTTAGTTAAACTATTATTATTACTTATAATAATAGTGGTTGTCAAGTTTTGAACCATGTATTATATTTGACAAGTTTGTTTCACACATACAATCTTACTCAAACATTTTACTCTCAATGATTTAATACAAATACATTTGTATTCACATCCTTTTCATGAATGTTCAAAAGTCAAGCCCTTAAACTTTTGGTATACTAATCATATAACATTCATATAGGCAGATTCAGTGCCCTTGCCGCTTAAGCACTTTAAAAATCTGTTAAGAGTCTTACACTCAACCTTCTTTAATACTAGCGAGTAATCAAGCACTATTTCACCTTGGGATGATTAACCTAATGTAGTGCTCCAATTACTAAAATGAAGTACTTTAACTCTTTGAACTCAAGACTTAGATGTTATATCTAGTGTTGAGTTGAGGTTCCTTCATTAATGATTATCTTAATGGGCTTGAGACCCATCTCACTTGACGTTTTATACACCAAGTTCCTAGTTAGTCCTTTAGTTAAAGGATTTGCAAGATTAATCAACAGTTATTACACCATTCAAAATCAAGTCTTTCACATAGCTATGTCTAAGTCCAATGTGTTTAGATTTTTTATTATACATTTGACTATATGCTTTTAATAATGTTGCAGCACTGTCACAATGGATAGAAATAGGTGCAATAGGCTTAGAACATAAAGGAATTTTATGCAATAAATTTCTAAGCCATTCATCTTCTTTGCTAGTTGAAGCCAATGCTACAAATTCAACAGCCATAGTTGAATCGGTTTTACATGTTTGTTTCTTGATCCCCAAGTTATTGCACCTCCACCAAACATGAAAACCCAACCACTTGTAGAAGCAAAGTCTTCTCTATCAGTGATCCAACTAGTATCAAAATATCCTTCTACTACTAAAGGATATCCACTATACATTATACCATAATTTTGAGTTTTCTTAAGATATTGTAAGATCCTTCTTACTCTATGCCAATGCATGTGGCTTGGATTACTTGTATATTTACTCATTCTGCCAGTAACATAGGCTATATCTGGCCTAGTACAAGTCATAGCATACATGAGACATCCTATGACTTTTGAGTACTCTAATTAAGGTACTGGTGTACTAGTATTTTTAGCAAACTTCATACTTGGATCTAATGGTGTAGAGGCAGGTATGCAAGTTTTATTGAAAAACTTATTAAGCACTTTGTCAATATAATGAGATTGAGATAAAGTTATCCTTTCATTAGTTCTCATTATTTTAATGCCTAAGATGACATTTGCTTCTCCCATATCTTTCATAGCAAAGTTGCTGGAAAGAAATTCTTTGGTAACTTTGACTTGCTCTAAGTCAGTTCCAAAGATCAACATGTCATCAACATGTCATCAACATAAATACATATGATTACTTCTTTACCATTAATGAATTTACTATAAACACATTTATCCGATTCATTAATCATAAAGCCATTTGCAAGAATAACCTGATCAAACTTTTGATGCGATTGTTTAGGAGCTTGTTTTAGTCTGTACAATGACTGACAAGCTTACACACCTTGTGTTCTTGTCCAGGAACAACAAAACCTTCTGGTTGCTCCATAAATACTTCTTCATTCAACTCACCATTCAAGAATGCCGTCTTGACATCCATTTGATAAATTTCCAATTTATGGATTGAAGCTCTACAAAAACTCGGATAGTTGCTATCCTTGCACCTGGTGAATATGTGTCAAAATAGTCAACACCTTGCTTTTGTATAAAGCCTTTAGCTACTAACCTAACTTTAAACTTGTCTATCGTTCCATCTACTTTCATTTTCTTTTTGAAAATCCATTTACAAAAAATGGCCTTGGAACCATGTGGCAAATCTACCAATTTTCAAGTATTATTGCCTATTATTGAATCCAATTCATCATTAATTGCTTCTTTCCAAAATGCAGCATCATGTGATTGCATAGCTTCTTGAAACGTTTTGGGATCTGAATCAATGTTATATGCATAAAAGAACTGATTACTAATTTCTTCCCTTGTTCCTTCAACTAGAAAGGTAATAAAATCAGAACCAAAATCTTTTGCTTTCTTTGCTCTTTTACTTCTTCTAACTACCATTTGATCATTGTCATTCTCATTATCTAGGATACCATTCTCTTCTCTTAGAATTTGAGAAGAATTTTGAGTATTGTCATCCAACCTTGAAATAGAGTTAAATTTATTTTCATCAAAAATAGCATCTCTTGACTCAATAACAATGTTGATTGAAATTGAGTCATTAGGCTCTATAACTATAAATCTATAGGCCTTGCTATTTTGTGCATAACCAATAAATATGCACTCAATACCTCTTTCACCCAACTTCTTTTTCTTGGGTTCAGGTACTTTGACAATAGCTCTATATCCCCAAACTTTTAAATGGTTAAGTTGGGCTTTCTTTTATTTCAAAATTTATATGGGGTAATAGAGTTCCTTTTATTAGGTACTCTATTCAAAATATAGCATGCTGTCAAGAGTGCTTCACCCCAAAACCCTTTGCTTAAACTTGAGTTTGATAACAATGCATTAACCATTTTGGTTAAAGTTCGATTTTTACGTTCAGCTACACTATTTTGTTGAGGTGTGTATGAAGCAGTTACTTCATGTTTGATTCCAATGGACTCAAAATAATTAGGACTATAATATTCACCTCCCTCTATTCGTCCTTAAGCACTTAACTGAAGCTTGACAATGTAATTCTACCTCTATCTTATAAGTTTTGAATTTCTCTAAGGCTTCATCTTTGAGTGTAATAAATATGTATAGCAAAACCTAGGGTAATCATCTATAAATGTCACAAAGTACTTCTTTCCTCCTATAGTAGGAGTACTATGTAGATCACATACATCACTATGAATGAGTTCTAGTATGCTAGTAGGTCCTTTGAATATTAGGAAAGGATTTTTTAGTTATTTTTGTTAGCATACAAGTAGGAACACTTTTTCTTAGTTTTATCAAAGTATGGCAATAAATTCAATTTAGACATTTCAGTAAAGTCTTTTGAAATTTACATGTCCTAATCTATGGTGCCAAAGAAAAGGTAACTCAACAATATAACTAGAAGCATTAATATTATTGATATCAAGGTTTAACTTGAACATAACATTACAAAAGTAATCCTTTCCTACAAACGTTCCTTCCTTAGATAACACAAGTTTGTCTGCTTCCATAACAAGCTTAAAACCAAACTTGTTTAACAAACCAGTAGATACTAAGTTTTCCCTAACTTCTGGTACAAATGACACATTTGTAAGAGTTAAATTTTTCCCAGAAGTGAACAATAATTCAACTTCACCTACTCCTTTTATTGGAGCGTGGCTGAATTACCCATGTACACAAAAGACCCATCTTCCACTAGTTTGAGGCTCTTGAATAAGTCTTTACTCTTTGCAAATGTGTCTTGTAGTACCGGAATCAACCCACCAACCTGGTTCATCCTTCATCATATTGATTTCGAAGATCATAGCAACTAAATTTTTAGTTGCTTCACTTGATGAACCTTGCTTCTCAAGTTTGGCTTTCAAAAATCTGCACTCGGACTTGTAATGTCCTTCTTTGTTGCAGAAACAACACTTTCCTTTCTTCTTCTTCTTCTTCTTCTTCTTCTTCTTCTTCTTCTGCTTTTGAACTTTTGTTGATTCTTTGCTTGTCCAAATTTCTTCTTTGTGGACTTGTTGGAGTTCTCTTCTTCAATGGTATGCACTTTGGTAGTAGAATTTTGATTCTCTTCCGTAGTCTTGGATACATTATCCTTGACATCTTCTTGCATACGGAACACTTCTTCCACATGAAGATGTTTGGTAAGATTATCAAGAGTAATATTTTCTTTAGTATGTTTAAGAGTTCTCTTGAACTCTTTCCATGAAGGAGGAAGTTTGTCTATAATAGAACTAACAACTGTAGTCTCATCCATATGCATACGAAGTTGTGTGAAGTGATTTAATATGTGTTCTATTTCTGCAAATTGTTGCATAACAGGCCTAGAATCTTCCATTTTATAATTTAAAGGTAGAAACAAGGAACTTCTTACTTGTTGCATCCTTTTGCATGTATTTTGTCTCCAATCTATCCCAAAGTTCTTTTGCTGTAGATACTGCATGGTAGACATCAAACAATGCATCACACATTGCATTCAAGATGTGGCCATTGCATATTTCATCATCTGTCTCCCATTTTTGTCTCTTTCGAGTTTCCTCCAAGGTCTCATTGTCTGACTCCATTGGCCTTGGTGTGTTGATTACATAGACCACATGAAGTGCAATCAAGAGGAAATGAACTCTCTTTTGCCATCGAATGAAGTTCCCTCCATCAAACCTTTCAAGTTTGATGATGTTTGAAGCCAACTCCTTAAGTGTTCCAGCCATGAATTTGATTCCACTAGTCAAAAGAGGAAAATTTTTGGCTAAAGAATGTTGCAGAAATTTACAAACTAATGGATAGGACAAATAAAGTAAGAGTTTAACTTCAAGTTGTGTAAGAATACACTCTCATTTAGGCAAAATTTGTCCTCTATTAAGACAAGTTCCCTTTAAGATGAAATGAAATGTCCTTGTACTTCTTAGATTCAGAATATACAAGCCTAGAGAGTATTTGAGTGATTTTGTATTGCTATAAGTTGATGAATGATTTTTTGCAGCAAAACAATCATCAAAAAGATATTTATATAGACTTCTCTAGTCACTTTAAAGGTTTAAAACTGACTATAATCCGTTGGATGTTAGTTGGTTTCAATGTAGAAAATATAACTCTTCAAAAAGAGGTGATTCTTCAAGAAAAAAACATTCAGAAATTCAAATTCTGATGCGACCCGCGGCTTCAGCAGCACCGCGGCTATCTTAAAACAATGAACCGCGGAATGATCCACGGGTGAACCTATCCACAGCTCAGCCTGCAACTCAATCACCCAGAAGGTCAGAACCTTCTGTTGGTGGCCGCGGTGTTAACCGCGTTGCGGACAGGCGAGCCGCGCCTTCATCCGTGGGTGTTTCGCCCGCGGCTGAGCTCGCAACTCAACCTTACCAACTGAGATCACCATTTTTCTTTTGAAAATCTTCTACATGTGTGTGTATATGTGTGTGTGTGTGTGAGAGAGAGAGAGAGAGAGAATGTGTTTATTTATATATGAGTGTGTGTATGAGAGAGAGAGAGAGAGAGAGAGAGGGTGAGTGTGTGTGAGAATGAGAATGTACTTTTAGAGAAAATGTATATGATAGTTGGAAAGTCTATGTAATTGCAAGCGTGTGAGAGAAAGTGTATGTGTATACTTGCGCGTGTGCCTACATTTGTGAGAGAGAATATGAGGGATATGTGTGTGAGAGAGTGTGTGCACAAGCATGTCTATATGTGTAGTGGTTAAAAATTTGTACATAAATTAAGTAGTGGTTTATGTATTAAGTGGAAAAAGAATTTTATCATCAAACATGTTAAATTCAAAAGGCACTTAATTCATCAGTTTTTAGCATTAAATTAAAATTATGCTTAAATTAGAAGGCTTGTGTGTAGTGTTTTGAAAGTAGGAACGTCGCATTCATTCAATGTGATATCATCAAAAAAAAAAAAAAATTTTTTTTCTGTGATGTCTAAAGGCACTGAAACTTTAATGGGCGTTGTTGGAAAACAACACATTCTTGGAATGTGATGTTTGAAGACATCGCATTTCAAAAATGCATTGTGTTCGGTCTTTAGTCAATAGCATTAAAACATTCACGGGCTTGGGGCTTTGTTGAAAGACCAGTTGTATTATTGGAATGTGTTTTACATAAAGACATATCATGTAGGACGCGTAGAGTTCGTAGGTCTACTTGATGTAGGACTCATGGCATATTAAGACTACATTAGAACTCATTACGTATCATCTGTAATTCTTTCAATCTTTTTGTATATGTCTATTAATATACACTTTTACATCATTTGTTCATTCACTGTTTTATTTACACTCAACATATACATTAACCTAGTACCCTAACATACCCTAAACCCTAAAAAATCTAATACAACATAGTCCTAATATAATTATCCATTCAAATTTCAAAATTTAACTCCATAATTATGCATCTAAAATTCTAAACCTAATTAGGGTATAATTATATACCCCACATTTATGGTATAATTATATACCCTAAAACCCAAAAAAATAAAAAACCAAACCTAAACCCTAACCTCGAAATAAAAACCCTAAACCCTAAAACCAAAAATAAAAAACCTAAAACCAAAACCCAAAAATAAAAACCGTAACCCCCAAAAATGAAAACCCTAAACACAACACCCAAAAGTAAAACCCCAAAACCCAAAACCCAAAACCCAAAAATAAAAACTCAAATCCTAAAGCCAAAACGCAAAACAAAAAGAGAAAGTAAAAGACGAAGAATCCTCGGACAGCAAAAGATAAAACCACAGAGCGAACTTGAATAATGCAATCTCGCATTTGAATGCAATGTCACATTCTTCAAATGTGACATTGTATTCTTCAAATGCGATGCCGAGGTCAGTGCATATATAAATGTTCTAAATTCATGTATGAGTATTAGACATAGTTCATGTGTCATTGGTCATGTATTGTCTATAAATAGATATCCCTTTCTTGGTAATTGAATAAATAAATAACTTATCGGCAATTGAGTAAATAAATAAATTATAAATTCCAATAATGGCCAAGTATATAAGAGAAAAGATTAACACTTTGCTTGTAATTCTTGTCTTGACCAGAATTCAATTCCTTAGGTACGCAAAACTCGCTCTAGCAAATGAATTGATGATTGCTACCAATAGATTTCCTTGCCTTGTGGTGAAGTGAGAAAATGTTAGTTCATTAAGTTCATGAATTATTACAAGATAATCTACCTAAGTACACCACTACTCTCATGTGCCTACTCTTTAAGTTCTATCTATTCCTTTCTTATTTTTAAGTGTAAATTTCATTAACAAATTATAATTATATGATTTGAAATTGATAGCCAATCAACTACACGCGTAAAAACTAAAATAGATGAACAAACAGGTACAGGATTTAGCAAGTATAAGCACAATCATATCACATTCAGTGATTCATTAGCTTCCTCTATTCCTAGGGCAAAGATTTAGCTCCACATGATGGATATAGCAATCAAGTTCAAGATTTTGTAACAACAATCTGTAACAAAGCAATTTAATAAAAGAGATAGAGTAAGAAAAGTTTATTCAAGTGCGAATAAGACTCTCAAGATCTTTTCCTCCGTTTGAAACGCATTGCTACAAGAGAATTTCTCCAAAAAGTTCTTCCATAAGAAAGACTACCTCTACTTTGCACAAGAGAAATTCTACATACTTTTATTTACAAGAGAACTCTACAAGTTCTCTACATCAAGCAATCTCAACTACAGCTCCCTATTTATAGAACGGAGTATCTATCAACTTGCCAAATTGATTGCAATTTGCATTTTGAAATCACAAAAAGTTTGTTCATGAAATCTTAATTTCTTAGAATCCTCAATATTTCTTGGGCAGTGCAGTTACGATTTTATCTGCAAAAGTATCCTCAAAGCTTGTATGAACTGCCTACAAGTTAATGAACAAGTTGTACAACCGCAATATGGATATGCAAGGCAGATCCGTGAACGAATCTTATATGAATGGTCCACGAATCTGGTTCTACACCTTTAGTGGTTTGCCACAAAAATAGATCTATAGATGAGGGCTGTTGGATCAACGGATAGATTAGCTTCGTAGATCCAAAACCGTTGCTCCAGAACTTGATCTATGATGCTAATCTGTGAATATGTTTTTTGGCTAAGTAGACATATCACTTTTGCCAGGATTTTGAACTTTTAATCTCATTTCTTTGTGTGCAACTATGATACTTTATTTTTTTACTTATGTCATCTCCAAATGATCTCTATATTCGTCACATTATGCTTCATTTAATCCAAATTACTGATTGAATAGCCAAAACCTATAAAAAAACACATAAAAAATTCGCACATTAAACCGTTCAAACATACATTTGGGCTATAAAACCCTAGCTTGAAGAAATAGTCATTCAAAAGAGCCAAAATTCAGTTTTTAAAAACCCTAAAAACATACCAAAACTAAGTAGGAAATCACATTTAAAATATATATACTTAACACATATCACTAATTATCAGTATTTTAAACCGCAACCAACACCAAAACAACTCCAAAACTTCATACCAAATTACGGGCATCAAGAATACATCAATCCAAACATGATCTGAGCAAAGATTACACCAAGTTATTTGCAAAACTCAATTCATCTCAATCTTTCTCACAACACAAAGTTCCCTAATACAAGCTTAAACTTCCATTTCAATTCATGTTTCATGTATAAATCGTCATCAAATTGACATAGACAAGCATAAAACATCATTTAAAACCTTAGACAAGCATTGCATCTTCAATCAAACCACCATCCAACTCATATTTAACTCAAGTCATCTACATTCCATAGCTTGAAGCGTACTTACCTCTTCAATTTCTTAAAAATCTACCTTTGAATGAGCTTAAATTTATCCTTGGTCCATCACAATCCTTCCCAAGGTAACGATAACACTTAAAATGAGTTCTGAAGTACAATTGAGCGAGTGTGTGCATGTGTGAGTGCTCATATATAACACCATCAAAATTTTAATTGCCTATCTACCTATGTGCTTGTTAATGCAATTATTAGGGTTAGGATTGAGTAGATAATGCTAGTGATTAAATTGGTTAACCTAGTTATTGAATTTGTTACACTAGGAAAACCTAAGACCAAGAAGTAATATTGCGATTTATGTTAGTTGCTAATTATGTGTATAATATATGCATATACAGCAATCTAAATGACATGATTAGACCACTAATTAACTCTTAATTAAGTATGATTGGAAAAGTAAAGAAAATAAAACAAGTAAAGAAAGAACCAAAGTAGGACCTTGCATTTAAGTAAGCTTGAGGTGTCATGTAACTAGAGGTTCAAGTAGTGAAACAAGGTGGTAAAGCAACTTAATAGCTGCTAATTCAAGTCATGATCAAATAAAGAAAAAAGGGCAATTGAGAGAGGAAGTTTTTCAAGTAGTGTTGAAAGATTGGAGCAAAAACTTGAGAAAGTTAATATAATTCTTGGTATGATTTGGAACCTTTGTTGGCTAGTGAGGCTGGGTTTGTTACATCAAGAGCTAACACAATTTTTTGGCGATAAAACAAGTTCTTGGCGGGGAGAAACTAGGAGATTAACAAGGAAAGTACAGCTAAACATTTTGGAGGAAATAGGAAGACTTGAAACCTCTTTCTTACAGGTAACATCTTCTCCTTGACTCCTTGGTTAATTATATATATTGTTTAGCTAAGTAAATTAATGACATGATTGACAAATGAAGATGTCATATTTACTGTTTGGGCGAAAAGGGCTCAAAGGTCGTGGACAAGACCAAAGAGCACTTGGAACACATGGCTTGGAATTGGAAAAAATTTGAGGACTTGGAGAAGTTTTTGGCAAGTTCTTGGTTTCTTTTCTATGTGTGCATGATAATAAGTTAATAACAACGAAACTTACAATATAAGATATTATATTTACTGATTCGGAATAGAGAATGCAATAGAAACTAAGAGGTTTGTGGCTAAGAGAAGCTTGAACACAAGTAAACCTGTATAACAGCCTTACTAGACCAGTTTTGGTAAAGTCAATTGCAACTTTGTATAGGAAGCTTGAAATTGAATGATTCTTGTTATGTTGAAAACAAGATTCATCGGGCTTTAAAATGGTGTAAATCTCATATTTCAGTTCTCTGTAGATTATTCTTAGAATTCGTGTAAAATTAACTGGAAAACTAACCTTGCGCAAACAGGATTGATGATGGGCTAAAATGTGGACTGATTGTGGGCTACATTGGCTTCACCTATGATTATAAGATTTTAAATTCATTAATGATTATAATTCAGCCATATTTAGAAATACATCTCAACTTAAATTATGTGGGGAATATATAACTAACGAGGATATGTTAGAAAAACATGTTCTACTTTTCATGTCTCGACTATGCTCTTGCAACGTCAATATTGAAAAAAAGGTTATAAGATATATTCTAAACTCATTGCATATGTTTTTTTGGCTAAACAAAATAATAAATTATTGATGAAAAACTAAAGTCCCAGCAACTGTGCTAATTCATTCCCTAAAGCTAATATGATTCAATCTCGAAATTGTGGAGTTGGACATAGCCACGGAGGTGGACAATAATGATAAGAAAAGAAAATTAAAAAAAACTATGAGAATAAATGTTACCGATGTGGCTTAAAAGGTCATTGATCCTATAATTGTTGTACGCAGAACATCTTGTTAAACTTTATCAAGTATCATTAAAAAAGAAAGACAAATTTTATTGATCAAAAAATGTTTACAATGATAATGATGCTAATATAACACATCTCGAGATATACAATTTCCTTGAGCATCCTGAAGATGTAAAATGACGTATGACAAATGTCGCGCCACAAAAATCTACAAAATCTTTTTAAAGTTTTCTTTTGGAAAACTGAGTGACAAAATTGGGTTTTTTTTTTTTTTGGTGAAAAAGTGTTTTTAAAAAAAATGATTTTTTAACTTTTTTAAAACAATTAAAAAAAAGGGACTTAAAATGCAACAACTTTGGTTGGATAGTTTGGAAAAAGATTTTATCAAAAAATGGAATCGCCATTTCGTAATGAGTTTAGGTATACCAAGTAATCCGAAAAATATTTAATGAAACAAAATAAATTAAAAAAAAAAAGTTTGAAAAAACATTTTTATGATTCCGGATCTTTAAAAAATGAGAAAAAAAGCTCGAGAGTCATAGTTCAAAAAAGAGAAGTCAAATGCACGCACCCTAGTATGTAATACGTATCACGCTATGTATTACCACCGAGGGTTGTCTCAAGTATTCACAATACGACCTTTTTTGTTTAGTAATACTCAAGGGTGCCATAGCAACCATATATAATGCTCAAGGGGAAATATTTACAGAGTACTATTGGACATATATGGGTTATTATGTAGTGGGCCTATTAAAAGCTTTGAGACTACCAGTTAGTCTTTGATTTGGTGTGTAACACATACACGATCCATGCTGCAGTTGTTATTTCGATTGCAAATTACTAGTTATAAATAAACTCATCAATGTAATATGAAATTGACTGGTAAAAAAATATTGATTCTTTTTCCCTTCTGATGTAAGATTATTGTTGAACATAATTAACAAATAGAGCCCAAAATAATTATAATTATATTTTGAACATCAACTACATGAATGATAAGGAGAGCTCACAATCTGGTTTCCTCAACATTCTGTTTCATATTTCAACTGTAACTTGGTTTTCCTTTTGATAAGGATAGCTCACAATTTGATTTGATTCGCATTTCTTTTTGTTTCGCCAATGATTTGAAAGTTGATTAAAAAAAAAACTTATAAGATCGTTTATGAAATCCTATTGAAAAGTGAGCAGAAATTATAGCATCACAAGTGCCACTGAAATTGGTGATTGGCATGAAAAAATAGATTATTTGATATTCAGCGCCTTGAATAACACGACCACGAAGTGAAACCTTCACAATGTTTGATTTATTTGCTCGTGACGGAGAATTGCCACAGCTTGCTAGTTATTCTAAAATTACCTTAAACACACATGGTGACAATAAGACGTACTCTTATGCTTGAGCTAAATTAAACAACAGCTAATGTATTTACCAACGTCAACAATAATGGTTTTTTCGTGCCACGATGGTATCGTGTACTTTATTACAACATGTATTTGCACCATCCAACTATCAAATACACACTTGTTTACAGGATGCCCCATTCATTCATTGATGCTCTGCAGTTTAATGGTCAATTGGGCAATGCTAGCTAAAACCAGCATGGATAAAAATATATACTAAAAGACGTGCTTTGTTAGCCATAAATAGGCAATTACAGGAAAAATTCCGCCAAAGCCTGCTTAAAAAACTGACACATATATCCCTTCTGTGGGCCTACGTGTTTTTCCCAGCAAACGTCCACATTTTGAAAACTTATGGCAACAGAAGTACAACATCGTGCTGAAAGCTTTCTCAACCGTAAAATGCATAAATGACATCCAACATAAATTGCTGACATTATAGTGGCCATTATTTTCATTTACTTCTTGCTTGAGTTCTTTGGATGAATTAAGTAGGGAGTTACCGTAGAGAAGAAGGATAAGCGAGTGGGCGCGAGACTAGGCAGGCATGATATGCCATATGCCTAGTTTTACCAATAACATGGACGGAACCATGCATGGACCAGACATAAGATTATGAGAAAACAGGCGAACTCTATCCTTCCTTGTGTTGGGGGAGAAAATTTGAGAAAATCCACCAAAGAGACCTAATATATAAGTTTGGAATTCAACCTCAACCTGAAAACTTAAACTAATAGGTCTTAGGCCTATCATACTTATATATTAAGTGCTCTTCCTTTTTTTTTTCAAATTAGTGTAGAACAATCTCACTCACTCATGAACCTAACAATTCTTTCCCTTCATGGGTAAGCAGTCAAATTGAAACTAAACTCCCCTCAAGCCCAAATTACTACTCAATACAAGCCCATTTTCATCATCTCAAACATGAATTCTAATCTCTTCTTAATCAAATCCTGATCCAATATCACCGAACTCTTAGCCTAACTCCAAGCTTCTTGGTCCAACACCCAAGAAGAGAACAATCTACTAGTCTAACACTGAGCCCAATGCCAAGAATAAATCACTTGTCAACGAGTAGCTCAACAGCTCTAGTCTTTAACCATGGGCTCTAATGTCAATTGTTGGGGGAGAAAAACCAGTGAAAATCCACCAAAGGGACTGAATATACAAGTTTGGAACCCAACCTTGACCTAAAAGTTTAAATTAGTAGGTCTTGGACCTATACTCATATATTAGGTGTTTTTTTTTCTCAAACCAATGTGAGACAATCTCATCTACTAATGAACCTAACACTTTTGGTCGTTCCTTTCATCTTTATTCACTCACAAAAGGATCATTCAAGATTTACATTAATAAGTCATAAAGTTTGTACTCTCTTAAGTATATTTGGTACCTCAACCAAACAATGAACTTAGTATTAGAAAGAAATGTTCGCATAAGGCGGAACATAAAGACCAGGGGAGAGGGACTGTTATTTATGCTTAACTTTTTAAAATAATAATGGAAAATGATATCTTTAATAATTTTATTCTTCCTATACCATACATTGTTGGGTAAAAATAAAAGAAAATTACAATTTAATACCAAATATTTGGGTCATTAGCCGTTTTGGTCTTTAAAATTTGGATGAAAGCAAATATAGTATAAAATGTTTTAATTTTTTAGCACTTTAGTCTTGTTGAGGTAGTTTTACTCCCTAAAATTTGGACAAAAACAAATCTAGTATCAAGTATTTTAATTTTTCAGCACATTCAATTCTATTGACAGGTTTTGTCAAAATTTTATTGGAATCCAGTCACATGTTAATCACGTGCCGGTAATTAAATTAAAAAAAGTTCTTTAATTTGCTACCTATCTCATCTTCTATGTCTTGAATAATAATTACAAATAGTCAAATAGTTTTTAAATAAATTTTCCAGAGACATTGAAGAGTAAAATTTCCTCGGTCAAAGTACGGTTTTAAGGTTTTCTTTTAAGAGTGAAGAGTGTGGGAGTGGAGAGAGAGAAAGGGTAAAATAGGTGTTTGCCTTTTGAAAGATCTGAACTTTTTCTAAATTTATTAGCATTTTTATTTTTTATTTGTTTTTTAGTAAAGGCTAATTACTCAAATTAGCGTCTTTAATTACAAATTATGGCAATTACGATTTTTTCTTTTTTCTTTTTTTTTCTTAAATTTGGTTATTGACATGTGAGTATTACGTGACCGAAATTCTAATAAGATTTTTGTAAAACCAGTCAATTGAACTAAATATGCTGAAAAATTAAAACATTTGATAGTAGATTTGTTTTCATTCAAACTTTAGAGACTAAAACTACTTTAATAGGACTACATGTGTTGAAAATTTGAAACATTTGGTACTAGATTAGTTTTCATCCAAATTTTAGATACTAAAACTAACGATGCCTAAACATTTGATATCAAAACTGTAATTTTCGCTAAAAATAAAGTAGAGTTTAGGAAAAAATAATTTACTTTAAGGCCAAATGGAAGTTTTCAAATGAATGAAGACGGACCATTTTTTTTTCATAGTGTTTAGTAAAACCAAAATCTAATTTGGCTAAATATTTAAAATTTATTATTTTAGACTAAAGATGTCCTTACAACTCGTAGCATGCTATAACAATTCTTCCAACTCATCCTTAATGTAAGAAATATGTGTAATTTTGAAATGTCAAAATTCTTAATTTTTCACTGACGTACCAAGCTGAATCTATATCTTTTTCCTGTCAAGTTTTTATTTTCTCTCTCTTTTTTTTTATGGGTTTTATAACTGCTTTCGTTCCGTTGCTGGCGTGTTTTTAAGGATTCATTCATAAGTAATAAATGTGCTTAGTTAGTCTCTTTTTGACAAAATCATTGTGCTTTGGGGCTGGATGTTTACTAATATTTGGATGGTTTTTTCCTGCATTTTTAAGAATCTTTAACAGGCTTCAAGAGAAAATAGGAAGATAAAAGATTGTGTCTATAATGTGCTTTTATGATCTTAAAAATCGAGTTGGTAGAGCTATTAGTCAAATAATCGAGAGGTTTTTAGTTTGACTCTCAATTAAGTTCTTATTTTTTTTCTTTTCTTTTGTATAGTTTAGAGTCTTTCTTGGATCCAAGGAAAAAGTGAATTTATGGAAAATAGTTCACGTATTTTGCTTTATAAATATGCTTTTGGTATAGCTACATCTGTTGTATGTGCGTTCCTTTAGGGGCATCCGATAAAATTGGATATGTTGTATGTGTGTGTGTGTGTGTGTTTTTTTTTTAGTGTTTAATATGCAGCACCAAATAACTGCATTGTCAATTGTGATTTTACCTAGGTAAAGTGAAGTTTCTAGAGTACTACGTATATTCATTTTATGTCTTTAAAGAAAGAAGGTCTAAATGCTTATTTTATGTCTTTAAAGAAAGAAGGTCTATATGCTTGTAATTTTAGTTTATTATAGAACAATATATGAAAGAGAAAGTAAAACCTAGTGCTTAACATAGATATTTTGTAGATGAAAATACTTTAATTTTGTTTGAGGGTTTAATGGCTTTCTTTGCAAGTTTGTTTGGCAACTTTATGGGCATGAAATGAACACTAACACATTGAAATAGATTGCATTACATGTTTCATTTCATTGATTCAATCTTTAACTTTTGGTATCAGAGTATGCAATTTTGGTTTGAGGTATTTTGATGCAAGTTTCACTTCCTTATCACTTCATCATAACACAATACATTTGCTCACATAACACATGCATCAATTTTTCACCCTCTTGGAATTACATTGCAACAACTAAGTGTGGAGGAAATCAAGTATTTCAAAGCATATTATGTTACTTTTTGAGCTTATTTTTGTTATTCAAATATGTGCTAACATAGCATTTGAGTTCGTTTGAGCTTTGAAACAAGGTTGTGGAGCAAGAATGAAATATTTGAAGAACATGGTAAAGCATTGCAAAAAGGAACTCATTAAAGGCCAAAGTATCACAAGGACAGCAACAACATTCTTTTTGGATCTTTAACCAATCAAGGGGACTATTATTGTTTCAATTTTCATATTACCTACTTTTCGTTTGCACATTGAGGATAATGTAACATTTTAATTGTGGGGGGATGGTATAAGGATTATGATTGGTTAAGAATGAGGGTACTTGTAAATTGTTGTTTTGGTAAAAAAGTGGCCTAAATTTTTAAAAAATTTGCCTCAATATCATGCTTTTATGCCATAAACTTGTTAAATTCTCTTATCGTTTGAAGTAATTTATGCAACCTTGATTGAATATTTTCTACAAATATATGAAGAAATAGTTATTATGTTATTAGGAGTTTTGTTTTTAAGAAAATATGTCTTGTGAAATAGTTATAATTATGCCTTGACTTGGCATGTTTGATTATAAATTTCTTTTCTTTGCTTAATTTTACATTACTAAGTGGTAGATATGGACAAGAAGTATACTTAATTGAATTAAAGGACATTTATATAATGTGAAAATTGATGAATGTTTATTTACTTTTGCTCCAATGATTCAAATTGCCTAGTAACTAGGAATTTTCATCCACAAATGTCGATTTTTGCTTCAAACGACATTTGAATTAAAAGTATGCATGGCAAGTTTGATTGAAAGAAAATTGTTGAGTAATAAGGGATCTTCATCAACCAATGTCGATCTTTTCATCGGAAAACAATTTCACTTCTCAAACTAAAGGTTGCAATTTGGCTAAAAATGATCAAAGTGTTGAGAAACCGGGGGTTTTCATATAAAAATATCAACCTTTACGTCAAAAGACACTTGCAATTATAAAATTCAACTTGTCCCTATGATGTGAAAATGAGTTGTATACGATTGTCCATATTGACTACTTAGTATTTGAAATTTTGTAAGGCATTGAAATTTTGTTGAACAATCTTTAATCTTGATATAACTACTTCCCTTTTACTTGGTATGATGATTATTAGAAACATTACAAGGAATTGCATGATGTCTATTTACTCTATCTTGTCGAATTATATTCAACAGTGTAGCATTTGCTATTTCAGGGCCTTGAATCATGTTTTGATCTCTTGATTTTCCAATTGCTTGAGGACAAGCAATGATTCAAGCGTGGGGGAGTTTGATAAGTGATAAATTTACCTATTTTAGTATAGTATTTTATATACGTTTTTTGTGTGTTTTTAGTATGTTTTTACTATTTTTTACATAAAAATGGCTCAAATTCATAAATATTGTTCATTTGAAGAATTTCCCATAAATTACAGGATTTTTATTCGGTTTTTAGGGTTTTGAGGTGTAAATTATATTTTGAGCAAATTAATGTATAATTTTATACAATCTTGTAAGTTTTATAACTTCAATCATAATTTGGATCAATATGACTACAAATCACCACATCCATAGTAGATTCAAGGATGATTGGATTAGGGGTTCAAAGCACAACTTTTACATTCAAACTTGGAGGATTGTTTTACTCAACTTTCGAGAAATTTTCATCAACAAAATTCATATAAAATTGAAGGGTCAACATAAAAAAAAGGTCTCAAGAGCATCAAATGGATAACCAACAAAAGATATGGCGCAAAGCAGCAATGGAAGAAGAAGAATTGGAGAAGAAAAAGTTTGGTGACAATGACACATTTCAGTATTTTGACAATAACTTAGGTTACAAATAATGGATCGAGATGATTCTTATTGCATTTTAAAGGTACGAGGATACTCTACAAATGTAGAGATCAAAATCTAGTTCTCATTACTTTTTTCATAGCCAAAAATCCAATTTACTGAAGTATATGTGTGTTGTGAAGCTCTCCCAACCACATTTCAGTATTTTGGCCATATCTTTGCATCCAAAGCTCACAGTGAATTGATTCTTATGGTGTTCGAAAGATAATTTAAAGGGCTATAACTTTTATGTTTTGAGGAAAAGTTGATTCTTCTATCTTCTGGGTGCAATCCACAGACCAATAGCCTGTAGATCCCATCCGCAGATCCACTCCAGAAAAGTACATTTTGGCTATTTACAATTTGTATCTTTTTCACACTTCTTTTTTAAGATATATTCAGTGTACCAACTTATTTTGGTCTGCCATAGAACACATTGAAAGGCTCAATGAAGACTTTTAAAGCAAATGGAATCAAATTTCATCATTTCATCTTTAACTTGGACAAGGACTTGAGCTAGGGTTTGTTTTATAAATAGAGTCCTTTGTAAGACATTTTGTTCATGCTTGGTTTGATGAAAACCAATGTCTTGAAGGGAGGAGCACTCCCAAGTAGCTTATAGTAGTAGTTTTCTTTATAGTTTAGAAGAATTTTCATTACTTGTAAGAAAACTCTTGGAGGATTCATGTGTATCGATTCATATCAATGAGAAATGAAGTTTTGGAGCCATGTTCAAGCAACAAATGAGCATTTCTTACCTTAGCTCTTTATTTTCTTACTTATTTATGAGTTGTTTCTTTTATATGTTATTCATGCAAGATATTTTTAACTAAACACATGTCTTATATGTTATTCATGCAAGATATTTTTAACTAAACACATGTCTTAGGGTTAGATGAAGCTAATGATATGATTGGAATGTTATGATACTTTCTGTAACTTGTATTTGCTTGTTCATATATCAAGGTTTATCATATGTGATAGTTTAATCACATATTGCAAATCATTTAGATGTTATTTGACATGAATAAATGCTTATAACGTTTAAAAATGGTAGATGAAGCCTATAATGTTCACACATGCAAGTAGTGGTATAAGTAGGTGGATTGAAGTTATTTAATACCACAATTCATGCATTTCACAAGAGTTCATAATGAACATAATTGAACTCTAATCAATTCATTGTGAAAACAAGTCTTGATTTCCTATGGAATTGCAATCCTAAGCAAGACAAGATTAATATAATAAGGTGTTAATTCATTTAATCATATTAGTGACAATTAGTGTATTCTAAACCCTATTACTTGTTGTAGACACCAAATTTTGACACACCATTTATTTTCAAATATTGGGGGACATGTTTGCATTTCTTGGGGTCAAAATTTAATTTTTCAATAATCTCGGGGAGGGGGGCAAAATAGTAATTTTTATTTGTAAATACTTTTTCATTAGTTTTGGGGCGTTTAAATTCACATTTTTACTTTCATACATATTTTTTAGTTTTTATGATTTTTTATGATTTTTCTAGATTTAATTGGCATTTTTTATATATTTTACCAACACAAGGGCAAAATGGTAATTTTGCCTTGCGAACACCATTTTAGTTCATTTTTAGTTCCAAATTCATTTTTCTAATTCTTTAAGCATGTTTATAAATTTTCTTGATTTTTTCAGAAACAATAGCTATTTTTCTGTAAATTTTCATTGTCCAAGGGCAAAATCATCATTTTACAAATTAAATTCATTTTTTATCAATTTTTGAGTCATAAATGTATTTTCCAGTGTTTTAAGCTTATTTTTAATTTTTGATAATTTTTTGAGGTAAATAGCTATTTTCTGCAAATTTTCATTTTCCAAGGACAAAATCGTCATTTTATAGCTTAAATTCATTTTTTGTCAAATTTTGAGTCAAAAAGGCATTTTCTAATATTTTAAGCTTACTTTTAATTTTTGATAAATTTTTTAGGCTAATATCTATTTTTTGTGTATTTTCGTTGTCCAGGGGTAAAATTGTCATTTTTACACCCTGAGCGCGTTTTTATTAGTTTTGAGCTCTAGTTTTTATTTTGAAATCTACTGTGAATTCTTTTTGAAAATATAGAGATTACTGTCAGATTCTTTGTATTAATTTTAATTTTGGGGTTAAAAAATATTTTTTAATAAAATTACTATTTTTTAATACCGGTGGCGTTTTCGTTATTTTATAGCATTCTTGGCCAACAAGACAAGTGACTTATAAATACCCCTTTTAATCAGAAAACAGAAAAAATAGAAAACCCTACAAGCACTTTGATTTTTGTGCTTTAAGAATCAAACACACACTTGACACCTAAAATACACACACAACTTCTGCCGTCCCCAAATTCCTATCCATCACTGTTCATCATCAACTGATTTTCTAAACTTCAAAGGTAATATCTTAGTTTATTGTTTTGGCTTTTAATTCATTCTTTCTCATTTTACTGTGAAAATCTGATTGGATTAATAAAAAGTAAGAACAAAGATCTGTTAATGTTTATCTTTTTCATTTTTGGTTGAATTTTCTGGGGATTTTTCTTGATGCTTTTGTTTCTCGGTTTCTTATCTCCACCGTCTACCTCCCTATTGCTCACTTCTCAACTGTCCAAAACCACCTGCCACAACAACAGCCCACATAACTACCGAAATCACAGTAATTCTCCACCAATTTTCAGCCAAAAAATAGTTAAAAAAAAAGAGCCCCAAGCCAGTCAATATCAGCCTTAAACCACTCAGCACCACCACCCAAAAACCATCCCTAAATCAGAATAAGCTCACAACCTGCAAACAAACAACCTAAAAAAAAAAAAACAACCAGCAATCAAAGACAAAAGCCCAAAACAGCTCCATTCATCTCATTCACTAACTGTCCAATGGCCACCCAAGCACCACCGTTGACAAACCCAACACCATCAGCAGCTCCAAAGCACCTCCACCACCCTTTTTCCAAGTGAATTTCTGGACTCTTTTCTCTTTTCAATTCTTTTAGTTAAATCAATGAAACTTGTTTAATGGCTGTTATTTAATTCTTGACCAATTGGGCTTTAGTTTTGATTTAGGCATTTGGGAGTTTTAGTTGTTTGATTTGAACGAATTGATTTGGAAGAAGTTTTTTTTTTTTTTTTCTGGGGTCTTCGATTGGAGAAGAAGCCGTCAAGTTGAGTTGGGGAAATGTGGTTTGGAATGATTTTAGTTGGGTAAACCGAATAGCGATGGGGTAGGTTTTTTGATTCTTTGTTTTTGTTCTTTGGTTTTCATTAGTTAAATATTACTAAAAGAGAAAGAGACAAAAAGATGTAAAGATTAAGCTTCTGGGTTTTGATCAGAACGCCTAGGGAGTCTGGCTGGAGAAGAAACGGGATTGGTTGGGAATTTTGGGATTTTTGCTTTAGTTATTTGGATTGAGAATTGAATGACTTGGGGAGTTTTTCTTTTGGGTGGTGCCACGCGTTCTATTAGTCATCAATTTAGCTACTGCAGCTTTTTGTATTGTTCCTACGTTTCTTTAGTTTTCAATTTAATTGAGCAGCCTTTAGTTGGTTTGACTTATAGAGTTAATTAGTTTTGGCTTGCTGAATGATTTTAATACTATTTCGTATTTTGCTTGGCTATTTTATTTAATTAATGGTTTTTGTGTAGTTTTAGCCTTTTAGGTATTATCTTTGGGATTTTTTTATTGATTTTAATATAGGCATTTATTTTAACCCTTATACTTGCTGGAATTTTTTATTCCAAGCCTATAGACTTGCTGGAATTTTGGTTCTAATTTCCTAAACTTGCTGGAATTTTATTTTAAGCCCCATTAATTGCTGGAAAATGTATTTTAGTTCTTTTGTGTTGCTGGAATTTGTTTTAAACTCCCAAACATTTGCTGGAAATTCATTTTTGGCCCCTTTAAATAGCTGGGAATTCATTTTTGTTTTTTTTAAGTTGCTGAAAATTCATTTTTTTTAGCCATGTGTGGCTGGAATGTTCAATTTTAGTCCCTAGGGCCCGCTGGAATTGTGTTTTAGTCCCCACATATTACTGGAATTTTTACTTTAGACCCCATTAGTTGCGGGAAATTATATTCTTGCCTCAATTTACTTTAATTTCGCATCTCTACCCCCTTAGACTTATGTGAATTTTAATTTTACCTTTTAAGTTTTATAGGGTTTTATTTTAGACCTTTAGTTGTTAGAATTCATTTCTTATTTCAATTCGTCAATAGTTATATATTTAGGTTTTATTTGATTATATCGAGGTGCCTTGACTTGTTTGTTCATTTTGAGTAGTATTTGTACCGGGTCTTCGAGAGGTATCCCTACTTTTTATTAATTTCTCTTTTACATGCTCCAATGTGCCTTACATGATTTTTATGCATTTTATTCACATATTTCCTATTTGGTATGCTCTTTGTGTATTTATTTCTTTCATGCGATTTTATTTTTAATCTTATTTATCATTTTGATAAAAATGTAATATTTTGTATTTAGTTAGTTAATGTAATAGTTAGATTATTTTTCTCATATTTTAGCAAAAATTGTGTAATTAGATAAAAAGTGTAACAGATAGGGCATTTTTAATTTCCCCCTTTTAAATTGTAAATTAAGTCCCCGGTGTAATAGTTAGGGTTTATTTTGCTTTTGCATGCTTACGTGCTTTATTTCTTTTACCGCTTTCATTAGGATTTTGCATCTAGATATTATGCTTGTGTGTTATGTGCTCCTATGTGATCTTATATGTTTTATACGTTTAATTTGCTTTTAATTCATGCTTTAATATTTAATTCATGATTATGGTATTCCATCACAACACTAGTCCAACGCTAGTTGTGGCTTCTTTCTTTTCGTGCTAGTCCAAGGCTAGACCCTTAGGACATTTTAGTGTTAGGTGCATTCGTGTGCAATTTCACATTTCACACACTTTTAGTTTTCTTTCCATTTGGTGTGATTTTATTACTACTATTATTATTATTATTATTATTATAATTTTGACACATTTTAAAAAATGCATGACAATTAGAGTGCATCTCACTTAGAATTATGTCATTTTGTGTGATCCGACTAGAAATAGTCACCTACGCACGTGGGAAGCAGTGGCGTACATGCCGTTCCCCCCTCCGTAAGTAAAAACATTCAGTCATGAGTTATTAGTCCCCCGTACCCGTTATGTTGCATTCCCACTTTCTTCAATCACTTGTTATCTATATTACTATTTTTCTTTTCTTTTTGCGTTTCATTTTGCATAGACACTCGTGACTCCCTCGATGGTCTCGACTTGAGTTTTCGTAATTAATACGATAATCCCAACCATGCCTCGACGGGACATCTTGACCCTCTCGATATTCACATTTAGACTTAGGATTCGCATTCATTTAGACACAACCAAAACGCGATAGAATTTAGGGTTAATTTAGGAAAATTTGATTAAATCTCGCAACTAGCCTCGGCTAGGTAGAAAGGGTGCCTTAGGCGCATGCCGTTGCCTTTCCTTTCTTCAAATGTGACTCCTGAACCTTTTTCTCTCGTTTTTCATAGACTGGAGTCGGAAAAGGGTTTTTAAAATATATTTTTTAAAATTTTTGTTTTTGTTTTGTTAAACAATTTTTTGGCTGACTTGGTACACTCTAACTCAGTACCAAGTGGCGACTCCATTTTTTAAAAATAAAACCCTTTTTCAAAAATCATTTGGCCAAAACTGTCGCACTTTTAGTCTTGGCCTTGTTTTCTTTTAAAATATCATTTTTCTTAAAATACACCTTTTTCACTAAAATTCAATCTTTTTCACACACGCACGGCTTTTCCAAAACCTTTATTTTCAAAAAAGGATCACTGAGACCGGACCGTCTTTTCGGGACGCTATAGTCAACGACCCCACTAGTACAAACTTTTACTTATGATTTTTTAGGACACGACACTTGTGTTTGTGAATTTCTTCCAACTGTTTTACTTCAACTAGTTGAATTTTCTTACCTTGCACACTATCTATTTGATATTTTATCTAGATAATAGAGCAAGTTAGTTGCTTTGGTACTTGCTAATTCTTGTTTCGTCGTGGGATCGACCCTAATACTTCCCCTACTACAATTGACCCATGTACTTGTGGAAGGAGATATTAGGTTATAAATTTTATGACTTGTTTGTGTGAATCCTGCTTAACTTTGATAGTACCTAAATCTCACAATCAGTTATATATCATTCTTTTTTTTCTCGCAAAACAAGAACAAGATGAAATACAAGTTTAATCCACTACTGTTTGTGAAGATGAAGATAAATTCTAAGTTGAAGTTGCATTTCGTCTATACAACAACTTTCAATAGAGATTTATCATTGTGATGGAATTTTAGTTGACCACAATGGATAGCTTGTTTTAAGGGAAGCTATCTTATAATATTAAAAGTTAGCTAGTTTTATTTATTTAGGAGCTTATGTGTTGTAAGATGGTTGGCTAGATTAAGCGACGGCAAAATTGTTTGAGTTGGTTGTTACGTGGGATTATTGTCCAAGCAAAAGTTTATTTTGGGTAGTTTTTTGTTCCTATGATCCTATGTCACTTGCCTAAGTCCCAAATCAAGGTTGAGTAAGTAGTTTCCTTACCTTTCCCCTGCCAATGTTTTAGATAATTTAGTTCCCTTTGTTTTCTCGCACTAAATGAGTTAAAAAGACTAGTATCTAGACACCTATAATAGAAATTCTTTATACGAAGTTAGTTTACTGCCTACTTGTGAATCTTGAAATTTAAATAAATATTCTGTGAATCAAGTGATGCATATGAATGTAGAAAAGTGATGTTATAATATTTGTTTAAACCACAAAATCCACAACTAGATTCATAGGATTAGATTCATGTAAGAATTAATACACTGCACATAACAAATGTTATCTAATAATGTGGTGCAATGTAATTCTACATATGGAGGCCAAAATCTGTTTGGCCTTGAATTTATTTTGGCTGTAACCATCACATTGAGAAAGGCAGATAACCCAAGATCGGTCTAATAACTGCCACATTCTTGGAATAACTGCCAAACTAAGCTCCTAAGGTTGATTGGGCATGATTGATATGATAGGTGCATCAATTCTGGTGTTAATCAGACTTGATATGACAAATACTGTCTCACACAAGTTTATACCTAACAACATCAAATTATGCTAACCAAGCTGTCAGCTTATAGATCTTGTCTTGTCATTCTCTGTTTTCTCCACTTAGGGCATATAAACATTCTATCTGGCCTAAAAAAGGTATGCTCTTTTACAATTACAAAGGCATTTTAAACCCTCTCATTTTAAAAGGCATTTTAAGCTCTCTTCTTTTGACTTATCTCAACATCAACTAAGTTATGCATTGGAGGCACAACAATGGGTAAGTCCCAAACCCATTCCAGATAAAGTCACTTCAATTGGTGTCGTTTGTAGGAACCGCACTGCATCCCACTTGAGAGCCCTAGATAAAATATACTACTCGTATTATTGTCCCTCAACATTCAAAGAAGAATCCTACCCCTATTATTTTTTGAAACCCTGAGGAGGAGCAACATTCTAGGGTCAAGGCAGCCAGCAAGACGAGCAAGAATAGCGATTGCCACCAAACAAATAAGCCATCTCTATGATGGCTGAGTGCATAGAGGAAAACCCATGCACTTTTCATGCAACTGGGTAGGTATTTTAAGAAAAGAAGGTAGAAAAAAAAAGTCCTATAAGCGACGACTAGAGTCTTTTCCTACCTGAGTTCTCAAACAAAGGATCAGCTGGTAAGTACTCGAGGAGGGACGAATCCTCTAAGTTCAAAGAACCAAAATAAGGGTCATTTCAAGATCCTTTTAGGAGGCATCTACATGAAAGTGGATGCCGACCAACCGTACAGAAGGGAGCCAACCATGAAGATTGTTTCAAAGCTCCTCATTTTATGGATGAAATTAATGAAGACCTTTTTCCTATTAATTTTGAACTTCTTAACATCCCTTTCTATGACAGTCAAGGTGATTCAGAAGATCACATCCATGTGATTGTTTTGGCCTTTCCCCTTCTATCGAGTGCCAAATTCGGTCATGTGCTGGGCTTGCCTAGTGTTTCTTTAGGGAAATATTTGAATGTGATTTTGGATGTTGGAACCTTGCAGTATCAATTCCATGACTAAACTGTCAAGCAAGTTTGTCTGCTACTTTGTTTCCTCATAGTTGATTACGAAAAAATCGGCTTGTTTGATGAATATACAGCAGCAGCCTCAAGAGTCACTGAGGTCATGTCTAGCTTGATTTTCTAAGGAAAGTTTGCGAATACCTTATCCCAATGATTAGATGACAATCGTCTTCCTCATCCATGGGTTGCAGCCTGGAAGGTTGACCTACCAACGTCACGGAGAGTACCCAACCTGTCTTGATGATCTATGGAAACTAGTAGATTTGAGAATACAGAGGGAGAAGGCCAACAAAATGAAAAAAATTGACCTATTGATTTCTCATTTTTTATAAGAAAAGGGAGCCAGATTCGTGTTAGTAATCCTGCTTCGAATGAGGCTGTCGAACCATGTTCAATAGGATCAGTAATGGAAAATTGGCAATTTCTGATCAAGAGTTGATTACCCTCAATGCCAGTCGAGCTCAAGCTCTAATTGCAATAAAACCGCAAAACCTTGACAAGCCTGCTTCCAAGATAACTGGTAAAAGAGAGGAGAAATTCAAATTTATATTGTGTTTATCATAGAGATATAGGTCATGCGACAGAAAATTGCTATGATCTGAAGAAAGAAATTGAAAACCTAATTAGGTAAGGCTATCTCGGTTTCGAGATGATCACTAAAGGAACAATCAAGAAGACCTTCGAGATGATCGTCGACAAGATCAGCATGATGATTTGTGTGATAGAAGATCAACTGATAGACGCATCAAGGATCAAAGGGAGGACCAAACTCCCAGATATCGATCCCTAGATCGAGACCTTGGTTTGGATGGAGTGATTAGTACTGTATACGGAGGTCCAATAGGAGGAAACAGTCAAACCTCCGCAAGAGGACCTACCAACAAGCGAACTTAGAATCTGCGAAGTCAGGCTCAGGCTTGACCAAGTTATTTCATATGGGTCAGAAAATTTTGTTCCAGCAGCATCTATCAACCATGAGGCCTAGTCACTGAAGTTATCGCTGGTAATTATCTGGTGAAAAAGGTGTATGTCTATGCAGGAAACTCAATGAATGTTTTGTATCACAAGACTCTCCAAAAGGTAGGTTGAAAGATGAGCAACTGGCCCAGTTCGGACACCCTTGATAGGGTTTGAGGGACACTTGATTTATCATGAAGGGATGATTACTCTGACCACTACTATTGAAAATGTTGCAAATGTCGAATTGTGTCGGCTAATTGTGTTGTAGTTAAAGCTGACACACCAAACAACATGTGACTCAACTGGCCTATACTTAATGCCCTGAGAGCAATTTTGCTAATTTATTATCTTAATTTCTAGTTCCCAACTCTCCCTAGAGTAGCCGAGGCTTCCAGCAACCTCAAGTTGGCAAGGGAGTACTGCTTGGCTACTATGCAAACTGCTTCTTCGGTCAATCTTTCAAGCCAAACTCCTGTCTTGGGCCAAAACACTCCTAGGCCCTATTATTTAGAATCTAGAAAGGGAATTTTAGTATGATCGAGTCTCAAGATCCTGAGATGCCTACAGGCTAGAAACAAGGGATGAGGAAAATACGTCCTGGTAAATTTAAAATATTTTTATCGAACAATGTACGTTGGTCCAACGATTAGAGAAGCCTGATCACACTGTTACAAGGATTCTCGGGGGTTTTTACGTGGACAACTAACGACATTCTCAAGATTTCTAATGAGTTAATGATACATCGCCTCAATGTGGGCCCTTGAGTTGAGCCTGTCTAGCAGCAAAAAAAGGCATTTTGGACTAGAGCGCAGCCAAGCGATCGCAGATGAGATTGATAGGCTACTAGTTGCTAAGATGATCTAAAAAGTGCATTATCCTATGTGGTTGGCAAATCCCATTATAGTAAAAAAATCTGGGGTGGATGGTAAATGCGTGCAAATTACATCGACTTAAATAAAGCCTAACCCAAAGGATTATTATCCCTTGCTAAGGATAGACGCTTTGGCTGACTCCTCAATAGGCAACGATGTCCTTTGTTTCTTAGATGCTTTAAAGGGGTACCATCAAATCAAGATGAGCGAAGAAGATAAGAGGAAGACAATCTTTATCACTGACTGAGATGTCTTCTACCATATGACCCTGCCGTTTGGGTTGAAAATTATTGGGGCGACATTTCAACGTCTCCTCAATAAATTCTTCCGTCAGTAGATCTGTAAGAACACTGAAGCATATGTTGATGAATTATTGGTAAAGAGCTAAATTGCTGACTCTTTTATTTCTGATTTAAGAGAGATTTTTGAGGTGTTATGAGATAGCCGGATGATATTGAATCTGAAGAAATATATTTTCGGGGTAAATTCAAGAAAATTCCTTAGGACATAATGTCCCCTTTGGACATAGTATCTTACTGAGAGATCGAGGCCAACCCCAACAAAGTCCAAACTATCCACGATATGGCACCTTCCCAATTTGTTAAAGATGTGCAGAGACTCACTAATCAACTTGCTGCTCTTGATTGAGTTCTTTCCAAGTCAGCACGACTTGCTTTTCTTCAAGGCCTTAAATGTAGCCGACAAGTATGAGTGAAATGATGAATGTCAAAAGGCCTTTGACCAGTTAAAAGAATAGCTCAAATCTTTATTGACCTTAACTTTCTCAATCATCGAGAAGACATTGTTTCTCAACCTCAATGTGGCAAATGAAGCCATAAGTGCTGTTCTAGTTAAGGAGAAATTTAGAATTCAACGTCTTGTATACTACGTTAGTAGAGCTCTTCATGAGCCAGAATGTCTGTATTTTTTCATGGAGAAGCTCGTCCTCTTCTACTCCATACGACCTAGCATTTGAAGCCTTATTTTTTAGCCCACCCAATTTGCATTAGTACCAATCAATCTCTTTGGCAAATTTTCACCAAACCCAAGACGTTGGAAAGATTAACAAAGTGGGGTATCAAGCTAGGAGAGTTTTATATTTCTTTTTTTTTTTTTTGATAGTGGAGAGTATTATATTTGCTATGATCCCCTAACAGTAGTGAAGGCCCAAGCTTTAGTAGATTTTTTGGCTGAACTCACTCCCACTTCAGTTCCTGACAATAGTGTTACCTAGGCTACCCCTCAAGTCTAGAACCTATATGTAAATGGCTCCTCTTACCGAGAAGATTGTAAAGCTGGGACGTTGCTTGTAAGCCCAATTGGGCAAGAATTCTTCTTTGCTTTTCGTTTCAATTTTAGGGCATCCAATAACGAGGTAGAATACGAAACACTTATCATTGGCCTTAACCTAGCTCGGCAACTTGGTGCCCAATGCCTGAAAGTATATAGGGACACCCAATTGGTTGTTTGGCAAGTTTTGGGAGAGTGTGATGCAGAAGAAGAAAGTATATAGAGATATCTAGTGTAGGAACTTCAAATCTTTTGAAATTCAAAGAATTCCTTAATCTCAGAATAAACGTGCCGATACATTATCTCGATTAACATCTACTTTAATAAAATGGTGCTTGTAGAAGCTCTATTCAAACCAAGCTACCAGAAGCAACCGACTTGTATAGTAGATCAATCAAAACTTAAATGGATCAAGTAATTGCCTTTTTGGAGCAAGACATTGTGCTTGAAGATCGAATTCAAGCCTAGAAACCCTAGAAAGACAGCTCGGTATGATTTAAAAGATGAATGTTGTATAAGAAATCTTACCTAGACCCGTAGCTGAAGTGCATTACTCCTGAACAGAGTGATTGGCTCATCTGTGATATCCATGAAGGCCTATGTGCTACGCATGTCAGTTCTCAGGTATTAGCTAATAATCCCTATTCCTCGGGTACTTTTGGCCAACTATACATCAAGAGTCATAAGTGTTGGTGTAGAGTTGCCCTTCATGTCAATTTCATGTAGCAGAGAGCTATCATCCTACCAACCAGATGGTCCCTATTTCTTCTATCGCGCTCGAAAATTGACGCACGGGTTGGGTTCGGGATTGTCGCGCCCCAAAAAGATAGTTCGGTCTGGTGACCCTTTTTGAAAAATAAGTTTTGGAAAAACCGTGCGTGTGTGATAAAAATTGAGTTTTTAGTGAAAAAGTTATTTTAAAAAAATGATATTTAAAAATAAAAATAAGGCCAAGACTAAAAGTGCAATAGTTTTGGCCAACTAATTTTTGAAAAAGGGTTTTGTACAAAAATGAAGTCGCTACTTGGTATTGAGTTAGGGTATGCCAAGTCACCCAAAAAATCATTTAACAAAAATAAAAATTTTAAAAAATATTTAAAAATCTTTTTTTGACTCCGGTTTATGAAAAACAAGAGAAAGATGTCTGGGAGTCACATTTGAAGAAAGGAAAGGCAAAGGCTCGCGCCTAAAGCACCTTTTCAACCTAGCCGAAACTAGTTGCGAGATTTAATCAAATTTTCCTAAAACAACCATAGATTCTATTGTGTTTGGATGTGTCTAAATGAATGTAAATCCTAAATCTAGTGTGGTGTCGAGAGGGTCAAAATGTCCAGTCGAGACTTGATCGAGATTATCGCATTAATTGCGAAACTCGAACTGAGGTCTCGAGGGAGTCACGAGTATGGATGCAAAATAGAATGCAAAAAGGAAAAGAAAAATAGTAATATAGATAGCAAGTGAACAAAGAAAGTGGACATGCAACATAACGGGTACAGTGGACTAATAACTCATGACTGACATTTTTCTACTCACGGAGGGGGTAACGACCTATCAATCTACTGCTTCCCACATAAGTAGACGACTATTTCTAGTCGGATCATACAAAATGACCTAATTTCTAAGTGAAATGCAACATAAATATCATGTAGTGTTGAATGTTAAAAATAAATAATAATAATAATAATAATAATAATAATAATAATAATAATAAAAAATCATGCACAAATGAAAAGGTCTAAAAATGAGAAGTGACGTGTGAAATGATATGAAATGCACACGGGAGTGAAACTATCACTAAAATAACATAAGGGACTAGCGTTGGATTAGCCCTTTGTAAGAATTCCTACTAACATTAGACTAGCGAGAAAATGGTAAAATCACAACTAGCGTTGGACTAGTGTGGTGATTGAATAATGATAAACTAATAAAATATGAATCAAAGTAATAAAACATAAATCGAAAGCAAATAAACATATAAAGATGTATAAGAGCACATAGGAGCACAGAACACGTATACATAATATACAGATGCAAAATCCTAAGGAAAGTGGTAAAAGAGATAAGCACACAAGTATACAAAAGCACATAAGCCCTAGCTATTACATTGGAGAATTTAACTTACGATAAAAGGAAAAAAATTAAAAATGACCTATCTATTACAATTTCTATCTAAATACACAAATATTTGTAGAAAATGCAAAACAAAAGTAATCTAAATATTACATTGACTATCTAAATACAAAATTTTGTCAAAATAAAGGAAATTGTGATCTAACTATTACATTTTTTTCAAATAATAAAAATTCAAAACAAAATAGCATAAAGTAAATAAATACGCAAAAGTATGTGAAATAAGAAACATATGAAGAAAATGCATAAAAAATCACATAGGAGCACATAAAGAGAAATTAATGAGTAATGGAGGTATCTCTCTTTGAAGACCGGTACCAATGCTTAAAAACACAAATAAACACGTCGAGGTATCGCTATTTTGGCAAAATAAAGCATAAACTGTAAATTCCCAACAAATTGGGGGGTAAACATGTAAATTCTAGCAAACTAAGATGAAAAACACAATTTACAACAAGTACAAAGAGTGAAAAACATAATTTCAGCAAGCTTGAGGGTGATAGTGTAATTTTTAGCAATGTTGGTGGGGTAAATTTCTCATTTCAACAAGCACAAGGACAAAATTTAAGATTTCTAGCAACATGTGGGGACCAAAGCACAAATTTCAGCAGCAATAAAGGACTAAATTATAAAATGCAACAAGTTTTATGAATTAATTTAAAATTCTAGCAAAGCTTAATGACTTAGAAAGAAATTCCAGCAAAAAGTTCAAAGAATGAAAATTCCAGCAATGACAAGGGTTCAAAAATGGAATTCCAGCAATAATAAGGACTAGAACATGACTTTTCAGCAATAGCAAGGACTAAAAGTTGAATTTCCAGAAACTAAAAAAATAAAAATTGAATTCCCAACAATTTAAAGGGAGCAAAAGTGAATTTCTAGCAATGCGAAGGACCAATTTGATTTATGTTTCAAACAACACAACCAGAAGGACTAAAATGTATAATTAGATTAAGACTAGACTAAGGTGCCGTTTGGTAAAACTGAAGTATGATGTCTGAAATATGAAATCTGAAATTTAAGTACTGAAAATACTAAGTTACTGAATTGATAAAGTTATACCTATTTGATAATTAACTAAATTTATACACTGAATTCAAAAATTTTAGCCTATTACTATAATTATTTTATCTTAAAAAGTTGAAATAATTTATTGATAATATGCATGACAAAATAAAATATTATTTATTTGTAAGAGATAAATGACAAGTGCATTTGTGTATGAGAGAAAGTATATGTATATGTGTAAAAATGTAAAAATATATATGTATAAAAGTGTATGCAAGTATGTGAGAGAGAAAATATGTGTGGAAGTGAGAAAAAATGATATACTTATGTGTGTGTGTGTGTGTGAGAAAGTGCATGTGTGTGAAAATATGTTAGTGAGAGAAAGTGTGTATGGAGAGCATGCATGCGTGGTGAATGTTTGCATGCGTGAGAGAGAAAGCGAATATGTGTATTTGTTTGAAAGTGTGTGTATGCATGTGTGAGAGAGACAGAGATTGTGCCTGTGAGAAGGAGTGTGTGTATATGATAAAAAGAAAGCTTATGTTATTGCATGTGTGTGAGGAAAACAAATACACATGTGCACTTGCAGTGGTGATGTGTGTGTGTTGTGTATGTTGAGAGTGTGGGTGTATGCGCAAAAAAATGTGTATGAAAGAATATGTTTGTGTGTGTGTGCATCAGTGAGTGTGTGAGAGGGTGTGTGTGAAGGAGGGAGAGAGAGAGAGAATACTACATGTATATAAAATTCAATAAATTAAGTGAAAATTTTTCACTTAAAATTTTGTGTACAAATTAAATAAGTGCTTAATGTTTTAAGTTGTAAAGAATTTTGTTATCAAACACGCTGAATTCAAAAAGCTCTTAATGTATTAATTTTCAGCATTAAGTGGTGTTATCAAACAAAGTAACTAAATTAATTTAATTAATCAAATTAATTACTGCAATCAAGTTGAAGAAAACAAAATCAAAGACCCAAAAACTAAAGGGAAATGATATATGCGCTCCAAAAATAGCTTAAGGGGCTCCTTCTAGCTTTTCCTTCATGTAAAAAGACAATATTGCCTTCTATTGGATTTCTCAATTTTCTTACTTTTGAAATTGCCATTTCATCTACAACCAAAGCCGTCCCAATGAAGTGGATGTTCATTCCTTCGTTCGCTTCCTTTTGAGGTCGTCCGCATGGCTAAAATCACTCAACATAAACAATAAGCACTCTCAACGCAAAGTAGTTACATTTTTATTTTAGGGTAAAGTGCACCAGAGGCCATCAAACTTTTGAGTATTTCAAATCACCCATCAAACTAATTTTTGCCTCAATCAGGCCATCGAACTTCCTAAATGTTTCAACGAGATCATTTCGTCAATTTTTCAATTAAAATTGATAGAAAGTTGGGAGCATGATTTGCATGCACCAAACTGGAGACACAAAGGACTTTTTACACTTAGTCTTTCTCCTCATACGACCAAAGGTTAGTAAAAAATTTTTAAACAATTTAAATGCTCCTTCAAAAAGTTACATTTGTTCATTGAAAATTTACATTTGTTCAGAATATATGCGAACGAGGGGCCGGATGACCATGCGTACGTCCGGACCACAATCACCTCTTTAGCATTTCAACAGTTGGAGCTCATATAATTCTTTAGCATTTTGATGTAACTATTTAGCAATCTGATGTAATTTCTGAGCATTTTGATGTAAATAATTTTTTCTCCAAAATCACCTCGTTTTTGGCATTTTTTAGTTCAAATTTGGTCCACATGGCAACATCTCAGCTATCCATGTTGCCACAAAAAATCATGGTCATCAACTTGTGACAAATAGAACTTGTGGTGCCCCAAATCCAAGCAATTCTATTCCTTTAACCAACTGCACAACAACTCAAGCTAATCAATTCAAATGTTTTAATGGAAGTAAGTTCTAGTTCATTTGACATGATTAATAGCTTCATTATTTCTTGAGTATTTCATAATAAGTTCTAGTTAATTTGAAATAAAGGTTTTTTTTTGGTAGAAATACTAATGTCTAGTTTGGGAGAAATGAAATGGAGAGAAAAGAAAGGAATAAAAAGGATTCTTAACTAATTCCTTTGTTTGGAAGTAAGAAGAGAAAAGAAAAAAAAAACTTAACAAGTTTCCTTTGTTTGAAAGTAAAAAAGGAAAGAAAATGAAGGATTTGTAAAGAAAATCTTCCCTTTGCCTGTTTGGTCGGATGTAAAACATTTTTTTTAATGTAGTGTTGTTATTTTCTAACCTGCTTACTGATAAATTAGATTGAGTTGTTGTGCAATTGGTTAAATGAATAGAATTGCTTGGATTTGGGGCACTATAAGTTCCATTTGCCACGAGTTGATGGTCATGATTTATTGTGGCAAAATGGAAGTTGAGATGTTGCCATGTGGACCAAATTTGAACTGAAAAAATACCAAAAACAAGGTGATTTTAGAGGAAAAATTACTTACATCAAAATGCTGAGAAATTACATCAGATTGCTAAATAGTTATATCAAAATACTGAAGAATTACACGACCTCCAACTATTGAAATGCTAAAGAGGTGATTGTGGTCCGGACGTTCGTCTGCATGTATTCTGACTTGGTTCGATCTGGACGTCTGCATGGTTGTCCAAACCTTCGTCCACATGTATTCTGAACAAATGTAAATTTTCAATGAACAAATGTAACTTTGAAAGAGTGTTTAAATTGTTTAAAATTTTTTTACTAAACTTTGGTCGTAAGAGGAGGAAGACTAAGTGTAAAAAGTCTTTTGTGTCCCCAGTTTGGCACATGCAAACTACGCTTCCAACTTTTCGTCAATTTTAATGTAAAATTTGATAGAATGGTCTGATTGAAACATTTAGGAAGTTTGATGTCCTGTTTGAGGCAAAAATTAGTTTGATGGATGATTTGAAAATACTCTAAAGTTCGATGGCCTCTGGTGCACTTTACCCTAAAATAAAAATGTAACTACTTTGCATTGAGAGTGCTCATTGTGTATGTTAAGTGATTTTAGCTATGCAAATGACCTCAAAAGGAAGCAAACGAAAGAATGAACATCCGCTTCGTTGGGACAACTTTGGTTTTAGATGGAAGGGCAAATTCAGAAGTAAGAAAATGGAGAAATTCAATAGAGGGCAATATTGTCTTTTTACATGAAGAAAAAGCTAGAAGGAGACCTAAAGCTTTTTTTGGAGCACATATATTATTTCCCAAAACTAAATAACAAAAAAGACCAAAACAAAAGACCCAAGAAACATTACAATCCCAATCGTCTAGAATCTCCCAAATCGGGTCATCAAAGTCAAAACCAACGCAAATTAAGTTCCTCCCTTTTTAACTGATTCTCATCCAAATATTCCTATCTCCATGTGCAGCCCAATTCACCTCAAACTTTGATTTCCAATCTCAGATTTATTTTGTGCCTTACGTTTCTGCTAATCAATTTTCAGCCACAAGCTAAAGCAAACAAAAGCACAGCTGCCTCCTCAAGATCTTTCAAATTTGTTTTCTTTTATAGCTCCAAAGTTATCGAATTCCCCAAACCCAATCTATCCTCTTTGTTCTTTTCTTTCTCTCTTATTTCTCTCTTTCCATTCTCTTTCTCTTATCTGATTTCTCTCTATTCCTCTCGTCTTTCCTCTCTATTCTCTCAAAATAGGTGGCAGATGGGTGCTTCAATTTTGTGGTTATGAAGACAGGCGAGAAATGGGTTGGGCTGTGGGTTTTTGCAGCCCGCTTATTCGAGTCTTTGTGGTGGTATTTCGTGATTTTGACCTGCAATTGCAGCTATTATTGGGTGATTTTCGGGCTGCCATTGTAGATGTGCGATAGTGTGGAGGTTGTGAAGGGCTTGGGTTCATTGATGGCTTGTGGGAGGCTGGTGGCTAAGGAGGAAGTTTCGGTGGTGAAGAAAGAGTGGATAGAGGTGTCGATGGCCACGTTTGGTTGAACAGGAGTGGTTTGGTGGAGTTAATTGGCTATTTTGGCGCTGGATTGGGGCTGTTGTGACAGTGGATAGTGGCTTTGTCTGTGTTTTGTTTTTGTATGTAGGTGGTGTTTTGGTGCTCTGATGATAGGGAATTGAGGGTAATCGTACTAAGGGTGTGGAGATGATGATGGGTATTTGGGCTTCTAGTGGTTGTAATGGCTGATTGGGGTGGAACTAGGTGGGTTTGTACGGTGGTGGTGGAGGTGCGATTGGGTTGTTGGTGGTGGTGAAATTGGCCAATTGGGTTGGGCAGTTGGAGGAAATTTGGTGGCAGGGGCTTGTGATTTTGGCGGTGGTAATTAGTTTGATGTTCTTGGGTTGTTAGTGACTGATTTATGAGAGTTCTGGGCGTGGCTTGGAGGCGTGGTTTTGGTTTAATGGTTGGTGATTCAGGTAATTGGGCATCGTTTGGGCTGATGGAGTAGTAACATGTTGTTTATGTTGCTTGCGGTTGTAGTTGAGGTTTTAACGGTAGGTTGAGAGAAGGGACAGGGCTGTGTTTTTGGCTATCCTGGGACTGTGGGTGACTATTGCTGGTGGTGAAATTGGGATGGGCTGGCTGTTTTGATGAATGAGGCCGTAGTGATTGTTCTGATAGGATTTTTGGACAGTGACTTGTGACGGTGTTGGTGGTAGGAGAAGACAAGGGAGATAGAGGTTCCTGAACTGATAGACAATTGGTGATGAACTAATTTTCTAGGGTTGTTTCGGCTTTTCCTGGGTCTCATTGGATTAGCTTGGCCATAGATGGGGATTTTGGTTGAGGGATTTGGCTTAGGGCTAGTGGTTTGAGGTGGAGGAAGGAGGAGGATTGGTGAAGGAAGAAGAAGAAGAAACACGGTGGGTAGAAGAGGGAGGGAGAGAATCATAAAATTAAAACCTAGGAAGCCCCAAATAAAAAAAACAAATCCTGGAAGAGAAAAAAAAAACAAAAGACAAAACCCTAAAAAGAAAGAAGAAAAAAATTCAGATAAATAAAAGGGTAAAAATCATTATTATGTTTCATTTTTAGGCTAAATCTTTATGAAAGATTATAAGAAATAATGAGAGAGTGCTTAAGAAAGTACCTTTTTAGCAAGGAGTTGGGTGGATCTTGAGATGTTATTGTGTGTTCTTGATATGTTCTTGACTTTTTCTTCTTTTTGATCTTAATGCGTGTTAAGAGTGTGTGTTTGTGTGTGTCTTTGATTTAAGTGTGTGCTTTTATGTTGTGTTAGTGTGTGTTTTTGTGTGTAGAAATTAATGTCTGTAAAGTGTGTTTTGTATGTGTAAAATAGAAAAATGTGTGTGCAGTATTTTTTTTAATCCTCTCTTTATTTAATCCCCATGTGGGGGTATTTATAGGGTGGAGTAGTCTTGTGGCAATTTTCTCTAAATAATGCACTTTTAAAGAAAAGTTTGCAATTTGTGGACCTATTCCAAGAGCTTTCTAAACTTAATGTCGTCTCACACGTTGTGTGTGATGAGTGTCAAATTTTTGTTTTTTTTTACTAGCATGTCAGTTGTGTGGCAGGTGGAGAATTTTCAGCAAAGTCCTGTGCGGTGACTTACACAAGCAAAATTCCATTTGAGACTCACTGCACACTCAGCAAACATAAAATTTTTTTTAAGGGCTCAAGACTAAAGTGCAAAATTTTTGGAGGGACTAAGGTGCAAAAAGTTTCGGTTGTGTGAGTAACCGCACAGCTATTTTATTAGTCCTAATTAACTACATGTCACATGGATGAGCTTTTATGTTGGTGTTTTGGCTATGTGAGTAATCACACTTTCTTTTTTGTAGTTAATTAGGACTAATACAATTCATCTACTACAAGAAAGCTTCCCAAACTTTCTTTTTTGGACTAAAAGCCCTCTTGAGATGATTAGTTTAAAAAACAACTTATTTATTTTTTTAAGTTCATTTTCCTTAGAAAAATTGATGAAAAGATCCTTGTATAATTGTCTTAATTCAAAAACACTATTTGTTTTTCCAATACCAATTTTTACCAAAAAATTTTAATTTTAGATGTTCACTAAGCATTTTTCATATCATATATAATTGTCTTAATTCAAAAAACCAATTTTTTTTTCAATACCAAGATTTACCCAAAAAATCTTGATTTTAGTTGTTTACTAATCATATATAATTGTCTTAATTCAAAAAACCTTATTTGTGTTTGCAACCGAATTGAATCCAATTTTTTTTTTAACCTTTCGGGGGCTTAATTGCAAGGGACAACAAAAAGTTTCCTGTCTACACCCATCCACTATCCCAACAACAATTTACATTATTTTACTCCCAAATGCTCCGACATTGAACTGTAATAAAGAAACATTGGTTGAAAAAGTCCAAGTGAAAATGCCAACCAGCTTCCTTGACAAAAGATTTGAAGTTTGTCCAAAGAACAAGTGCAATTCTATTTTGAAAGTTGTGCTGTTTTACATACTTGCAATCCATTTGAGTGGATTAGTATTCCGACTATAGCCAAGAGCAGAAGGGTATAAATTTGCAATTTGTGATTTTGTAAGTGTCAAGTCACACCTGCTGTGCAGTGAGGAGAAAGGGAGGCATTTACCTATTACAGAGATGGTGCGATTTGATTCTTTTTTCTTTATTTTATATTGATTCATTTTTCTCAGTCTTACGAAAAAGACACACCTTGCAATTAACCCCTGAAATGTTAAAAAAAAATTAATTAGGACACCGCATACCTAATGTGTGGGGACACTCTACTTTTGTTGTAATTGCATCCAAGCCCCTCCAATTTGAACCCTTAAAATGCAATTGTGAAAAGTCGTGAGAGTCACCGCACAAGGTTTCTGCGGTGACTCTCACAAAACTAACAAAATTGCACTTTAATCCCCGAAATTATAATCCCGAATTTATAAAAAATTCTAATAAAGAAAATTTCCTTTTTGTCATCGCACACTTGGTGTCCGGTGACTCTGATAATTTTTTCAAATTACTTTAAACCCCCCATTTGGTTATCTGACACACATCTGCACACACCTGCACGTTATTTTTTTTAATAAAAAATTCACAGTCGCCGCACACCAAGTGTGCGGCGATGCTAAATGCAGAATGCCAAAAAAAAGTCCCCAAATTGGGGACTTTTCTTTAAAATAGTAATAATTAGAGAAAATTGCCGTAGTCTTGCCCTCCAAGAATATCCAAAAATAACCAAAATGCCACTAGCAATAAAATTCTAATTTTACCCTAAAAACAATATTTACACAAAAGACTTAAAATTAAAATTAGAAAAAAATGTCCTAATTTTTCTAAAAATACCCAAAAATGTGAAAAACTCAAAAAATGTAAGTAAAAAATTTTATTCAATCACAAAAATTTTGGTCATAATATATTTGCGTGTAAAATGATCGTTTTGCACTTGAATATGGTATTTACAGAAAAAACAGAAAATGGTCCCAAAAAATTGTCAAAAATTAGAAATAGGCTAAAAAACCTTAAAAATGAATTTAGAGACCCCAAAACTTGACAAAAATGTGTTTGGAATATGAAATGACTATTTTGTCTTTGTACTGATAAAATGCACAAAAAAAAGCTACTGGCTTTGAAAAATTGCCAAAAATTAAAAATAAGCTTAAAACCATAAAAAACGAATTTATGACTCAAAATTTGGTAAAAAATGTGTTCAGGGTGCAAAATGACTATTTTGCCCCTGAACGCAATATTTACAGAAAAAAATAACAATTATCCCCAAAAAATTTTAAAAATTTAGAAACATGCTTAACAGCTTGAAAAATAAATTAGGGACCTAAAATGAGCGAAAATGGTATTCGCGAGGCGAAATGACCATTCCTTATATTGGCGAAGTATAGAAAAATATCAGTTAAACCTGAAAAAATCACAAAAAATTAAAAAATACGTATGAAAGTATATAATATGAATTTAAAACTCCAAAACTAATGAAAAAAATATTTACAACTGAAAATTACTGTTTTGCTCTCCCTGAACTTGCTGATTTCACCCCTTTTCTAAAAAAAATAAAGATTTGACCCTGGAATTAAAAAAATGCCCCCTAATATTAGAAAAGATAAATGGTGTGCTAAAAATTGGTGTCTACATCTTCTCTGTGACCCTTTGAAAAATGAGGCATCGACATTGTTGCACCCTTGCCTCGAGTTGCAAGAGGATATCAATTCGTGATATTGGTAATGAACTACTTTACCATGTGAGTTGAAGCTGAGCTATTCACCACCATCAAAGGAAAGGCTGTCCAAAAATTCTTTTGGAAAAGTATTGTCGGGCTACCTCAAGTAATCATCTCTAAAAACGGCAAACAATTCGCTGAAAACCCCTCCATGAAGTGGTGCGAAGACTTACAAATCAGTTGGCACTTCACTTTAGTGAGTCACCCTAAGGCTAATATTCAAGCGAAAAAACTTCAACCGCACCATTCTCCATGGACTCAGAATTTGGTCCACCAAGTTGGAAGTGCCTTTGTAAATGAATTGCCTATTGTCCTGTGGGCATATCAAACCTCGCCAAGGACAATAACTTATGAAATCCCTTTTTGGCTAACCTATGGAGCCGAAATTGTGATACCTGCTTAGATCTTCATCCCAAGCCCTAGGGTTTCCACTTATGTGAAAATAATAATCAAGAGTGGCGAGTGGACTTAGATCTTGTAGAAGGAAAAAGAAATGAAGCTACATTGAAAATGGCCCTATACAAGAATATATAGTAAAAGGTTGTTCTTTAAGCTAGGTGATCTCAGGTTTCAAAAGAACTCCATAAGCCGAGTTGAGACCTTGAAAAAATTAAATACGAAATGGAAAAAGATTCCTGTCATGTAATGAAGGTTAGCGAAAATAGCTACTGCAAACTAGTGTACCAAGATGGGACACCGGTACCTCAGACATAGCATGTTGAGAACCTTAGATTGTACCATGTCTGTTCGATAATAAAAAGTAGTTAAGTTATTTCTAAATGGATCTTTGCTTATTCTAAAACTATGTTGAATTGCTTTGTTATTTATTTTTCCAAGTTCATATCACACTTGCCAAAAACAAAATACGGAGCAGAGGGAATAGGTGAGATAAGTCAAACAAAAGAAATAGAGAAAAAAAGTACTAAGATAAAACTATACTTTCATCCATAAAAAGAGAAAGAAAAATACAAGATTAAAAGGAAAAAGTTTTACAAAAAAGCCAAAGGCAAATTCTTGAAGCCTAGCGCCTATCTACTTTTCGCCCACCTCGGTTAACCCATCACCCCTCTTCTAACTTCAGTCTTGAGTTGTCCTTAAGCACCATCCCTTGCCTCTTGAGTTTCGACATGGCCACTGACCTGGGCATTAAAGTCCAACCTAACTTGGACCAGTTTTTTTTTTCTTTTTGAGATGCCGTCAGCCATCTTATCAACTAACTCCTCGACTTTAGGATTATAGATGTTAGAAAATCAACATGCCAATATCTAATTGACGCAGCAAAATTTAAAATTTAATTTGCAACCAAGATCATTGATTATCTATACAATAATGAAATGTATCTCTTGGTGATGTAATCAATGATCAAACTAGTGAGGAAAATTAATGACGAGACGATATCTACCACAACTGCACACGTGTTCAACCTCTAAGATATCCACACAAATGCCTTCTTGGGATCCTCGATAGGATTGAGCAACACCAAGGCAATATGCTAAGTCCCCTTGACACACCACGAACGTAGAGAACATAGAAAAATTATTTTAGCTATTTTTCTCTCTCTAACTTTTTAAGAACGTTTCTTGTGTGTCAAATCTTGGTATCTAGGGACTTATTTATAGAGTAACAAATAAGACATCTTGTTCTACAAGAATTCGGTAAGTTACCTTTTTCTAATATGGTAAGAGTATCTTACCAAATAAGATATTTAGTAGGTTTTAATTTCCTTCAAAAGGAAATTATTCTACTACTATAATTGCTCTATTTATTGACAAGCCCTAAGGTTTAATTATTTCGCAAATTAATCCCTTAATCAATTTAACCCAAGAATTAGTTCTTTTTGTATGTGACCCTTTAGGTTCCTAATCACTTGGCAATAAATATAAATATTAATCTTAGAATGAATTGGCTTTAGTACATTACTAACAAACTCCCACTTGGACTAAAGTCAATTTAGTCACAAGTATTCTAAGATTAGATAAATTAAACAACTTTAATTTGTCATTAATCAAAATCAATCAATTTATATTTATAGATCAAGATTAGCCTCTAGCTAGGCATCATGACCACCCAAGCATTAAGAAAAGTCAAGTGATCGACTTCACCCATCCATCAACCAGTTTCCATGTAATTATTATCCTTTCACCTCATTATATCCCAAATTAGTACAAGATTATGGTATTGGTTCCAACTCTTAATATACTAATTATTATAATCTCTTGTTTCCGAAATTAAACTCCTCTTCAATAAATTCATAACTTTTCTAAATTTATAGATTCGTTTACAATCATTTTTGAGTTGATATTTCAACAAGTGTAGTCACAATAGGGATATACTCTCCCACTATTAGAAGTGGTGAATCCTATATACCCAATTCTATTGTTCACATAACCAATTACAGATTATGGACAAATAGAGTTAAAGTACAACAATACACATTAAAGATACTCTTATGATCTCAAGTCAAAGGATCTCTTACACTACTATAATGTAGAGATTATTCCATTGGCACTCAAATAGTTAACCTTATGAAAATTTCTAAGCGGATCAATCCAGTGAACTTATTCTCTTACACTTCAATCATATATCACCATATATGCTAATTTATCCGTATTAACAATGCCATTTATGTTGTTAATACTATGGTTAGGGATGTTTTAAGAATAATAAATATTATTCTAGGGACTTTATCATGATTTAAATACATAAACACATATTTAAAATGATAAAATTGTCATATCACTATTATTGCATAAAAATAAAACTCAAAATACCATGGTTCATGAAATTACAATTCATTCCCACTTTGACTAAAACCAATCATTCATACACTGTAAACCGAATGAATATACATGACTATCATGTTTCTTTTGAGACAATGGTTTAGTAAATGGATCAGTTACATTATCATCAGTGAGAATCTTCTCTATCTTTACTTCTCCTCTATCAATGATTTCTCTAATCAAATGATAGCACCTTAGAACATTTTTGGAACGTTGATGAGACCTAGGTTCCTTGGCTTGTGCAATAGTTCTATTGTTGTCACAATACAAAGGTATTGGATCAACAATTGAAGGAACCATTTCAAGTTCAGACATGAACTTCTTTATCCAAGCAGCTTTCTTAGCAGCTTCTGAAGCAGCAATATATTCAGCTTCCTTTATAGAATCAGCAGTAGTATCTTGTTTGGAACTTTTCCAACTAACAACACCACTATTTAGGGTAAATATGTATCTAGACTGAGATTTGCAATCATCTTTATCAGATTGAAAGCTATTATCAGTGAATCCTCGTATTTTAAGCTCAGCTTCCTTAGTTCTTCTTAAGTACTTAAGGATATTCTTGATCGTTTTCCAATGACTTTCACCAAGATTAGCTTGATATTTGCTCGTAACATTTAGAGCATAGGAGACATCCAGTCTTGTGCACAACATAGCATACATAATTGATCCTACAGCAGAAGCATAAGGAACATTTTGCATACTGCATTTTTCAACATCAGTGTTTGGACACATGTCCTTAGAAAGATTAATCTCATGAGACATAGGAATACAACCTTTCTTAGATTGATCCATGCTAAACCTCTTTAGCATTTTATCAATGTATGTTGACTGTGAAAGACCAAGCAACTTCTTAGATCTATCACGATAGATCTTTATTCCCAAACTATAAGTTTCTTCTCCTAAATCTTTCATTGAGAAGTTACTAGACAATCACGCCTTAACATATTGAAGGGTAGGTATGTCATTTCCCATTATTAATATGTCATCCACATATAATATGAGAAAACCACAATACTCTCATGAATCTTTGTGTATACACAAGATTCATCTTTGTTTTTTAATGAAACTAAACTTTTTGATTATTTCATCAAAACGAATATTTTAACTTCTAGAAGCTTGCTTAAGTCCATATATAGACTTATGCAGCTTACATACTTTATTTGGGTTATTAGACATAAAACCCTCAGGTTGTATTATATACACATATTCTTACAAATTTCTATTAAGAAACGCTGTCTTAACATCCATTTGCTAGATTTCATAATCATAGTATGTAGCTATTGCAAGTAAAATCCTAATGGATTTCAGCATAGCAACTGGTGAAAAGGTTTCATTATAGTCAATACCATGTTTTTGAGTGTAACCTTTAGCAACCAATTATGCCTTATAGGTAGATACATTACCATCCATGTCTGTCTTCTTTTTGAAGACCCACTTGCACCCTATAGGTTTTATCCCTTTGGGTGGATCGACTAAGGTCCTTACCTTATTATCATACATGGAATCCATTTCAGAGTTCATCGCTTGGAGTCACTTCTTGGAGTCCTTATCAAATAAGACTTCACGTAAGTTGCAGGTTTGTCATTATCAACGCTGTACACGTCATCATACCTCTTAGGTGGATGACGTATCCCACTTGACCTACGTTCCACTTGTGTATTTTGAGTTTCAAAATTAACCCCATCATTATGAGGTATAAGCTCTCGTTCCATCTCATTTTCTATGCTTATTTGTGATTTTAGAACTTTCTCAAGTTCAATAGTACTCCTACTAGCCTCTTCTAGAATAAACTCTTTTTCTAGAAATATGGCATGTCTTGAAACAAATACTTTTTGTTCATTGGGACTATAAAAGTAATATCCAAAACTCTTTTTTGGATATCCCACAAAATAGAATTTATTAGATTTTGCTTCAAGCTTATCAGATTCTACCTTTTTAACAAATGTAGGACATCCCCAAACCTTTTTGTGTTTAAGGTTTGGTTTCTTCCCATACCATATCTCATATGGGGTAGAATCGATAGCTTTTGATAGAACATGATTTAAAAGATAAACGACAGTATTTAGGGCGTACTCCCAAAACGATTTGGGCAGAATTACTTGACTCATCATGGATTTAACCATATCTAACAGAGTTCGATTTCTCCTCTCAAACACACCATTTAATTGTGAAGTATATGGAGGAGTCCATTGAGAAAGAATATCATTTTGTTTAAGATAATCTTGAAATTCTTGGTTTAAGTATTCTCCATCTCGATCAGATCAAAGTATTTTAATCCTCTTACCAAGTTGTTTTTCAATTTTACTCTTATATTCTTTGAACTTTTCAAAGACTTTAGATTTATACTTCAATGAGTATACATGACCATAGCTTGAATGATCATCAGTGAAGGTAAGGAATATGAAAAACCTCCCCTAGCTTGAATTGACATAGGCCCACATACATCAATATGTATGAGACCTAGTAATTCCGTAGATCTTTCACCTTTTCCAGTAAAAGGTGATTTGGTCATTTTTTTAATAAATAAGATTTGCATGTGTCAAATGATTCATAATCAAATGACCCCAAATAACCATTTTGGTGTAATTTGTTTATGCGTTTCTCATTTATGTGACCAAGTCTACAATGCCAGAGATAAGAATTTCTAAGATTGTTTATTTTTGGCTTCTTGGTGTTTATGTTGAAAATAGGATTATCTAGATCAAGTATATATAGACCATTATTTACATAACCAGAACCATAAAAAACATCATCACGATAAAAAGAACAACATTTATTCTTTTGAACTATAGTAAAACCATCCATGTCCAAACATGAAATAGAAATAATGTTTTTAGTAAGCACTGGCATGAAATAACAATTTCTTAAATCTAGGACTAATCCACTAGATGAAGCGAGACCACATGTTCTTACAACTAAAGCAGCAACCTTTGCTCCATTGCCAACACGTAGGTCCTCTTCTCCTTTAGCCAACCTTCTACTTATTTTTAGACCCTGCATATTTATGCAAATATGAGATCCATATCTGGTATCTAATACCAAGGAATCCAATTTAGAAGTAGAAAGATTTAGTTCAATCATAAACATACCTGAAGTGGAAGCTTCATTAAGCTTCTTCTGCTTCACGATTTCCAGATAAGCCTTGCAATTCCTCTTCCAGTTTCCATCTTGACCATAGTGGAAGCAAGTGCCCTTTGGCATTTTGTCCTTTTTGGGTGTTAGTTTAGTAGCCTTATTTTGGTCTTCTTAAGCCCAGGCTTAAACTTCCTTTTCTTGGAAGATTGAACCAACAACACATTTCCTTTTTCCTTTTTAATCAAGTCCTTTGCTATCTTAAGCACGTTTAGCAATTCAGGCAAAGTAGAGGTCTCAACTTTATTCGTGTTAAAATTCAGCACAAAGTTTGAAAAACTTGAAGGTAGGGATTGTAATATCAAGTCAACACTTAATTGATAATATAGCATAAAACCCAATTTCTCCAATTTTTCAATGAGATCTATCATCTTTAGTACATGAGTAGAGATTGAAGATCCTTCTGGCAATTTGCAGTGAAAAAGCTCTTGAGAGATACATACCTCTCATTCTTAGCTCTTTTGTCATACAATGCTTTCGGATGATAATGCATAGTGAAGGCATTCATATCCTTATGCTGCTTTTACAGCTCAGGACTCATGGACGCCAACATCAGACAGCATACATTTTTAGAATCATCCTTATGTTTCTAAAATACATCCTTAACTGCCTTATCAGCATCATCAACAGGCTTCACAGGAATAGGATTATCAAGGATATACAACAACTTCTCATTCCTAAGAACAGTTCTTCAGTTTTGAACCCAATCTATGAAATTCGGGCGAGTGAGTTTGTTGTCAAACAAAATATTATGTAGATTCATATTGTTATTCATTTTCTACAGCAAAAATAAAATAAAGATAGAATAAGATTTCACAGTTATGCAATAAATAAAACCAAAAATAAAATCATATATTAGCATAAAATTTTGGTTTTGCTCTCCCTATCTTATGTAAATCAATATCTCTCATAATTAATTCTAGAATTTCACAAGATTTTAGTGAGCGAGGATCCCATTTTAATTATTTTTAATCTTGAGTTAGCTCAACAAATCAAAAATAATTTCAACAGGTAGATAACGATTACCAATTACAACTTTTGTAATTCCTAAATAGTTAGGTATCAACTATTGATACACATATCATATATGTCTCCCAATTCCTTGCCTAAAAAACACATGACCTTGAGTTAGCTCAACAAGTCACGGATTTTTTGTTGAATCAAACTCATTATTCAGAGGTCACATTTCATAGTATAAATATATTTTTGGTAGAAAAACCTTGAGTTAGCTCAACAAATTGTTCTAACAAAAATTGTTTAAACTATAATAATAGAAGGCAACTATTCATGATTTAATATTTTAATTGAATCAAAACTATTATTCAGAGATCATATCTCACAGTAAACATATTCAAGATAGAATAACCTTAAGTTAACTCAACAAATTATTCTAACAAGAATTGTTTAAACTATAATAATAGTTATGATTTTTACTTAGGAACAAATTTATGGTTTCATCATTCACATATATCCCATATGAAGAATAAATATGTTTGATCAATTAAAGCATACAATATGTAATTAAATAAATCACATTATTTATTCAAATATAAATCACATATGATATATTATCCAAATAATCACATTAAATGAATATATAAAATTCCAGTCATGAATCTATATTTATATTAATTCTAATCACATTAGAATCTATTTAATTGAATAATGTGAGAAGCATCTAGGTGAAAATTAATTACACAAAAATTATTTGGGCCAATAAACAAACAAAGGAAGAAAACTCGGGTTAAATTGCAAAAAGGGAAAAAAGGCCCCTTTTTGGCACGGTCAAAATGCACTTTTGACCAGCCTTTTTTTTTTTTTTTGGGCATCGTCAGACCGTGCCTCTTGGTGAACCAGGCGGTCGAACCACGCAGTCAATCAAACTAGGTTTTTCTTTTTTTTTTCTTTTTTTTAACTGACCTAAAACGACGTTGTTTTGACTAGGGCTTCCCAGCCAAAAATGACACCGTCTCAGTCGTCTTTTACCCCAAAGTTTTCTTCTCTTCTCCGGCGGCTTGTCTGGTCCTTATCTAGCTAGATCTTGCCGGTGATCTTTTCCCCGTGTGATACTTTTCAAATCCAGCCAACCTTTGACTAGATTCGACCGTTGATCGCACGAGAAAATGTTGTTGCAAGTTTGGCTTCGCCAGATCTATCAAACTCCAGCCAGGAAAAAGGTCCACCCAGCCTTTCGCTTTATCTGAAGTTCCAGCCAGGTTTGCCGACCTCAATCAGCCGATGGTTTGTTCTGCTAGATTTGTTTGTTCTGTCAAAACTTTTCCGATAGTCGAGCCCCAATTTTTTTTTAAATTCCAGAAAACGATATTTTCAAGAATTTCAAAAAACAAATTTTCATGAAAATCTCGAATTTTCAAAAACTCGTTCAAACTAGTTTTTCAAGAAAACAAAATTTTTGACCAAATTTCATTCAAATATTTTGAAACAATTTTCAAAATAAAACTTCTCAAATAATTCAATTAAATTATACATACATATCAACAAAATTATTCATGACAACATATAGCATACAGATAATAAAAAACCTGGCTCTGAGACCACTGTTAGAAAATCAACATGCCAATATCTAATTAACGCAGTGGAATTTAAAATTTGATTTTCAACTAAGATCATTAATTATCTATACAATAATGAGACGTACCTCTTGGTGATATAGTTAACGACGAGGCGATATCAACCATAGTCGCATATGGGTCTGGCCTCTAAGGTATCCATACGAATGTTTTCTTGGGATCCTCGATATAGTGATTCCTCAAATGGGGGTGCTTTTGAAATTGGTTCTGACAAGGGGCTATTTTGAAGTTGGGTTTTGGTCCAGGGGTTAGCACATTGGTGAATGCGCTTTATTTTGTGCGCATTCACCAAATGCGCTTCTCTTTTTTTTTTTTTTAAGTTCACAAGTGCACATTTTCTAAATGCGCACTTGTGGTATTTTTTTTTAAAAGAGGAGCGCAATGCGTGGGATGGTTCAGCTTTTCTATTGGGCACATGATGTCTGTACAAGTGCGCATTCTCTAAATGCGCACTATGATTTTTTTTAATTTGAATGGATCCGCGTAATGCGTGGAATGTGTTTGTCAGTCGCTACAGCTAATGGCCCACCAAGTGCGCATTCAAAGAATGCACACTATGTTTTTTTTTTATATCTTTACCACCCGCGTAATGCGCGGCTTTGTTTAGTCATTTCACACAAGCAGACCCGTGAATCTGCCTGCTAGCCTTACTTTACAAATACATGCACCAACTGATTGACAGACTGCATGCATCTTTCTTCAGTTATTGTAACGCATCCTGATTCAAACATTCATTCATTGCTTGCTTTTGACCGGCAACAAATATTTGCCTATAAAATCACTCTTCATTTGCTCCTCCATGATAGACTTCTTCCCTTCACTTTCACATTACATTTTCTACTCTCATCTACTTTCAGCAGAATACAACTTCCTCCTCAGTTTAGCTACTTCGTTCTCAATTTAGCTTCCTCCTCAATTTGTTATGGTTAGTTTCCTATTTTTGACCTGATGTAATTTTTTGTAATGCAATGCTAATTTTCCCTTGTTTATTGTGCTTATTGTTGTATATTTTTGGAAGAAGGATATATGTTTAATTTTAGAGTATTATGGAAATAAGATTCAAAATTTTAACTAATTTATATATGTGAAAAATAAAATTATAACTATAAAAAATAAAATGAACAATGAGGTTCAAGTGTATATTTGTTAGGAGTAATTTGGCTATAAAAAAGATCACACAGTTATATTTGAGAAATGAAAAATGAGGTTAAAGTGTATATTTGATTATGAAAAATGAGGTTACAGTGTATATTTGATTTATCTCACATTTTTAAGTATAAAACGTGTATGCTCGTACAAATATCTGTCTAATGCTTTGTATATATATGTCTTTCCATAGCTTTCTTCACTCTTATTTAATTGATTAAGCCACATGAACACGGTATATGCTAAATAAATCAGTTTATAATTTTAGTTTAAGATGCTTATATTGATAATAAAATAGGTTATATGTTGAACACCAACAAGCTAAATGTGATTTTCACCAAACCTACATTTCGTTGCCTTGATTCCTACACTTGGGCTTAAAAGTTTGAAGTTCCAATTATAATATGAAGGAAATTAATTTTCATGTATAATTCGTAATATTTTTTATTAAAGGAAATGGTTGACCAAACATGAAATCGCATAAAACTTGATGAAGTCCAAATTTTATGATTTTAATAGAAAACATACTCAAAGCCAAATTGGCCTATATTTACTTCTATACACATACATATACATAGACGCATCAAAATGCAACCAACAAAGCAAAACTTAAATATTCATAGGTCAATTCTAGTCTATGTAGATACATATGTGGAATTTACAAACATATATTTAACGCTATGAATTCACGAACTTATCATTCATTGCTCGAAACTGAAAGCTACTTGTTTTGTTCTCTAAATAGCTGAGCCTAAGTTAGATCCGTTAGTATAATATATGAATAGTATAATTTGTTTTTATTGTTGTATATTTTTAAGGTGTTTATTGTTGTATATATATATTTTTGCATTTATTGTTGTATATTTTTAAGGCGTTTATTGTTGTATATATATATTTTTGCATTTATTGTTGTATATCTTTAATTTGTTCATTGTTGTATATTTTTTCAATATATGGTAATTTATTTGATTGTCATAAAACTACTGCCTATTCCCTTGATTCTAGTGGTTGTTTTATGAATAATGAAAATATTAATAACAATTAATTATCCAAATTTACCAATAAAGTTTATTAAGAAAACACAAAATAAAACATCAGAAGATAATATGAAATTTTGCACCATCTTGGTACCAAGTATGACCAAAATATAATAGTGTTTAATATCAAGCATTGAAAATTGATGTATATAAAGATACGCACAAGTAGGTGCTCCAAAAGGTAATTTCTATTTAGATGGCCTTTTTTCCCCTAAAAACCTTTAACTAGTCTTTGTACATATCTCAAGGTCTAGCAATAGGATTGGCAAAATGCAAGAAAAGATAACATTTTGAAAACTAAATTACTACGAAAAATTAGGAAAATTAAATATTTAAATTTATAATATGGAACTTAAAATTTTGTAAATTTATATTTTGTCCAGTTAAATCTTTATATGGTCGTAATAAAAGATGAGTTTCATGACCTGAAATAAAACTTAAAAAATTTAGATTCATTTTGGCAATTTTTTGAATATATTTACAAAATGACCCCTCAACTTTTACAAATTTACATGTTGACCCTTAAAATTGTGAATATTTACAAAATGACCCCAAAATTTTGCAAATTTACATTTTTGCTCTTAAATTTTGCATATTTACAAAAAATACCCCTTAAAATTTTGAATTTACAGTTTGGCCCCTCAAATTTTGTATATTTACAAAATGACCCTCAACTCATGCAAAATTACATTTTGGCCGTTCAAATTTTATAGATCTACAAAATTACCCCTCAACTTTTGGAAATTTACATTTTGCCTCTTAAATTATGCATATTTATAGAATGAACCCTTGACTTTTATGGATTTATATTTAGGCCCCACAAATTGGAAATTTTACAATTTAGCCTCTCAAATTTTAAATATTTACAGAATGACCCTTAAATTCTGCAAATATATAATTTTCCCCCTAAGATTTTGCATAGTTATATTTTCGGCGACAAATTTTGCATATTTACATTGTATAATAGGCCCTTAAAATTTTGTATAATATTTAAATTGCATATTTAGCTCCTAAACTTATGTATATTTATAATGTAGCCCTTAAAATTTTGTAAATTTGTATTTTTGCCCCTAAGCTCATACATATTTGCATTTTACTCCCGAAATTTTGCATATTGAAATTTAGTACCTAATATTTTGCATCTTTACATTTTTATCCTCAACCTTATACATATTTACAGTTGGGTTTAGGATTGTGTTACATTGAATTGATTAAATTTCTATTACAAATATTAAGAAAATTAATTATTAAATCCCTGAAAATTAGTCTTGGTTATTAAAATAATGGATAAATGATTCAGATTATAGTTGGTTGAAAGAATGATAAACAATTTTTGTTTGACAACTCACGTAGGTCAGGACTCAAAAAACAGGAATATGGCTTTACCCAATCCTCTTGGTGTTTTGCTGTACTAGGGTGGTCAAATAAGATACAAGGGAGGATTACATTATGAGCCACAACAACCCAATGCAATGTTCATGCTCAACGATCAAATTGGGTACGAACAATTGGCAGACAAAATATACAATTACATGGGCCTGGATAGGAATCATTTCAGGTTGAATATTATCCTTAAATGCCCATGTCCTCCGACAATGACACATATTCTATGGTCGGTAACGAGTGATGACAGCATAGAAGTCATTTATAATTTGAACAACAATTACCCAGCGTATATTGTTGAATTTTACATCGATAAAGAGCAAATTATTCAAACACCTCCTACTTAAGGCGTTGAGGGGATGTATGATAATGGATTGATGATGTCTTTGCTGGACCCTTTTTTGTACCCACACAATCCATCATACGTGCCATATCCCTCCTAGTATTACAGTCCCGCAGTGTCGTATGGTTTGTCTAGCCCAGAGACATCGATGCAAAATGCTGAAGAACGGAGCTCTTATTTGGAGGCTGAATTTGGTTCATTCGACATGCATCAATATAGTGCCCCCGAGGAAACGCATGTGCACGGTCTAGATTTAATTCTAAGTTCAAGTTTTGGTGGCCATAGCTGCAACAGTCCTATAAAGAGGCTAGTGCAATCTGAGGAAAAACTTGAGCGATTTGATAGTTCATTCTCAAACGAGGATACTGGAAGACGAATCCCAGAATATTGAGTCTTTTGAATTTGATTATAACCTAGACACCGATGCAAGCAGCCAAGTACATACTTTTGATGCACAAGATTTTGGTAATCTTTAGACGTTGGTTGATCGATACGACCCTTGCACATCGACTGAGATGCGATAGAACACTATCCCTCCGAAGTTGTCTCAAAGAGAATATGTTCCTTCTAGAATGCCTTTCTTTTCTGATCTTGGTATTGAATCTGATTACGATCCTACTGATAGGGGACGCAGAGACTAAATGGACATATGGAACCAAGATACTGACGTTTGCCTTGGCATGTAATTTGTGAGTAAGGATCAATTAAGCCAGGCAATGAGTGTAGCAGCCCCACCTTACCCAGAGGCGCACCAAAGGGCTTAGCGGACTGCCTGCCTAACTCTCGCCAGGTCTCGAATCACGCACTTACGCAAATATCCGAGCGTACTTAACTTAAAATAAAGCAAAATCAAATACACTCATATTAAATACATTCATAGGATTCGCTTGAAAGTATAAATATCACAAGAGTTTTACATCACAAAATATAAATAATATTTACAATAAAAGCCTACACATTTAGGCTATCAAAATACATGAAGCAAAACATTTACTATATCCAAAAGCAGCTTTCCAGCTTTAGTATTTTGGAAAAACCTGGTTAGAGAAAACAAATGAACGGGATGAGCTATAATAGCCCAGTGAGTGTCCAAAACAAACAGCATGCCAATAACCAGGTAACATTTAGTGACAACAATTAACAAGTTCATGACACAAGAAACACACAAAATGAAGTATCATATAGTCAATGGCGGATACAGGCTCACTGCAGAAGCAAGCTCAGGTCCAGCATACTCGTAAAATTCAATCCGGAGTTACCCTCTTTGAAGAATGAAACTCTTATCGGAAAGAATATCAAGCACCTATATTCTCCAGCACCTTATATCACCCCATTCTCACCCAAGGATTCAAGTTCAATCATGAGTTAGCCTCTTCGAGGACTCTACTCAGATATGAACATTAACAAGCACCGAATATCGCCCAACACCTTATATCTCACCCTATCTCACCCAATCTCACCCAATTTGACTAACCGTGGAAAATAATGAAGTTAACCACGGAAGTCGCAAGCACAAGTAACACATTGATAGTGAATGCATTTAACACATTGCGGAATAGATGCGATAAAGTACACATCTTTCCTCAAGTAACATAGGTCATAAAATAACAAGTACCAATTTAACGTAACATTTCATGATTTAACATTTCTCAAGTATGACATAACATTTCATGTATCGTATACACATAAGGACACTCACATACTACATTGAGACATGTCACGAGTATCAAGTACAAATAAAATCACATTTGGACATGCAACATGTATATATGAAGAAACACTCATAAGCACAAGTAAGGGAACACTCACCTGAAGCCTAAGAAAAGATTTCGTAATATGATTGCGTTTCACTTCCGGATCCTGAAATTCACAAGAAAATAATCGTATAAAAATCCTGACTAAAATCTAAGAAATTTCATAAGGAAATTCAAGAAATACCCCCAGTTTTTCTAGGGTTTTGCTCGGAAAGGTTTATTTCACTAATAGCTAATCTACGAAAATTTCTGCATGCTTAAATCACTAAATTACAGCTTATAAAGCCTTAAATCATAGCCTAATTACTTTTATTTCCTAGGTTTTACTGAAATTTCGGCAGCACTTCCCCTATAACTGGACTAACCCAAAAATTTAAAACCTGCAAGAAAAATCAACCATCCAATCCATTCAACATGTACTACAACTTATATATTCAATTTAAACCCAAATTCAATCAAGATTCCACTCAAATTCAAAATCCCTACTCCAAGAATCATCACCCAAATCTGCACAGGGTTGGTTTTCAGCCAACTTCGTGCCCTTGCTGGGGTCAATCCACTAAGAACTAGGGAATTGTGATTACATGGTTTGAAAGTACGTTTATAGGGCTACAACTTTCATGAGATCATCACTTAAAATTTCAAATAGAACAGGTTCAAAATCAGCCCCCAAGTTGGCTCTTCATCAAAACTGTTTACGCAGAACCGAATTTTCAGCCAACTTTGCAAGTTTTTTGCGATTAATACACAATGAACCACTGTGCAAGTTTTATACCGTTTTAAAGCCCTATGAATCTAGTTTCTAAAACAACAAGAATCATTTGAATCCAAGTTATCTACACCAAGTTATGAAAGTTTTACTAAAACTGGTCCAGCATGACTGTTTAAGTGTTCTTAAGTTCAAGCTTAAATCTTCAACCAAATCAAACTTAAATCATGTCATTTCAAGTTTAAATCACTATCTACAAGTCATACAAGTTCATAAACTTCATATTCATGGCCAAAAATCAATCTTACTTAACCATAAAAACATAACTTAAGAGCTAAAACTATAATCTTACACTTGAAATTAAAAGAGAAATTCATGGGAAATACCTCTAGGTAGACAAGATAGTTGCTTAGGAGGAAGTTCCACTTAATTTCTATGGTTGGAAAATGAGTAAATGGAAGCAAAATATCCAAGAAAATTGAAAGAAAATGGAGAGAAAAATGGAGAAAGAGCAGCCGGCCAGCAAGAAGAAAAAGAAGAGAAAAATTGGGTAAGTAGGAAGAAAAGAAATGGAAAAGAATTGGAAAAAAAATGGACCAATTAAAACAAGGCAAAGTTAAAGAAGTCTTGACTTTTCTTCTCCATGAAAGACCACACTTGGCATGAACTAATTAGAAAGAATTTTTTGTTATTTATCTTCACATAAGTCTTGCAAGAGATGCTAAGTACAACTTTTAAAGAACTAAGTACAACATGCTCATTTTTTTTTTCCACAATTTTCGGCCATCATTTTTTTTTTCTAATGAACATGATACAAAATAAATAGTTTTGGCATGAATTTCTAGGGTGTTACAATGAGGCTGTGGTAAACCAAGCATAATAGGGAATTTAGGGTGGTTGAAAGCAAGGGAAATACATGGGTAGCAAAATACAGGTTCGCTCGTGATGCTCCTGGGACATCTGATGAACAACATTACAATAACTGTGATTGGTGTCGTCGTGCAATTTGCAAGAAAAGAAGTGGTTTCTGGAAAATCACCAGATGGGTGAACAAGCATCAGTGCCTTGGTTCGATAAGGGGAAATAATAATAGGAATCTAACTTTTGCAGTGATTGCCCGTCACATATTGCATTCAATTGTCACCGATCCTACATACAAGGTAAAGAACATCATGGCTGATATCAAGCAGAATCTACACATTGACATATCGTACAAGAAAGGTTGGTACAGTCGACGGAAAGCTATCCAGATAATTTATGGTAATTGGGAATCAAATTTTGCAAAATTACCTTGATACATTGAGACGTTGGTTCAATCAAACCTTGGTACCGTAGTACAATTTCTTCACCATCTGTGCAGTTCAAAAAATGTGAAGGTGTTTAAATATGTGTTTTAGGCTTTTGGACCTTTAATTGATGCATTTCGTATGTGTAGGCTAGTGTTTAGTATGGATGGCACGCATTTGCACAGTGAATATAAGGGAAAATTATTTGTTGTGGTGACGGTTAATGCCAACAACTGCATATTGCCCTTTGCATACGCAATTGTTGACGAGGAAACGAATGCTAGCTGGGTTTGGTTTCTGCAGCAGTTTTACTAATATGTTGTATAGGGTTGGCATCCAATTTGCCTTATATCAGACAAACATAAAGGCATACTCAATGCCGTTGAAAATGCAGAGTACTTACGCGAGCCGTACACATATCATAGGTTATGTCTCCGCCATGTCTGCAGTAATATGCTTGCCAGATTTCAAGGAAAAAAATTAAAAGATTTAGTATGGACAATTGGATGTATCACGCAGTTCGCAAGTAGACACGGTCATTGGAAAAATTAAGGAATCATTCTGAGGCAGCCTGGTAGTACATGACAAGCATCGATTTTAGTCAATGTTGTCTTGTACGTGACGGCAATCATTGTTGGGGCATTACCACCATGAATATTTTGGAAAGTTATAACAATATCTTGCGTGGAGTAAGAGAGATGCTTATCAAGGCATGTATACAACTGACATTTCAAAGATTTGTAAAAATGTTCAACAAGAGCAGAGAATTCACTGCACACTATCAGAAACCATTTTCCCCAAGAATTTGGAAAAAATTAAAGGAGGTTGAGTAGAAAGGGATGCGCCATAAAATTCAGACATACAATGTTTTGAAAGGCAAGTACAAAATTCAAACTGGATGAGGACTGCTTAATAAGGGCAAAAATTTTCACACTATTATGTACTATCAGAAAAATTATACATGTGGTAAATGGCAAATATATAGAATTTCTTGCTCACATGCCATGGCCGTGTGTAGACCGAGAGGGGATAATCCAACTCAACTTCTTAACACTGTGTATGCACGTATAACGCATATTGCACAGTATTCAAGCTTATTCAATCCCTTACCCAACGTCGATGAATATCCGATACCGAATTGGGAGCTTCATCTTGACAATACCCGATTTGTTGACCGTCCATTAGGCCATGTTAGGGCCATGCGAATTAAGAATGAAATGGACTGTAGGCAACCGGATGAGCCATGAAGGTGCAGACGTACGATGTCATTAGCCTGGCCATAATAGTAAAAATTGTCCAGCACAGATTTTAGGGTCTTTTTATGTAATGAAAGTGAAGGTTTTCATATGTATCTTTAGTGTCATTGATATTAAGTGGATGTGATTTACATAAAGTTTATATATTGAATTCTACATTATATTATGCAGAAACTAAAACTAATACAATTAAGCAAATAACAAAACTAACATTGTTAAAAAATACAAAACTAGGGTTTTGAAAAATTTGGGATTAAGTTAAAACAAAAAAGGGGCTAGGGTTTTAGGGGAAAAAAACTAGTGTTAACTGTCAAAAAAATTCCATCTAAAAAAAAAAGGAAAGTATTGTATATAATTTGTGCATAATTTATTTTTTAATTCTTCAGGATTCTACATCATATTATGGATGCCCGGTATGCTCGTGACCCTTATTAGGGACCATACATTCATGATATTATACATCATGGGACTTCACATAGGGCACGTGCAGTATATGACGGTAGTTTTGATGATACACCTCTAGTTGTTAGGCATTGTGACGACGAGGTTTGGCGGCACTTACCTATCCCAGACCGTGTATTACACTATATTCGTTTAACTGGATTTGAGGGAGTATTTTTATCTAGATATATTACAGTGGACCACGCACTTGTGACTGCGCATGTTGAGCGTTGGCGGCCAGAGACGCATACTTTTCATCTTCCAGTTAGGGAGGCTACGATTACATTACAAGATGTTGAGGTTCTTTGGGGCCTTCCGATTGACGACGAGCCTGTTACCAGGGTTGACCCCTCTCGTTCTATCGATGAGTGGGTTGATATATGTCAAAATTTGTTGGGTATTACTCCCAATCAGAGTGATTTTGTAGGAGGGCGGCTTAACAAGCGGTGCCTAGAGGCTGCTCTAGATTCATATTTTCCGGATGATACACCTGATAATGCTTGCAGACAGTGGGCGAGAGTATATATTTTGCTATTATTGGGAGGACTCTTATTGTCCAACAAAATGGGCAATAAGATAGAGTTTCGATTGATACCATTGCTTCAAGATTTAGAGACAGTAGGACATTACAGCTGGGGTTCTACAGTTCTAGCCACATTGTATCGTAGCAGGTGTGATGCTTCATCACCCATAGCGCGTGAGATTTCTGGTGCACTGATACTCTTACAGATATAGGCATAGGAGAGGCTGCCTACTAGACGGCCCGATCGATTAGTGCCCGAGACGGAGCATCGTGGACCATATGCATCTCGGTGGGATGTTGCATATGACTTGCATAGGACTTCTCGACATGTCTTGTCAATATTTCGTGATCAGTTAGACAGTCTCCGATAGCAAGAGGTTTTTTTATTTTATATTATTTTCAAATTTATTTAGTTTATGTAGTTTTTTTCTTCGTATTAATAATATATTTTTGCATCATTTGCAGTTTATTTGGCAGCCGTATTCTAAATCAACGCTTTTTCATCTCCCACCTTATTGTATTGCCAGTCATAGGATATAGTGGTTAGTTACGTACCTCATATGTTGGGGAATTGTAGTGGCTCACTTGCCTAATAGAGTATTGTGACAGTTCGGTATGGAGCAGTATATACCACTTCCTCTATTGATGGATACACAGCCTGACTTACACCGTATAGGTTGCGGGGATCGATCCGGTACCAATTGGTCTTCTATGCATCAGCGCTATGTTGACATTTGGATGACAGGACATGACACAGTCATTCAAAATGTGCAGACGGCTGATACTCGATATCCGTTACCGAAGTATCTTAGTTGGTATCAAGAGAGGGTATTACAATATATCTCCAATTCGAGCCGTCGTCCTACCGATTTGTCCGAGGGCTACTAGGGTGATGCTTCTGCTGTGGAGTACGTTGTAAGTAACAGTTCAATTTATTTGTTGATTTTATTTTTAATTCATATTACATCTAACATTCTATTAATTTTGTTTTGTGATAGTTTGATGCGCTATCCCGCTTGCATCACATGTCCCTGAGTTCTATAAAGGATGCTCATCCTGGGGCTGTGGAAGCTTGGACTACCGTGTGAGACTTCACAGCTACCACATTGCATACGGTTAGACAGTCGAGTCGTCTTTCACTTTGACCTCCAGTTTTGTCAGTTCAAATGACGAGAAACGTGGTGACGCTGAACGAGTTCAAAGGCTTCACGCCAAAGGAAACCAGCGTGGTGGGTGATGTCGACGCCGTGTTAGATCACCGAGCCCCCAGAGCCGAGTACATTTCTTGGATTTCATTGGCACGATCCCGATGAGGGCACATCTCACGATCTTGATGAAGGCACATCGCATTAGGTCATCCAGTCGTCACCATTCACCCTGACTATTACTATTTCGTTCCCCAGTTCAGCTACTTATTTTCCATCTTTCGGTCAGCCCTACAATATTCCAGTCACTACATCATTCATCTCCACATCGCCTGTTCATTTTCCTGACCTTAGTTCACAAGCTGAAGATAATACTCAAGTTGGACTGTGATGAACTAATAGAGTTCGTAGGCCTCCAGGGTGTGGCACTCATGGCAGATTGGGGAACATTAGTGGTTTATTATTTGTAATTACTCGAACTTTTTTGTACATATATAATTTACCTAATTTTTAATAATATTTTTCCCTTATATATTTCTTTGTATTGTATTTAACATATCTAATATAATGTACGCTTATATAACCTAAGTCCTAAACCTTAATCCATGCCCTCTAATAGATCAGAAAAGTCTAACATTATAATATCTAAAAACTTAAACTAAACCTTGCACTTTAACATATTAACAAAAAAAAAAAGAAAAAAAAATTTAGGGTTAAATTAAAAAAAAAGGCTAGGGTTTTACGGGAACACACATAGGGTTACAAAGAAAATGGCTAGGGTTTTGGGAAAATTGGCTAGGGTTTTGGGGAAAAAAGAGTAATGTTAAAAAAACTTAAACTAAATCCACATAAATCGTATTCAGCGAATGAGCATTTTTAATATTATTATTTCTCATATATATTCATTTTTATTGTATTTAATATATCCAATATAATTTACAATAATATAACCTTAGTCCTAATCCCTAATCCCTAATCCATACCCCCTAATACATCATAAAAGCGTAACATTTTAATATCTAAAAACTCAACAAAAAATAAAAACTAAACCTTGAACTTTAACATATTAATAAAAAAAAGAAAAAAAAAGTTGGTAACATATTACCAATCCCATGCCTCACCCTCACCCTCACCCTCACCCTGTATTCTATATTCTAATTATACTAAATTTTTATATTAAAAAACTAATCAAACCAAAAAAAAAAAAACAAAATCAAACGAAGCAAATAAATAAAAATTAAGTAAATAACAAAACTAAAAAGAAAAATTTAAAGTTAAATTAAAAAAAAGGCTAGGGTTTTGGGGGAACACACATACGGTTACAAAGAAATATGGCTAGGGCTTTGGAAAAATTGGCTAAGGTTTTGGAGAAAAAAGGGTTACGTTAAAAAAACTTAAACTAAATCCACATAAATTGTATTCAGTAAATGCGCATTTTTAATATTATTATTTCTCATATATATATATTAATTTTTATTGTATTTAATATATCTAATATAATTTATGATAATATAACCTAAGTCCTAAACCCTAATCCATACCCTGTAATACATCATAAAAGCGTAACATTTTAATATTTAAAAACTCAACAAAAAATAAAAAAACAAAACCTTGAACTTTAACATATTAATAGAAAAAGAAAAAAAAAGTTGGTAACACGTTACTAACCCCATACCCAACTCTCACCCTGTATTCCAGTTATACTAAATTCTTAAATCAAAAACTAATCAAACTAAAATTAAAAAAAAAAAAAAAAGAAGCAAATAAATAAAAATTAAGTAAATAACAAAATTGAGAAACTAAATTTATACTTAAATTAAAAAAAAGGCTAAGGTTTTGGGGGAACACATATTAGGTTACAAAGAAAATGACTAAGGTTTTGGAAAAATTGGCTAGGGTTTTGGCTGGGAAAAAGCGTTATGTTAAACAAAAAAAAAAAAAATCACCATAAATCGCACTTACCAAATGTGGGTAAGGAAGAAACGTCTGTGCATGGTGACTACGATTTAAAAATATAAATGTGCATTCGCTAAATGCGCATTTAAAAAAGCAAACGTCTGCGCATTACGCGGAGGTATGCTTCAATAAATGCGCATTCAGCGAATGCACATTTATTTCAGTCAAACCAAGCCCCGCACTTTTTTAAAAAAAAAATAAATAAAGAAGCTTGCGCATTGCGTGGGTGTGCTTTTTTTTTTTTTTTTTTAAAAAGTAAAGAAGTGCATTCAGCAAATGCACACAAAATAGGAAAGTGCATTCACCAAATGCGCTAACCCTTGGACCGGAACCCAACTTCAAAATAGCTCTCTTGTCAGAACCAATTTCAAAATCACCCCCATTTGAGGAATCTCCTGGAGGATTTGAGTTACCCTCTTCATAGCATGCCCCAAAGTCGTAGGTATGGATGCGGAAGCCTACAGTGAAGTTGCCTGAAGAATCAACAGTATTGTATACTTGCAGAACTTGTGCAACACTCTTAATCTTTTTTTTTTTTTTTTGAAATGATCTTGCTCTTAATCTTAAACAAATGGGAAAAATATGATTCAATTAATTTAGATTTTTCTATCTTTCAAACTCAAACATCATCTTTAACATCAAATTATTTTGTTGAACCCATTCGATGCCTCTGTATATTCTTTTCCAAAATATCCCAAGCCTGCGTTGTTTTGTCTGCAAGAGCAATTTTTTCAAAAATTGATATATCAATTCCCTGTTGAATTTGAGACTACGCCATGCTAACCTTCTTTATGGCCTGTGGATTAGCATCACCCTAGTTTGTTTATCAACATATTGATCTAACCCATATGCCTATAGATAAATTAACATCTATTTCCTACAAAAATTATACCTTACGCCATTTTTGAGTTTTGAGACTAAACAAATAATATTTGTAACTGCCGAGGTTGTAGTCACTTTAGCTCTGATACCACTATGATAGATCCAAATCAATTAGATAGAATAAACTCACATGAATTTTGATAAGAAACTACAAGAGAGAAAATAATGAGAAGTTAAAGAATTTTCTAATTCTCAAATAATAACGTAAAGCTAGAATCAAAACAAAAAAAATGAAGGTTTTCTACTAAAACCCTATTATTGACTACAATGTTGCAGGAATACAGACACTACTACCATCTTAACTGGTAAATAAATATGTTTGGTTTATTTACTTCCTACACTTATATATTTTGGCATTTAGTGAGAGCAATAGCCTTTAAACAAAATATGTTTAGGTTTTTTATCTTAGAAAATAAAATACAACAACGAATTGCAGCAATTAAAATTTGGGAATTTGATAGTATACCTCACTTATATTGATTATCTGGACTGTAAATTATTTCATGAAACTAAAGCAAAGACATAATGAAAAGCATAAAAATCATATGTTGAAATTTTCAATTCTCCAGCTACTCCATTGTACAAAGAATAGATGCTAAAGAAACCTAAAACGTAAAAATTAATCTTAAGTACAGGCATAGCCTAACTTTGCACATTCTGTATCATTGAATATATTGGTGATAATTATGGTGTACATGGTCCATAAGACAAAAATTTGATGCGAAATATTATTATCACTGGCTCGTTAAAAATTTGAACAGCGAACTTGGGCCATTTCTATAGGGTAGTCGATAATTACTTGAAAATTGATTCGGGTACGTTGGATACTAAACTGGTTGCTTTTTGAATTTATTTTTTTAAGAAAATAAAAATCCAAATTTCCTTAAAATTTTCACTTCCCACCCTTGGTTACATTTTTGTAAATAAATCAATCAAATAAATTTTGTTTGTTACCTAAAATAAGCACTTATTAATATTACACAATGACTAATTCAAGACTTTCTAATTTTTCATTTTTTACAAAAAGAATAATGGTATAACATTAAATCTAACTTTTTATTATTCAATCTTGAACAAAAGTGTGCTCTCAATATAAATATACTTTATATTTTAGCACAAAAGTTTTAAAAAATTTAATTTATACTGTACATGGACCTGTTTGTAAATTTGTAAATTACTACCGAAACCGGTTTATCGGATTTCTTTGAACAGCCCTGGTGACAATGATAATGTGCCCTACCTTTGGAAAAAAGAAAGAGTGTCCTTTCCATCCTTTTACATGCATTTATGGGACGAGGGGCGATGCAAGTCCCACTTGCCGCAAGTTCATGGATGAGATTTAAAGCCAACATTTGACTATTGAAAGTGAGCCATATTGGTTTAAGTTGGAGAGGCAAAATATGACGTCATTTTCAGCCTTAAAAAAAATGAAAATCCATCCACAGCAGCCAACGCTTTGAATGAGACGCGAGAATATTATGAAAATTTTGTGCAATTGTGGAAAAAGATGCTAATTTGATTTTTGAAAATTTGTGTGAAATTAGTGGCGGGCAAAGGCATAACTTGCTTAGAACCGAAAACAAATGCTGCATTATCACATCCGTATTGTGTTAGGGTTGGTTGTTCTTCTTCAACCTTAAAAATTGTGGGAGAAGAAAAAGGTTATGCCAGAAAAAAGAAAATAGAAAGGAAGAGCGATGCTGAAAAAGGGTGGATCTGTAGCCAACTGATATGAAATTAGATTTGGGAGTTTTTTTTGACTTGGTGAGACGTGGGATTTAGAGTACCTTTGCTTAAACAACTAAGTTGAATAGCACATCTTGGGCAAAAATTGAGGTAAGTAATTCATTCTCTACTTAAAACTGGTGATGTATATATTTTCTAGCATGAGATTTGAATGAACAAACTTGTAATGAAATTCAATCGTGAAGCTAAAGGTCTATTAAGGTGACAGTGGTAGTAAAAAATATAGATCCTTTAATTGTTTATCCATAATAGAAGTGCCATTTAGAAGGATGGTACACTGATAAAAAAAATTTAAGGCAATAGCTAATAGTAAACACATAGTAAACATGGAATGCAAAGTCGATTACCCTATTGTTAATAGTTACCGTAATAGACAACATATAAGTGGACGAAGAAATATTAAACTATAACAATACAATGAATTGGTGCATGCAACTATAGGAGCAGTACTGAATTAGAGTTTGTTTATTTACAAAGCATAATGTGGTAGATAATATGTGTAATTATGGACAAAGAATAAAAGGTAATCATATTCTAATAAAAGTCAATCCTTCTTGCATCTTTGTTTTGGCAATATGTGGAAAATTGGGACAAAAGGTCACGAGAAGAGCTCTAACTAGGTAAGGTAATTTAGAAATGTTTGGTGTTTAAAGATTGACAAAATGTGTAGTGTGTTACTGTAAACTTGTAATAGTGAAGTGTAAACAAATAGTAATTTGGTGTAACAGACATTAAAACACATCTTTAGCCATGTTAAATTTAAGAGATTGGTAAGCTTGCAGTTGAAACTGAAAGGAGTGCTGACTAATTTTAATTTTTTACAAATCAGGGTGATGGAGCCAGTTGAGGATGAAGGAAAAAAAGCAGTAAACTATTCAATGCCAAGGCTGTGAACGGAGTTTGAAGTTTACAACTCTTACGCTGTAGCCACAGGATTTAGTGTTCGAATGGAGTATGCAAATAGAAATAGTGATAAAGTAATAATGTTAAGAATGTTCACATGCACGAAGGAAGGCAAAAGGCGAGTGGATGCACAAGATGTGAAAACTAAAAGACTTTGGGTCGAAACTAAAACGGGATATGGTGCAAGAATGGGAATCATCTTGAATAGAGAAACGAAGAAGTATGTAGTTTTGGATTTTGTTGTTGAACATAATCATGAGTTACATCTCCCAGAATGTCAGCACCTGATGTTGTCTAAGAGAAAGTTGAATAAGGCACAAGCAGTTGAGGCTAAAATTGCAGAAGAAGTAGGTATATTAATTACGAAGATGTATCACCTGATGGTAAAACAAGCTAGGGTGCTGAGAAAGTGGGATGTACAATGGAAGATATAAAAAGGCATCTCGGAACAAGGTGTGAAAGGAGTGTAATGTATGGTGAGGCAGGAACTTTGATGTGGTTCTTTAGACAGCAGGTTGCCAACAAGCCAAATTATTTTCACATAGTGCAATTGGACTGTGAGGAACAGATCACAAATACTTTTTGGCTAGACACTCAAATATGAGTTGATTATTCATTTTTTGGCGATGTTGTCACATTTGACACAACATATAGGACAAATAGAGAATACAAGCCTCTGAGAGTATTTGTTGGATTCAATCATCACCGACAGGCTATTGTATTTGGTGCAACTTTGCTATATGACGAGATAGTTGATTCTTTCAATTGGTTGTTCGAGAGCTTTCTAGAGGCAATGTCAAATAAGCATCCAAGGATTATATTCACTAACCAAGACCGTGCTATTGCGGCTGCAATTGTAATAGTTATGTCGGAGGCCAATCATGGGTTGTGTACTTTTCACATTAGGCCGAAAGCATTTTGGTAGTCACTTCAAGAAAGTGTCATTGCTTTGCAAGAGATTTATAAATTGCATGCATTGGATAGAAACTGAAAATGATTTTGCAAGGACATGGTCTGAAATAATGGATAAGCACAGTGGGGGCACAATTGCTTAGTAGTATGTATGAATTGAGGCATAAATGGGCTAGGTGCTATACGAAGTAATGGTGGACAGCAAGAATGCGAAGCACCAAGTTGAATGAGAGTTTTAACTCAGAAATAAAGGCTCATTTGAAATCAGACCACAGTCTAATTCAATTCTTTAGCCACTTTAGCACTGTGGTAGGGAAGAAAAGGCAAAAAGAATTGGTTGCTAAGTACGAAGCTCGTCAAAAGTTACCCAGACTTTGCTTAAAAATATCAAGGATCCTAAATCAAGTTGCATCCATTTACGTCCTACTATATTCGTAGAATTTCAAAACGAGTTTGATGAGTCAAGTGCCTTGGCAGTTAAAGCAATAAAGTTTAGTAAACAGGTAACAAAGTACTTAGTTGGCAACTATCAAGATAGGTGTGAGCGTGTAGTGAAATATTACCCATTATCTCAGTCCATGTTGTGCAATTATGCCAAATTTCATTCAAATGGAATTTTGTGCTCGCACTCCTTAAAAATTCTAGATAAGTTAGAGATTAAAGTTATTCTGGATTCGTATATTGTGAAGACCTGACGAGGGAGGCCAGAGATGGCATAGTCATTGATGTTAGGCATTTAGAAAGTCATTTAGAACCTGAATTGGATGTTGGACACTGATATTGCTTAATAAAGCCAAACACGCTGATGTTAGCATCACTAGCAGCAGGTTCTTCGGAGGCTATAGTCTTTTATATCCTTAAAATTTGTACATTAGATTAAGAAACACTTCTGTATGTTATTTTAACTTTTTAGGCTTGAAGTCAAACAAATATGAAAAAGCTAACACCATACTATTTTATTTAAATTAATTGTTTAATCAAACATGAAAAAGGTAACACCAAATTGAGATTTTGTCTAAATTAATTTTTATCATTTTAATTTGTTTAGACTTTTGGACTAATATGATAGTCATTTTTATATTTGGCCAATAAGTCCAATTCATCAAAGCAGTGTGATTGCTAGCATAAAGACATAAAAATCCGTGCTGGAATGTACACATGATTCCCTTTAAAACGCAAAGGAATTTAACAAGAAATGAATTGTGTTCGAGCCACTATTACATAAAATTGTCGTCCAAAACAAAAGGGAGGGACCTGTAATTAACAGCAATTTTCCATTCCCGTGTATAATATAGGTGAGAAAAAATTTCCTGTAACTCCTTAGCTTTTAGGTGAGAAAAAATTTCCTATTATTCCTTAGCGGTTCAATGTATGTCGGAAGAAATTGAATATAACTCCTTAGCTTTTGGGTGTATGTGATTGGAAATTGAATGTAACTCATTTCGCTTTTGGGTGTAATTGAGAAGAAAATGAATGTAATTTCTTAGCTTTTGAGTATAATTGAGAAGTAATTCAATGTAAATATTCATATCTGTCAATAACTTAGAAGTAATTTAGTGCAAATCTTCAATTTTTTATGTGTAAGTAGTAAGTAATTGAATGTAAATCTTCAATTTGTTGTGTGTAAATGGTAAGTAATTGAATGTAAATCGTAAGCTCGTGGCTGTAATTGAGAAGTAATAAAAAGCGGATGATGCTGTAATCCGCTTTGTCGTCCGGCTGATCGTCTGCTCTAATTAACCGAACGTCCGGTGCATTCATTTATGCATATGGTCAAACGTCCTCTAATTGGAATGATGTGTGTAAGTGAGAAGTAATTGAATGTAAATCGTTAGCTTATGCATGTAATTGAAAAGTAATTGATTGTAATTCAAAATCCCATAAGTGTGCAAATCAATTAACTGCGGACGATGCCGTCGTTTGCTTTGTCGTCCGACAGGTCGTCCGCAAAAATGGTGTAATTAACCAGATATCCGGTGCATTCGTTTATGCATCTGGTCAAGCGTACTCTAATTGAGATGAAGTGTGTAAGTGAGAAGTAATTGAATGTAATTCGTCAGCTTGTGGGTGTAATTGAGAAGTGATTGATTGCAATTCAAAATTCCATAAGTGTGCGAATCAACTGACTATGGATGATGCTGTCGTCTGCTTGGTCGTCCGTAAAGATGGTCTAATTAACTGGACATTCGGTGCATTCGTTTATGCATCTGGTCAAGCGTCCTCTAATTGAGATGATGTGTGTAAGTGAGAAGTAATTGAATGTAAATCATCAGCTTGTGAGTGTAATTGAGAAGTAATTGATTGTAACTCAAAATCCCATAAGTATGCGAATCAATTGACTGCAAACAATGCTCAACCCTTCACCTTAAGTTGATCGTAATTCTTTTTGTTGATTACTTTAAACCAAAAACCCAACCCTTCACCTTAAGTTTCAGCTTGTCTAACTTTTTGGGCTCCATGCTTTGTGTTACTGTCCTCATCTTCAATAACTTCCTTCTCCTTGTTGAAGATTTTGCGTTTTGGTTCGCATTATCGCAATCCCACAATTAAGAATAAAATCTGATTTTTTTTCCCTCTTTCAATTTCATAGAATAGAATAAAGTATTGGCTTCTGTTTTTCTCTAGTGGTTGAATTTGATTTTACTTTTAGATTTTAGAAATTGAGCATTTTGGAGCAAAAACACAATTTGTTAACACCATTTTCTACCATTTCATTTATTTTTGCTTTTCTTTTTATTCCTCTTTAAATGATGTCGTGTATTGGATACAATTTGCTGGCTTAATCTTAGTCGTCCGCCTCCCACTACATCGGGTCTGTGAAATTGTTGTGTAAATATCAAATTTTGATACACCTTTTATTTTTTTAACATTGGGCGTATTTTTCTATTTTTAGGGTCAAATTCTAATTTTTTTAATAAAAGGGGAACAAAATCAATATTTTTGGGGGTCAAAATAGTAATTTTCAGCATGTAAATATTTTTTCGTTAGTTTTAGAGTTTTAAATGTACATTTTGTATTTTTATACATGATTATGAAAATTTGTGATTTTTCAGGTTTAACTGGTATTTTTCTATATATTTCGTTAGTACAAGGGTAAAATGGTCATTTCACCTCGTGAATACCATTTTCGAGTCCCAAATTTGTTTTTCAAAATTTTAAAGCATTTTCAAAATTTTTTTTTATTTTTTTTGGGGTCGATTACTATTTTTCAGTAAAAACTTTGTTTGGGGGTAAAACAGTTATTTTGTACAGGAAATATATACTTTGACCGAATTTTTAGTTTATATAAAATTTGTTATTATATTTTCTTTTTTGTTCTTTCTTTCTTTCTTTCTTTTTTCTCTTTTCATTTTGTGGAGTTTCTTTTAAAAAAGAGCATGACATTTTTTTAATTTTAATTTTAACTTTTTGGTTGTCAAAAATCTTTTTTTAAAGATAAATTTGTAATTTAATGGTTGGGAGGCATTTCGGTCATTTTTATCTATTTTTTAGAGGTTAAGATTTTTTACGCTATAAATAGTCATTTTTAGAGTAAAAGGAGGGGACCAAAGAGTTTTTAGTTTTTATATTACACCAAAAATATTAAAAAAAACACACTTTTTCCAACATTTTTTTTTAAACATCTTCAAATTATACACCAAGAACTCCAAGAACGCCTAGTAAATTTTTAGTTCATCTTCATTTCCCCTACACACACTTCACCAAGAACACAAGGCACATTCCAAGAACACCAACAAACACACACTTCATCAAGAACACACATCACATTTCAAGAACATCTTCAAACAAACACATGCTTCACCAAGAATACACATCACTGTACACACAAATTTCGTGTCTACGAATAAAAGACAAGAAAAATTGCACAAATTGAATTTATTAATTTCAAAATTAAAAAGTTACAATCTCTGGATGAATTTCTTTATAAAAGAAATTATCCTCTGATTCTTCTCTTCACGAACACTTAATTCAAGGGCCTAAAAAGGCTTGTTCTTGAATTAAAACCGGATTCTCCGTAGGAAACGGTTGATTTGATTTTGTCGTCTCGAACACTTGAATCTTGGATCTTCAAGCCTCCAACATGAACACAGGAACTTGGTTGAATTTGAACTTGGACTTGAGGATTTGATTTGCACTTGAACTTGGGCTTGAGAGACTTGAGAAAGAGATCTCTAAAGAATTTGGTAGAGCTTTCTCTAAACTTTTGGAGAATTTGTCATATCTCCTGACTTGAGTGGATAGAGCCCTTATTTATAGCCAAGATTAGGGTTCAATTGGCTTATAAGGAAACTCTCTAAAATTCTCCACCAACTTAGATTATTTGTGGCTTAAGAAACCTATTAAAGTAGACTTTAATTAATGAGTCGGCCCAAATAGTCCAATGTGAATTAATAAAATTAATTCACTTTTAATTTAGTGAACATTATACTTGAACTTAAGGCCCACATATCAATGGTCCAACTTATAGATCCAAACACAAATGAATTTTGAGGACATTAAAGTTTGACTTGAGGCCCGCATGTCAAATGTCTGATTTATAAGCCCAAATTCAAATGGACTTATAAAATAACTTTAATTTAATTTAAATTAATCAGGACTAATCTAATTTGTTTAATCTTGACTAATTAAATTAAAATAAAATATCAGTGTCTACAAATGCCCCCTACTTCAAGGCTTGGTTGGGTATCGATTGTCAAATATCGTAAACAAGGCTTGAAGTATTGACATCCATGTCTGCAACTTTGCATGCCGTATAATTGGAAGAGACACAATTAAACCCCATGCTCTCTTGAGTTTGAAGTAAAACCGGTAGAACAGACTCGGAAATATCACTTTAACCCAACTTTTAGAAACTTCCTTGACATAATTTGGCAATCAGCAATTTCCATATCGCTTGGCGTTGCTAAGCCAAAAGAAAATACCATATAACTCTAAAGAACATTTTACAAGGCATTGAATTTTACCAAAGTTACAATCGGCAATTTCCAAATCAATTAAAAGCCATTAGCCACGTAACACTTGCAAGCTATAATAACCAAAATATGACAATAGTCTAGTTATTGCCAAAACTGATTCATCCAAATCACACGGCATGGCTCACATTAATAATTACTACAACCGACTTCAAAAGACTGCAGTTGCCAAAAACAATTTGACATACGCCCACTGTATTAAGACATTAAGACGTCTATTTAAAGAGATTCTTCGGGCCAAAATTTCCATGCTAGAAGTCAAAGAATTAAGCCATACTTAGCAGGAGAACACATCACCGAAGGTCTGCATCTTCCAGGTAACTATGAACTTCCACATTTGTCGTTTTCGTCAGCCTTATTTCCAATGATTATCGTTCCCGCTGCTATGAACTTAAGTACAAAATTTCTTTGCTTTCTTTGGGCCTCCCAATTGCTCGCTGAAATTAGGTATGTCTTTCATGCTTGTGACGTACCAGGACTTGTACCTTTTGTTTTGTGCCAACTTGACAACGAAACAGGTAGCAACTATTGAAAAAGGAAGCTCTTTTGATCCCTTTGTGAATTGCCGAAAGGTACCCCAAAGCCTTCACTTTCTTTTGATTGTCATGTATGGAATTTCGGTGGCTGACTCTTGAATTTTTAATATTCTATTATGGCTGAAACCTTTATAGACGTATTTTACCTTCAAGTGAAACCCATATAGTTGCTATGTCTTCCCAAGTAATCACAAGTGATTAAATAATTTTCTTCCGCACGCAATATGGTCGCACATAACAACTTGCCAAAATTCTACTAAAGCGTCTGCCATGCATATTGACAACTTGTATTGTGCCTTTGCCGTTTTCAACTTGGGTGATTTTTTTTGAAGCTTCTAGCTGATGAATTATGTCCATGGCTCCAACCCATTCACGCATTGATTTGACACTTCTCTTGCCACAAAAATTTTTTTTTTTTTGGAGTTAATAGTTGCTATCGTCCATGGCATGCATCTATTTAGCTTCAAATTAATTGTTCCACAATTTTTATTTTTTTTATCAGATTGCTCCAATATCACTCATAAACAAGCCGTGACATTCGCCAAAGCTTCAAGGAACTTCTTAAATTTTGGTAAGTTATCCTTCAAAATTTGTATTACCCGTCTTCTCTTTTTTTTTTTTTTATAATTTGCATGCTACTTCACCACGGTCTGTGGAGACAATAATTTCAATGATAGCCCCACAAGGCTTAGAAATCCGTGGAGGCACCAATTTCGACGATAGCCCTACAAGGCTTAGAAATTCGTGGAGGCATCAATTTCGATGATAGCCCACAAGGCTTAGAAATCTGTTGAGGCACCAATTTTGATGATAGCCCCACAAGGCTTAGAAATCCGTAGAGGTACCAATTTCGATGATAGCCTCACAAAACTTAGAATTCCGTAAAGGCACCAATTTCGATGATAGCCCCACAAGGCTTAGAAATCACAAAGCCGTTGATTTATATAGCATCTTTGAGCAAATCACTTATGGATTCCCATGGTCATTGTGCTTGAAGAGCTTCATTTCGATTTGCAGCTCCATAGTGCTTAACAAGTCTTCTTTGATTTGTGCACTAATGGCACATAGATGAACCTTACTTAGACTTGATTCGACAGCACGCGAATGAGTTTCATTTAAACTCATATATCCATAGTGCTTTGACGGGCCATATTCTGGCTTGTCCGTCGATAAAGTCTTCAAGTGAGATGGTGCTAAATCATTGCTTTAGGCATCGCACCATTTTTTAAGATTTGCCGTAATGACCTATGCATTTTTCCAATTAAAATTGTCAACTAACCATATTGATTTTTCTTTTCAGAACCACGCCATGGTGACATTTAAAGATCTTAGTGTTTCAGACCAAAAACACCTCTTAATTGTTGATCACGTTGACAACTCTAATGAAAAGGGAACCAAATTATTAGTCCATCCTGCCATGTATGGAAATTTTGCTGAGAATTGCCCTCAACACAAGTGTCTTCACCTAAACAATTGGTCATTGGAGATTCTTCAAGATGATGGTTTAAGAGTTTATTCATTGAGATTTCTTACCCATACAAAGGATCCTAGAACGACATCTTTCCAAACTCTTGGTAGGCGCATCATTTCTAGAGAAGCACATTGGGGAAGTCTTTTAAAACTCAACGGAGAGTTTGGCTTTATTGAGAAGTATTGGGAATGGCTCAAGAACATCTTAGGAAGAAGCAAGCAGACTCTTCGAGATGCTTCCCTTTATGAAACTTTATATGCATCACTCTTTACGTATGATAGAAAGCCTAACATTGTCCGAGCATTTTGTGAGGCATGGTGTCCAGAAACTAACACGTTAAATACCTCAGTTAGTGAGTTATCACTTTCTCTGTGGGATCTACATCGATTAGGAGGACTTCTCATCATTGGCAACGTCTACGAGGAGGTTATCCCGTGTGTTAGAGAATTAATAGGTCTTGACGAAAAGAAAGTTAGATATCTTCCTCAAAATTGCGAGTACTTGTTTGCAGCTTTTCACCATCTCCAAAAAGGAGAGACCAACATGTCAGGGGTTTGTGTTGGCTAGTGGATCAATTTCTGGTTCAATGGGAAGCCCAAATATCAAAAACCAAAACCTAGAAGGTTGAAGAAAGTATCCCGTCCTCAATCTACTCAAAATCCAAATGGGCAAATTGGCAAATCGAGCAGACTTTCAGATTTAGGAGTCAATGCCTTCGACACTCTTGGAGTTAAAACTCAACTGAGAGAAGAAACATATCTCGCGGCATTTATATCATGTTGGTTGTGTGTTTTTGCTCTACCAAGTGAAGATCTCCACATTATCAGACCCACTACATTTAAGGCTGCAAGCAGAATAGCGTCTGGTTGCAAAACTTGTCTTGATGTTCCAATTCTTCTTAATATATACAAAGGACTAAATAAGATTGCACATTCACCGACTCCGGGACATTCAAATGCTTCTTTTCCAATGCATTACGTATATGCATGGTTGGTGCAGTACTTTTCAACTCATTATCTTGCTCCGGAAGCTTTGCCAGCACCTATGATGACCAATTATTTTGGAGAAGGTAGAGCTCGATACTATGATGAGAATGAAACTCGCAATATTATTCATATTGGTGACAATGTGCGATGGTCAGAAATTTCACTAGTGGGGAGCAAAAATGAATTGTTTGTTGATAATAATAAATTATCAACTCTAGAACTTGGTTATTTTCTTAGTGCGCACTCAAATTACTTGATCCTTCATGTTAAAGAAAAATTCTTGGTCGAGCCTTATAGCCCATACAGATTTGCTCGGCAATTTGGATTTTGTTAAGACATTCCAAAGGAACTTGGGGCTGAAGTACGTTCTACCAACTACGAATTAGGTCGAACGCTTTGGCGTAATTTTACTCGCAGTGGAACCAATGCAAAGGTACTCTTTCCCGCTTCTCCCTTAGATGCCAGCAAATGCATCTCGTCAAGTTTTCAGACTTGGTGGCTTAAAGCTCATGGAAAATACATGCTTGATGGTCAGAGTACCTTAGTGGCAAGTCTTCAATCGACTACGAAACATAAGAAGTCGAAAGGCAAAAACCTAGTGGATTTAACTGAACCTCCTAAAAGAATTAGTGCCCAAGAGTCAAAAAGCAAAACAGCCAAATATACAATGGAGGAAGAAAGAAACTCAAGGGGCTCAAAAGACAAGACTGCTCCACCAAAAGATGCTGTTGATAATGAAATATCTCAAAAGAATGCTTCTCGTCGCCTTTCTTCTATAGTGGTGAAGACTAATGGGCACAAGATCGTGGGTTGTCATGAAAAGAAGCGGGACAATTCTTTGCTTGAGAATGATGAGCAATCCCACAACAGTGATCAACATTGGAAGCGCAAAAAGAACAAAGTAACAACCTCTATTTTGGATAATAATGACTTAGACCCTAAAAGGTTTTTTGAAACCATTCCAGATATATCTATACCTGATATTAGCCTTCCACAAATTGTAAGATTTATTTCCATTATCTAGTTTCTCCTTGCCTTCATTTTTCGAAAATATCACATTAGTTTTGAATTTATTTAGATGTCTTTATGACAAACATCGAATCACTTTGCATGCAGTTAGATGATCTACCATTGGTATTCATTGATGATCAAGAAGCCAGTCAAGGCTCAGTTGATGAGCCTGATGCTTGCGAACTCTTAGGGAAACAAGTGTCTAAATCTCCCCAACTTGAAGATATTGGTGATAGTATCAAAAAACAAGCAAGTGAAAAGATTCAAACTTTAGACTCTGTTCCTTGCGAAGAAGAGTTGGATGCCCAATTGACTACTAAGAGAAAGAAACTCAAGATATTCGATCCGTCAATGTGGCCAAGACAACCACAAGCTTCTGAATTTTGTCCTGAAACTGTAATCTTAGATTGTCGTCAAAGTTACATTCAGATGCTGTGAAACAATCTTAAAAGATAGATATCTGGCAGACCATTGGAGCGCATGTCATCACTGGAGGCCAAAGCCCATAGTATCGTGGAAGAAATGGGAAGTGGCAATGTTATCAATCTTTCACCTTTGCAGGGTCTTTTGAAAACTTTCTTTGAAAACATTGCCCAATATGATTCTACCAAATCCATGCTTTCAGAAAAAGTTCCTGCTGAATCTTATGACAAGTTACTTGCTACTGCTGCACGTCGCCTTAATGATGCTGAAGTCTTAGCAAAACAGCAGGCTGAGAAGGTCTTGTCCTGCATGAATAGCCTTGCAGACATTGATCATGAAGAAGAAGAGTTGAAGACGCAACTTGAACTCTTTGATGCTCAGAGAAAGGAAATTTTTTCACTATTAAAGAAAGATGAGGAGGAGCTTTCTGAAAGGCAGTCTAACGTCGAGAATTTGAAAGCAGAAATCACCAAAATTGAGACTTCGACCCCATTACTGGCTGAAGAAAGTGAAACTTTGGAGAAGATGAAGGAACTACTAGAAGCAAACCGCAAGGAGTTAATAGAGTTCAAATTCTAGATTTTGGGACATTTCTTTGCCTCTTGCGTTCCTTTGTTGGGTAGACTTTTGTAGTCGATTTTTAGCAAAGGTTAGTATTAAACATGTAATTTGAATACCTTTGCTTTATCAATAAAAATCTTCAATTTTTTTTACATTTGTATTTCTTCTTCCTTTTATGCTTTATTTTACTTCTTTGCCTTAATAGTTCAAATTTAAAACTATTAAATGCACAAATTAAAGCAAACAATTAAATTTTATTTAACATAAAAGAATATTTGAAATGTATCGTTCAAATATTATGAACAAAATACATTTTATTTTCTGTATTCATTTTTTTTTGTTAGAGTAAAATTTAAGTTTTCAGAAGAAACACATGATGTGTTAAAAATGGTGTAACTGAACTTAGGAGTTACCCCCTAAGCTGCCTACGTATCCTAAAAGGGAATCAAGTCACATGTAATTCCTTGTCGTTCACAGTTTAACCTCATGCGGGATAGGAGTATCCATTTGTTTACCATCTTAGACTTGATAGAGTGTTTCAGCAGTTTAACCACATACTACACTATTGGTGGTTGCCATCCACAGTTTTAGCTCGTGTGGGCCAGGAGCAACGTGTAGTTTAGGCTCGTGCGTCGAGGAGCACTTCACTTCTTTAGGGCAAATATTGTTTTAGAAATTTTTCATTTATTGGGTCAACTTTCACACTATCTTGGTCAACCAACTTGTAGGCGCCATTTATGTAGATTTCATGAACCACATACGGTCCATCCCATTTGGACACAAACTTATCTTTGGTGCGATGTGTCATGACTATTGGCTTTCAAACAGTGAGAACCATGTCACCAATTTGAAAAGAGCGAGGACGGATCCTTTTGTTAAAAGCCTTAGAAAGGCGGGTTTGATAGCATTCAAAACTTTGTTGTACTTCCAACCTTTTTTCATCTAAAGCTTCTAACTCTTCAAGACGCAGGCGGGCATTTTCTTCTTCAGTGAGCCCATCTTGAATGGCAATCCTTAAAGATGGAATTTATTACTCAAGAGGTAGAACAGCTTCGACACCGTACACCAAGGCATAAGAAGTAGCTTGCATGGGTATCCTATGAGTGGTGCAATAGGCCTAGAGAGTTTCGCCAATTCGCTCATGCCAGTCTCGTTTTGATTTAGTCACGACCTTCTTCAACAAATTGCAAAGGGTTTTATTAAATGCCTTGGCTAAACCATTTGCCGGAGCATTATACATTGAGAACTTGTGTTGTTTGAATTTGAACTTTTCACACAACTTATCCATTAAGTTATTAGAGAACGACTTGCCGTTATCAGTTATGATATATCGAGGTACTCCATAACGGTAGATGATGTTAACGCGAATAAAATTCACAATATCTTCCTTTCTCACTTGCTTGAGTGGCACAGCTTCAACCTATTTAGAGAAGTAATTAGTAGCAGCCAAAATGTATAGATGTTGAGCAGATGACTTTGGCAATGGTCCAACCACATCAAGTCCCCAAGCATGAAAAGGCCATGAAGGTGCAGTTGGATACAATGATTCGGAAGGTTGATGAATGTAATTTGTATGAAATTGGCAGGCTTGGCACTTTTGAGCATATTTTATACAATCTTTGACCATCGTAAACTAATAGTAACTCATCCTTTTGACATGAAAATGTAATTTAGGACCAAACTGATGAGCACCACAAATCCTAGAATGAGTTTCTTCCATGGCTTGGAATGCTTCATGCTCTCCTAGGCAGCGCAAGAATAGACCATCAAATGAACGTCGATACAATGTATCATTGTAAAAGATGAATCGAGGTGCACGACGACGAATATCTGTACTCCTTCGTGCATCATTCGGTAACCTTACCGTATTTGAGATATTCGACAAGTGGTTGTCTCTAATCCTCGTTTTCAATTTCACGGATAGAGATAGCATGAATTTCAATTTCTTCATACTTATCTTCATCAAACAATGGCAGAAACACCCACTTTCGACACACAGGAACTTGCATCTCATGACTAGATAATGCAAGTGTTGAAGCGAACATGGCTAATGCATCAGCTTGCTAGTTCTCTTTTCTTGGTACGTGCTCGACGGTCACACCTCCAAGCCATCCAATGAGTTGTTTGGCATAGTTACGATATGGGATCAATTCTGGCTTCTTAACTTCATAGCTTCCCATGAGTTGATTAACAACTAATTTCGAATCTCCATAAACTTGAATATCAAGTTGTTTCATGTCAACAGCCATTTCAAGTCCAAATATGAGTGCTTGATATTCAGCGACATTATTTGAACAACGTTGAGTCAACGCAAAAGAATATGGTAGAACTTCTTTGTCAGGGGTTATAAAAATAACTCCAGCACCAGCTCTGTTACGATGAGCAGCACCATCAAAGTATATTTTTTACGGTGGACGAATTTTCACGAGAAGTACGTTTTCATCAGGAAGATCATCACACAGCTCCCATTCAGCGGGAATTGGATGGTTAGCTAGAAAATCTGTAAGAACTTATCCTTTTATTGCTTTTTGTGGAACATAAATAATCTCAAATTGTTGCAATTGGAGATATCACCTTGCCAGACGGTCAGAGAGAACTGATCGACTCATTACATATTTAATGGGATTTGCCTTGGAGATCAGGCGTACTGTATGAGCTTGAAAGTAGTGTTTCAATTTTTGAATGGCGAAAATAAGAGCTAAGCACAATTTCTCAATTGGAGAGTAATTAAGTTCATTTGGAGTCATCGTCCTACTCAAGTAGTATAAAACCACTTCTTTGCCCTCTACATTTTTTTGGACAAGTAATGCCTCCACAGATCATTCTTGTGCAGCTATGTAGAGGATTAATGGCTTTCCATGTATTGGCGCAGTCAAGACGAGTATTTTCATGAGATATGCCTTGATACTTTTAAACGCATTTGAGTAAGTCTCATCCCACACAAAAGGTACACATTTCTTCATAATGCGACTAAATAGTTGACACCTCCCAACCAAATTTGATATAAACCTTCGGAGATAAGCTAACATCCCTTGCAAGCTCTTTAAATCATGAATATCTCGCGGTTCTGGCATCTTCATTATAGCATCTATTTTGGCTTGATCAATTTCAATGCCACGATGGCGAACCACAAAATCAAGAAATTAGCTAGAGGTGACTCCAAAAGCACATTTAAGAGGATTCATCAGTAGTTGATACTTTCTTAGTCGATCAAATACTTCTCTCAAATCATCTAGGTGATAACTTCTTTTTCTTGATTTGACAACCAAGTCATCAACATAGCATTCCACATTTTTATGGAGCATGTCATCAAAAATATTTTGCATGACTCTTTGATATGTTGCTCCAGCATTTTTCAGTCCAAAGGGCATAACCTTATAGCAGTAAATGTCTTTGGGGGTGCGAAATGCAGTAAACTCCTCATCTTCAGGTGCCATGCGAATTTGGTTGTAACCGGAAGAACCATCCATAAATGATAGTGCCTCGTGTCCAGTTGTTGCATCAATCATAAGCTCAGTTATAGGAAGCGGGAATTCATCCTTTGGAAAAGCATTGTTGAGATCTCTAAAATCAACACAGACACAAATTTGCCCATTCTTTTTTCGCACAGGGATAATGCTCGAAATCCATGTAAGGTATTTGACTTCACGGATAAACCCAACTTCAATGAACTTGTTCACTTCGGCTTCAATTGAGGGAATTAAATCAGGTCTGAATCACCTTTAAGCTTGTTTAACTGGACAAGCACCTTGTTTGACTGCTAGGTGATTGACGGTCACTTTAGGATCTAAATCAGGCATTTCTTTGTAACTCCATGCAAAAACGTCACGGTATTCTTGTAAGAGCTTGATATATGCATTCTCTTTCTCAGGGCTCAAAAGAATACTCACATAAGTTGGACGTGGATGCTCGAGAATACCCAAATTAATTTCCTTTAATTGATCTACAATTGCTTTTACACTTTCTTCGAATTCACATAGAGTTTCTTCAGCATCTTCTTCTCCACAGCTTTCATCGTCAATTGCAGCTATATGGTTACAAGAGGCTATGCTCTCTTCATCATCTTCTTTAACTATAGTGCGCACTATGGTATACTCCTTAACCTTCAATACACTTCCATAATGCACAATAAGATTGGTATATCTTTTCATTCTTGAAGGAATAAGACTACCATATCTTTGTGCATTATAATCGGGAGATAATGGTGGTTCAAACTCCTTGATCAATTTGTCAATTCTTTCTTTTATCGACTGAGAACTTTTTACTTTTCTTTTTTTCGGCCCCAACCTTTTAAAAACTGAAATACGTGAAGTTTTGCCCCTTAGTCGATCAATTGGTTTTGAACCATCAACGTTTGACAATGCTTCATCTTCAACAAAAATTTAGTGGTTATTCGCCCTATTAAATTTAATGCGAACTGGAGCTTGCGGGGAATAACCAAGGCCAGTTTTGGAGCTTGCAATAGCATACATTTTCTCTCTTAGCATCTTTTGAGTGGAATTCAGTTCATGAACTTTTGCACCAACAGTTTCAGGCAGTAAAGAACTTAATGATGTAGAGTTTTTCAGATCGTATCCAACTTTAGCAAGGAGTCTATAGGCGTTGGGATCGAAACTTTCTTTAGTTCTTGAGCTTGGCAGGGCATTATACTCAACTTTTGGTTCCTCCGATGGACGGATAAATCCCTTTAGTGGAAATGGTGACCTCTTGACGGTATCTAACTTTGTCACAGAAAAAGTTAGGTCTTTCAAGGCTTCATGTTTAGTTAAAGACGATTGTTCTTCTTTCCCTTTTAATTTTGGAACATAACGAAGAATGATAGGTCCATCACTTGATGATGGAGTAGTTACGCCTTGAACATTTTTCGTAGTAACATGTTTCTCATTCTTCAAAGTGGACTCTATGGTCAAATTTAAAATATCGAAATTTTGAGTTTCACTCACACTTGATGGTAGATCATCGACATCCTTTGCGTCACAGACTCTAAGATAAAATTTAGTATTAGTAAAATGTGATTCAAATTCAGTGAATGACTTGTCATTAGCTATCACCTTTTTCACTACGCTTTCTTGGGAGTATTTAAAACATTGATGAAATGTTGATGGTACAACCCCATTCTCATGGATCAACGGCCTTTCCAAAAGTATATTGTATGTTGTCTTGGCATCTATGACGTGCAGTAATACTTTTGAAGCCATTCCATCAATCATTATATCAAGTTTGACAATCCTGATGGCTCTTTGCCCCTCTTGGTTGAAACCTTGGATCATCAATCGGCTATTGGACAGTTCATCAATGGAGATGCCAATATTTTTCAAAATTCGCAAAAGTAAAATGTTGACTGCAGAGCCTCCATCAATTAGAATTCTGTTTACATTTTGCTTATGAGTGTAGCCAGTTACAAATAATGGACGGTTGTACGGTGCAAATCCAAGCAATAAATTTTCATCATTAAAGACAATTGTTGCAGCGCATTTCATGAATGCTTTTGTAGCAATGGTAGAGTTCTCGTTCATATCAACTTTTTTCAACCAAAATATCATTAGAATTGACGACATTGCTAGACTTGTAGTCATCAATTGGGAAAGATGGGTCAGGTGAGGATGAGCTGCCTTCAGATAGGGTTTTGCCTTTTGAATTAGAATAGTAGACTAAAAAGTCATACTTTCCAGAAGGTTCAGAGAGTCTTCCAACGGAGGGATCTCCAATTTCGAGTAACTCTTCCGTTCGCTTTTGACTCTGAGATTTCTTTTTATTTAACTTTTCCTTTCTTGATGTTTCATCATCTTCGTACCAAGCATCAAAAGCACCTTGTTCACAGGCATCACAATTACAGAATGGGTCAAAATATTTGTGATCACCATTGTTGAAAGAATAGACAGGATTTCCCACTTCGTCTAAATGATCAATCGGAACTCCCTTGAGTGGCTTTAGTCTTTTGATTGGCTGAACTATGTTCACTTTGGAGTTACCATCACCAGCATGTTACGGAAGAGACGAGTCTTTATTGTCAATCGAAGCAATCTATTCTGTGGGTTCTTTAACAGAAATAGAGATTTTCTCTTTGGATTCATCAACAAATTTGTTATCTCGAGGGTCTATAGGGTTGATTATATTGCATGAGGCCAGTTTGTCATCAGTAAAAAATCCCTTTGGCATGAAATCTCCCAATGTAACCGGACGACGAATCTTTTGTAAGAACTCATAATTTGTTCGAACCTTGGAGACGACACCTTTCTTTTCTGTTGTTCTCGTTTTTCTCTTCCAAATCATCTTACTCCTTGTCAGTGACTTATTTGTCTTATTAGTCAGATGAGAGCGTCGCCTCCTTTTGTGAGTAACAAGGATCCATCCTTCCTCATTCGTGTCATTTCGCTTTGAGATTGTAGATTCAACATCTTCTTGTTCAGAAATCTCTTCAATAATTAAGGGAAATGTGGTTGGCTTGACTTCCACATGAGAGAATGACCCAAACGCAACGACAGGCGGGTTGATTGATGAAGTAGCTTCTCCAGTTTTCACGATAGGCTCTTCAACTCCCACAGGTTTTGCTGAAATAGAGCCAATTGTAGTTTGGTGTGTACTAACTTTTTCTTCTTCAAGCAAGATTTTTCCTTATCTAGCCAACTCCATGACTTTGTCTTTAAAAACAAAGCATTTTTCTACAGGATGGTCAACCAAGCAATGCTATTTGTAATAATTTGGATCATCAGTCCTTTTTGCTTCGCTTGGTCGCTTCATCTCGGGCAGTGTAATCAGATTCAACCTCAGCAAATCATCGAACATGCCAGGGACATCAGAATCAAAAAACGGATACTCCTTTTCTTGCATGTCTTTGAAGGTTAACGGTTTCTTCTTTTGTTCTTGACGAACATTGACCTTCTCATCTTCTTTTTTTACTGTTTTAGGTATAACCTTGAAGGATGCTACACTTGTAGCCAATGACTCTTTCTTTTCACTTTTGACAAGAGGTTTACCTCCCTTTTTCATCTCTTTCTTTTCTTTACTTTTGCAAGGATCAGGAACAGATGGCTCTTGTCCCCTAAGATTAATCTCCAGATTATGGACCTTTGTTGTCAGTTTATTGAAGGTCTCTAGCTGTATCCCTTGCAAAATATAACGAAGCCCCCAGTGCATGCCTAGAATGCACATCTCAATAGCAGACGACTCAGACAATCGATCTTTACTATTAAGACTAAGAGTTCACCAACGATCAATGTAGTCGACAACAGGTTCATCCTTCTATTGACGAGCATTCGAGAGCTCGGTCATGCTAACAGTCCGTCTTGTGCTATAGAACCTATTGAGAAATTCTTGCTTAATTGCTCCCAAGTGTCAATGGATCTAGGTTCAAGATCAGTGTACCAGTCAAACGCATTGCCTTTCAATGAACGCACGAATTGCTTGACTAGCAAATCTCCATCAGTGCTAGCGTTATTACATGTTTCCACAAAATGTGCGACATGTTGCTTGGGGTTTCCTTTGCCGTTGAACTGTTGAAACTTGGGAGGTTGATATCCAGCAGGCATCTTAGACTATCAACTCTTGCAGTATAAGGTTTGGCATAAGAGTGGGATGACTTTGAGACTCCATTAAACTTGTCTTTGATTGTTCCTTCAATGAATTCCTTGAGGTGATCAACGTGAATTGTTTCATCGGCAGAAACAGAGACGTGTTTTGTTGGATGTGACTTTGAAGTCTCCTTTTCCTTGGAAGAAGTCTCCATATCGTCATGGGTTTCTGTTTGCTTCGACCCAAAAGGACTACTTTCATCGCCATTCTCGATCTTGCCCATCAGTTTCGCTATCTTTGCATCTTGGCTTTGTACGTGTGCAACGAGTCCTTCCACAAGTTTGGTCATGTGAGCCAATTGCTCTTCAAGAGTTGTGGTGTTTGTCATCATCACGGGCATCACCACACAAGTTGTTGAATGAGTCAAGCAATCAATGTGTGTAGCATGGGTGCCATGGTCACCATCTTTAGTTGGCAAAGTTGTAAAAATCTCCACCAAGGTAGCAGTAGGATCCTCCTTTGCCTTTTGTGCTAAGGCCTTCATTTTGCTCCTTGTCATTGGTCCAGCATATGGCACCTCTTGACTTGCAGTAGCAGAGAAGATTGAATCTCCCACAGCAATAGTTTTGGAATAGACATCGGAACCACTTGCTTTGATTGAATCCATTGTCAACTTCGTTGAACAGGATCTTGCAGGAAGAGAAGAGATGAGAGGCAGAGATTGTTCCACTAGGCGTGCCAGAAATTTGTACACACAAATTTCGTGTCTACGAATAAAAGATAAGAAAAATTGCACAAATTGAATTTATTAATTTCAAAATAAAAAAGTTACATTCTCTGGATGAATTTTTTTATAAAAGAAATTATCCTCTGATTCTTCTCTTCACGAACATTTAATTCAAGAGCCTAAAAAGGCTTGTTCTTGAATTAAAATCGGATTCTTCGTAGGAAACGGTTGATTTGATTTTGTCATCTCGAACATTTGAATCTTGGATCTTCAAGCCTCCAACATGAACACAGAAACTTGGTTGAATTCGAACTTGGATTTGAGGATTTGATTTGCACTTGAACTTGGGCTTGAGAGACTTGAGAAAGAAATCTCTAAAGAATTTGGTAGAGGTTTCTCTAAACTTTTGGAGAATTTGTCATATCTCCTAACTTGAGTGGAGAGAGCCCTTATTTATAGCTAAGATTAGGGTTCAATTGGCTTATAAGGAAACTCTCTAAAATTCTCCACCAATTTAGATTATTTGTGGCTTAAGAAACCTATTAAAGTAAACTTTAATTAATGGGTTGGCCCAAATAATCCAATATGAATTAATAAAATTAATTCACTTTTAATTTAGTGGACATTATACTTGAACTTAAGGCCCATATATCAATGGTCCAACTTATAGATCCAAACACAAATGAATTTTGAGAACATTAAAGTTTGACTTGAGACTCACATGTCAAATGTCTGATTTATAAGCCCAAATACAAATGGACTTATAAAATAACTTTAATTTAATTTAAATTAATCAAGACTAATATAATTTGTTTAATCTTGACTAATTAAATTAAAATAAAATATCAGTGTCTACAATCACATTTCAAGAACATCTTCACACACACACTCCACCAAAAACACACATCACATTTCGAGAACATCTTTAAACAAATACATACTCCATCAAGAACATACATCACATTTCAAGAACATCTTCAAGCAAATACACACCGCACCAAAAACATATACTACACTTCTTTACACAAACACACAATATACCAAGAACACACACCATACTCTAAAAACACCTTCATACAAATACACACTATACATTTTTATACAAATACACACCATATACCAAGAACACACTATCTTCACGCACATATAGACACACACTGCCCAAGCACACAGTCATACACACACCCGCACGGCCAAAACAATCACTAAAACCGCTGCAAAATGGCCCCAAGAACAACCTCCAAAAACAACCTTCAAATGCCATCCATCACCACCTCCAAACCAGGACTTTCAACCCCATAATAGCCCCAAATTAAACCTGCAATTTCAACTCCAAAACAACCAAATTTCTGCAAAAACAATCCCCAAAACCCCTGCAAAAACAGGCCGAAATCACTGCAAAATTAGCCCCAAAACACAGCAAAAACAGCCTAAAAACACTGTAAGAATCCTGCAAAAATGGTCCCAGAAAACCTGCAAAATCACAGCAAAACTTCACCAAATTGCAGCCTTAATCGCAGCTCAAAAATGACAAAAAACTGCGATTCAAATCAGCCCAAAAGCAGCCCATAACCACCCTCACAAACTCTAGCAGTCAGCCACCTAAAATCACTGCAAAACAGTCTAAAAACCTGCACAAAGCAACCACAAAAACAGCCCAAAAACCTGTACAAAAACAACCCCCAAAATCCCTGCAAAACAGCCCAAAAACCTGCACAAAACAACCACCAAAACAACGCTTTAATTGTAGCAAATCAACCACCCAAAATCAATTAAAATGCAAGTCCTCAATTCTACTACAGCCCCAGCCCAAACCATCATAACCACCAACCACGGACACAAACCAAATTGTTGTCTTCACCGTTGCAGCTCCGTAACTACAACCCACCAGTGTCACACTGAGAGGCCTAATATCTCGGCCAAACAAGGTACAATGTCTCAGTCCCTCTCTCAGATTCATGTATGTGGATGGAGATTAGGTTGTATGTTAATACTTTGTTTACAAATTTGAGTGGATTGATGTTTTGCTTTGGTGAAAATTAAGGGGGAAGGCTCACAGACCTTTATCTCTTTGACTACGTGTGGACATTGATTTGAAGACTTCCTTGTTTGATTCTGGAATTAGAACTTCAAAGTTTAGGGACGAGGATGATGAAATTTAGGAATTGGGTTTTGGTGTTCTAAGAAAATGTTATGGGATATATTTCTTGAGGAAATGTTGTTTTTTTTTTTTTTTGGGTTAAAGAAAATGGATGGGTTTGGTTCTTTTTTTTTCTCTCTTTTTTTATGACTTCAGTACTTTACTTGGTTTAATAAAAAAGTTAGAGACTTAATTTTGTTTGTGAATTTAGTTGTTTATTATTGTCATCATCACCATTATTATTTGATCAATAGTGGCTGTTTTGTCTGCGAGTTGAATTCAATTTATTTTTAATTTAGTAGTTAAGCTAATTCATTAGTTTGGTTAATTGTAAATTAACTCCTAATGCTAGATGATATTGTCAATTAGTCCCAATATTTTGCTAGATTTGTCAATTTAGGCCCAATACTTTGGTGGAATTTTCAATTTAGTCCTTAACACTTGCTGGAATCCTAATTTTAGGGCCCATCAATTGCTGAAAATTGTAATTTAGTCATTTATATGTTGCTGTAATTTGTTTTATACTCCCATTTGTTGCTGAAATTTGTATTTTAGTACTTCTAGTTGTTAGAATTTACGTTTTTGCTCCCCAATTTGCTTCAATTTGCATTTTGCCCCTAGACTTGTGTGAAATTCCAATTTTTCCCCTTCATTAGTTAGAATTTTCAATTTTTCCCCCTAAGCCTCCTTAGGTTCATACTACTGTTTTCTAGTCCCCTTAGTTTCATACAATTTATATTTTACTCTAATTTTGTTAGGATTTCGTATTTTAGCCTTTATTTGTTTATACCGAGGTACCTTGACATTTTTGTTGTGTTCTTAAACATTTGTATTGGGTCTTAAAAAGAGGTACTCATATTCCTTGTTAATTTCTCTCTATGTGCTCCAATGTATTTCAATGTGATATTTTTATGCATTTTCTTCACATGTTTCTTATTTTACATGCTTTTTGCGTATTTGTTTAATTTATGTTATTTAATTTCAAATTTTATTATTTGGCAAAAAATGTATTGTTTTTGTATTTAGCTAGTCAATGAAATAGTTAGATAATATTTCTCACATTTTTAGCACAAATTTTGTATTTAGATAGCAAGAGTAATAGATAGGTCGTTTTTACTTTTTCTCTCTAAAAATTGTAGCTAACCCCCCAATGTAATAGTTAAGCCTTATGTGCTTGTGTGTTTATTTGTTTTACCATTTTTCTTAGGATTTGCATCTAGATATCATACTTACGTGTTATGTGCTACTATGTGCTCTTATATGTCTTTATATGTTTATTTGCTTTCAATTTATGTTTTATTATTTTGATTTATGTTTTATTAGTTCTTATTATTCCGTCACCACACTAGTCCAATGCTAGTTGTAACTTTATCGTTTCTCCACTAGTCCAACGCTATTGGAAATCCTTTGAAAGGGCTAGTCGAACGCTAGACCCTTAGGGCATTTTAGTACTAAGTGCATTCGTGTGTATTTTACATCATTTTACACACTATTTCCTTTTTAGTTTTTCATCATTTTACATGATTTTTATATATGTATATAATCATCATCATTATCTATTTTTAAGTATTTGACAGTGCATAACAATTAAGTTGCATTTTCATTTCAACTTTTAGAACATTTGTGTGATTCAACTAGAAATAGTTACATACTCACGTGGAAAGCGGTGGCGTACATGCTGTTTCTCCCTCCGTGAGTAAGAACATTCAGTCACGAGTTATTAGTCTTCCGTACCCGTTATGATGCATCCCTACTTTCTTCAACCACTTATTATCTATATTATTATTTTTCTTTTCTTTTGCATTTCATTTTGCATAGACACTCGTGACTCTCTCGATGTCTCGAATTGAATTTCGTAATTAATGCGATAATTCCAACCAAGCATCGATGGGACATTTCGACCCTCTCGATACTCACATTTAGATTTAGGATTTGCATTCATATAGACACATTCGAACGCAATAGAACTTAGGGTTAATTTTGAAAATTTTGATTAAATCTCGCAACTAGTCTCGATTAGGTAGAAAGGGTACTTTAGGTGCGAGCTTCTGCCTTCTCTTTCTTCAAATATGACTCCTGAATCCTTTTTTCTTGTTTTTTCATAGACCGGAGTCGAAAAAGGATTTTCAATATTTTTTCTAAAATTTTTGTTTTTGTTTTGTTAAGTGATTTTTCGGGTGACTTAGTACACCCCAATTTTATACCAAGTGGCGACTTCATTTTTTTCATAAAATCTTTTTTCTAAAAATTAGTTGGCCAAAACTGTAACACTTTTAGTCTCGACTTTATTTTCTTTTTAAATACCATTTTTTTTCTAAAAAATACTTTTTCACTAAAAATCTAATTTTTTTCGCACACACGCACAGTTTTTTCTAAAACTTTCTTTTCAAAAAAGGTTATTGGACTGGACTACCTTTTCAGGGTGATACAGCCTCGAACCCCACCGTGTGCACATTGATTTTGGGACACGACATGTTAGAACTGGACAGGGCTAAAATTGCGACGTCTCGGGTTCGCATTTATGAGAAAATGATAATTTGCCCTAGCTTTGCAAAAAGAAAAATGAGTGTCCTTTTACATGTATTCCTGAGAAAGCAACTATAAGAACCTTATTCCACACGTTAGCTACAGGTCATGAATTTTTATCGAATTGATTGTTGATAATGATTTTGTGCCCCACATTTGGAAAATAAAACGTTGTGTCCTATTAAATGAATTTAGGAGGAAGCTTAGTTCGACGAGAAATAAATAAAGAAATGATCAACTAGGAAACTCTCCCAAGCAAAAGACCGTAATGAGTAAAGTCGGAACAAAAGAATTAGGAAAATTTTCTTGAATATATGTATTTACCAAATTTTCACCTCTGGATACTCTTGGAATCTTGGAATTTATCACACTTGGAATTTTGGAATTTACTGTAAAAGTCAAAGTCTATAGACTTTTTTCTCATATAATCAACTCAACTTGGTTGGGTTAGCTATTGCAAAACTTTTAAAGGCTAAGTAGAGTGGGAGGTTAAGGGTTCGAAACATGCTTCCCATAAAAAATTTAAATGGGTGCACAATGCACCTGTTTGGTCCGATGGTGATTCAGTTCCTATCGGTTTCCTCTAGGCCTAGTTGGGCCTCCCCCTATGGAGTAGGTTATGATAGAATACTATGGATGGCACGCGCGTGCGCGTACACACATACACACACACACACACACACACACATATATATATATATAGAGAGAGAGAGAGGAGAAGAGTGACTTTTTTCTTATACTCAACAGTAAGAGAGTTAGATGAGATATTATTTGAGAAAAAAAATAAATTACAACAAATAAATTCCAGCATTTTCACCAAGTTAAACAACTAATGGTGACTCACCTAAAAGTCAGTCATATCTTTCAATTCTCCAAATATATTATAAGAATAAACCTCAGGAAAACAAAAATAAGATGTTACGGGTTCTTTTTTCAATTTATAGAGGATAAAGGTCATTTGCGCTGCCTTTGGAAAATTAAGGGGGTACTTGGTTTGAGGGGATGGGAATCATAGAATGGAATCAATCTTTTATCTCCTGCTTGGATTAGGTCTATCGAAATGAGCTTTTGGGAATTATTTTTGAAAATTTGGATGCCTCATTCCTTAACTAATTAGAGGGTTTGGAGAAAACTCTCAAACGATTTCCTTCCAAACCCATCAGTTACTCTTTTAGAACTCTCTCCTTCGGCAAACCCTTTGAACTCTCTCTATCTCCTCTGTTAGACAGTCGCTTCTCTCTCTCTCTCTCTCTCTCTCTCTCTCTCTCTCTCACACACACACACACACAAACACACGTACATATAAACACTTTGTGAGATAATTTGCAAATTTGCAAATCTTCACAAAGAAACAATCTGATCATAGCCGCGGCTACGGGCGCGGCTATCATCAGAAAGACTAGTTGATGTTAATCAACCTTTTGATCATAACCGTGACCCTAGCTGCACCATGGGTACGATCAGAAAGGTTAACTGCATTAACGGAAATATTGTTTTGAAGAGTTGTGAGTTTTTGAACTCTTCATTTGAAGAGTTGTGAAGTTTGGCACGATTAACTACCATTCTAGACTGATTCAAACTTGAAATAACTCTTCAAAACACCCCAAAAGTGTATATAAAAGAGGATTAAAAGGGAGATTAATATATACAACACTTTGTTTTGAGAGAATAAGTAGAAAAGCTTTGTTGTATCCTGAAGAAGATTGTCTTCATAATAGGGCAAATTCTTCTTAAGGATAGTGATTCCTCACGCCTCAAAGCAACCAAATTACTTAGTGTTTATTATTTTTCCTAACAATCTTAAGAAGAATTTTTGCAATGGAGAATGAAGGAAATAGTCTTAATGTAAGAAATAGTCACAGTGTGACTATGCAATATCAGAATCATGCCGAAGTGATCAAGTTAGATCGTTTCAATGGCACAAACTTCACAAGATGGAAGGACAAGATGATGTTTCTTCTTACTGCAGCAAAAGTATTCTACATACTTGATCCTAACTTGCCAAAGATTACTGATCCTAAGTTTGATGATTCACAAGAAGTGTTAAATGCAAGGAAGAAGAGAATGGAGGATGAGACCGTGTGTAGAGGACATATTTTGTCATCTCTCACAAATCGCCTATATGATCTCTACAGTGCAATGAAGTCACCGTTTGAAATTTGGACAGCATTGGAGACCATGTATAAGCATGAGAAGAGAGGTACGGATAAGTTTCTGGCATTAAAGTATTTAGAGTTTAAAATGCTTGATAAATTGCCTATTATGGATCAAATACATGAGTTACAAGTGTTAGTCACTAAATTAGGAGAATTGGATATAAAAGTTCCAGATTCTCTTCAAGTGGCTATGATTTTTTCCAAACTTCCTTCATCTTGGAATGATTATAGGAAGAAAATTCTGCATGATTCTAACATGCAAACAATTGGAAAATTTCAAACTCGTTTGCAAATTGAAGTAGAAAATCACAATAGAGATGCAATGTTAGTCATGCCTAACGTAAATATAAAAGAGGCAATGACCAACGTTGCACAAGATGATAGTCAAACTTCTAGTAAAAAGAAGCTTCAGGCTAAGAAGAAAAAGAATGCCTTCAAAAAGTCAAGCAATGACAACAAAGTGAAGAATTGTATCATTGTGGAAAGCTTGGGCATCTTATATGCAATTGTAGGTATAAGAATGCAAAGAAGTTTGAACCTGAAAATTTCAACAAAGCCAACATTGTTGAAGATCAAGTGAAGGATCTTGTGGCAATGGTGAGTGATATGCACAATGGAATGATAACATAATTGAACATGGTTGCTACAACTAAATCAATGGATTGGTGGCTTGATTTTGGTGCATCAATTCATGTGTGTAATGATAAGGGACACTTTTCTTCTTACAAAGAACTAAAGGGACAAGAAGAAGTGTTGATGGGAAATCATGTTACAGCAAAAGTTTTGGGCAAAGGGACAGTTGATTTGAAGTTTACATCTGGAAAGAGTCTAAGTTTGCTCAATATGTATCATGTTCCCGAAATAGGGAAGAACCTTGTTTCTGCTAATTTGCTATGTAAAAAGGACTTTAAAGTAGTCCTTGAGTCTGATAAGGCTATTGTAACTAAGAATAATGTATTTGTAGGCAAAGGGTACTCTTGTGATGGTATGTTCAAACTAAGTGTTATCAATGAAATAAATAAAGTATTTGCCTATGTTGTTGAGTGTTCTTCTTTACTATGGCATGCTAGACTAGGACACTTAAGTTTTAAATCTTTAAAGTTTATGTCTAAGCATGGTTACATTTCTTGTCTAAATGATAAAAACAATGATAAATGCTAGACTTGTGTGCAATAAAAAATGACAAGAAAACCTTTTCCAAAGGTTGAAAGAAACACACATTTACTTGAACTTATACATTCTGATATTTGTGAATTAAATGGTGTTTTAACTAGAGGTGGGAAAAGGTATTTTATAACTTTTATTGATGATCACTCAAGATTTATATATGTTTATTTAATAAGAACAAAAGATGAGGCATTTGATAAATTCAAAGAGTTCAAGTCTATGGTTGAAAATCAAAAGGAAAAAAGGATCAAAATTCTACGTAGTGATAGAGGAGGAGAATACTTTGGTGGACTATTTTCTCAATTTTGTGAAGAAAATGGTATAATTCACCAACAAACAGCACCATGATTCTCCTCAACAAAATGGATTGGCTGAAAGGAAAAATCGAACACTTGTTGACATGATTAATACCATGTTAATAAGTTCAGGATTATCATATAATCTTTGGGAAGAAGCTCTTTTAACAGCTTGTCATATTCATAATAGAACTCCCTCAAAGAAGTTTAAAATTTCTCCATATGAAAAATGGAATGATAGAAAGCCAAGATTGGACTATTTTAGAGTGTGGGGTGCATTGCCTATTACAAAGTACCTGATCCACAAAGAACTAAAATAGGTCCAAGAGGCATCAAAAGTGTATTTGTTGGATATGCTCAAAACTCTAAAGCATATCGATTATTAGATTTGCAATCTAATATTATTGTTGAATCAATACACGTTGAGTTCTTTGAGAACAAATTTATATGTGATGCTGTTACTCCACAACAAATTTTAGATAATGAAAATGGTGCTTCCACTAGCCAAATTGCTAGTGAGAAAAGAAAAGAAAGAGATATAACATTTGAAAATATGGAATCACGTAAGAGTCAAAGGTTGAGAAAAGAAAAATCATTGGGCTCGGATTATGTGATCTATTTAGTAGATGGCAATAGAACAAGTGTTCTAAATAAGGTTCCATTTCTCTTTCATGTAGAAGATGATCCTAAAACATATAAAGAAGCTATATCTTCTAGAGATGCAGCCTTTTGGAAAGAAGCTATGAATGATTAAATGGATTCTATAATTAGCAATGGAACTTGGAAATTAGTAGAATTACCTCCTGGCTCTAAACTTGTTAGGTGTAAATGGGTATTTAGAAAGAAATACAATACCAATGGCTCTATTCAAACCTTTAAGGCTCGATTAGTAGCTAAAGGTTTTACCCAAAAGGAAGGTGTTGACTACTTTGACACTTATGCTCCAGTTGCTAGAATAACTTCTATATGGGTCTTGTTTGCATTAGCATCCATATATAATTTACATGTGCACCAAATGGATGTTAAAACTACATTTTCAAACGGTGATTTAAAAGAAGAAGTATATATGCAACAACCTGAGGCTTTTATACTTCCTGGGAACGCAAATAAAGTTTGCAAGTTAATTAAATCATTATATAGATTGAAACAAGCCCCTAAGCAATGGCATGAGAAGTTTGACACTATGATTTTATCAAATGGATTCAAGCATAATAATGCTGATAAATACTTGTACTCAAAGTTTACTAAGGATTATGGAGTAATAATTAGTCTCTATGTAGATGATTTATTGATTTTTAGTACTGACTCCTATGGAATTAAAGAGACCAAAAAGTATTTAACTTCAAGTCTTTCAAATGAAAGATTTGAATGAAGTTGATACAATTTTGGGGAATAAAGGTAGAAAGGAATTCCTTAGGATTTGTATTGAATCAATCTCATTACATAGAAAAGATGTTAAATAAATTTAGTTACCTGAATATAAAAGAAGTAAATATTCCATATGATCCTAGTAACAAGTTAGTAGAAAATAGTGGTAGAATGGTTGAACAATTAGAATATGCAAGTGTCATTGGAAGTATAATGTATCTTATGCATTGTACAAGGCCTGACATAGCATTTTCTGTGTGTAAACTTTCAAGATATACGAGTAATCCTAGTATTGAACATTGGAAAGGTATTACTAGAATTCTAGGATATCTTAAGAAAACCATAGATTATGGTTTACACTATACTTCATATCCAGTTGTTTTAGAGGGATATACTGATGCTAGTTGGATAACAAGTGTAAATGATAATAAATCTACAACAGGTTGGATTTTCACACTTGGAGGGGGAGCAATAAGTTGGGCTTCAAAGAAGCAAACTTGTATATCTCACTCAACTATGGAATCTGAATTCATTGCTTTAGTTGCAGCTGGCAAATAAACGGAATGGCTTAGGGATTTGATAGGAGAAATAGAGTTGTGGCCACAACCAGTTCTAGCCATTCCCTTGCATTGTGACAGTGAAGCTACTATGTCTCGAGCTTACAGCAATGTATATAATGGAAAGTCTAGACACATTAGTCTAAGACATGCATATGTATGAGAATTGATGACAAATGGTACAGTAACCATTGTTTTTGTGAAATCTAGAGATAACTTAGCTGATCTATTGACAAAAGCATTGCCAAGAGATGTAGTTAAAAGAACAAGAAGTTCAATGGGGTGAAGAAACAAGATCAAAGATAACAATAATGGTAACCCAACTTTGATTTAGTTTATCTGCTAAATCATAGTTTAACGGGGAACAAGAAGTTATTGCTAGTATTTGAGTGAAACATTAGTTCTTGAGTACTAATGTAACCATTACGTTTGGAGGATGAGTAAATTCTCTTAATGAAATTGCGAATGTCTATAGTAATGGGGATAACTACAATATCACCTATATAAGCATAGAGGTGATGCCACTTCAACAAGATTTAGAATAATATCTTGTAAATGCTTATGAAGTTAGGATTAGCACATGGCTATAAAGTGATAGATCTAGTATTAATCTCTTGAGCAAAGAAGATTATTATTAAGTGTGTTATGATTTCGCTTATGACATAAGAGAGTTATAGTTTAATCTAAGGACACTAATAACTCTATTAGAAGTTTAAATCATGTTCACTAATTGGAAGTTTAAATCGAGAGATACTTCTTTATAAGCTTAATAATTATTGTGTTGTTATCCTTTTAAAGTTTATAGCGAAGATATGAAAATTTGCAAATTAGTGGGGGATTGTTAGATAATTTGCAAATCTTCACAAAGAAACAATCTGATCATAGCCGTAGCCCTAGCCGAGCCGCGGCTACGGGTGTGGCTATGATCAGAAAGATTGGTTGATTTTAATCAACCTTCTAATTGTAACAGCGGCGCGGCGGGCGCGGGTACGATCAGAAAGGTTAACTGCATTAACGGGAATATTGTTTTGAAGAGTTGTGAGTTTACTCTTCATTTAAAGAGTTGTGAAGTTTGGCACGATTAACTACCATTCTAAATTGATTCAAACTTGAAATAATTCTTCAAAATACCCCAAAAGTGTATATATAAGAGGATTAAGAGGGGAATTATAGATATACAACACTTTGTTTTGAGAGAATAACTAGAAAAGTTTTGTTGTATCCTGAAGAAGATTGTCTTCTTAATAGGACAAATTCTTCTTAAGGATAGTGATTCCTCATGCCTCAAAGCAACCAATTTACTAGTGTTTATTATTTTTTCCTAACACACTTACAATCGCTCGCTGCTTCTTCTGTTTCCCCATCAAACTTTCTCTCTCTCACTACTCTGTATATCTCTCAGTCCCTCTTATCTCTCTGTTTACCCTCTTTTTATCTTAGTTAGCCGTAATAAGAAGGCAGGCACAAGCAGCAACAGGTCATCCAGCCATCCCATATTCAAAGGAAATAAAGCAGGTGGGTTAATTCTTGTCGTATTTTCGTTGCTACTTCTATATGAATGAGTGAAGCGAAGTTGAAGGAGAGGGAAAGAGATTGGAAATGCAGCAACTAGGCAATGGAAGCAGGCTTGCCTCCTAGTTGACAACCCACCTATCGCAATTGGCTCCCTTCAATTTGTAGTACATGCTAAATTCTAGGATGCTTTTGGAATTTAAAAAGTAATGCATCTGTATAATATTTTTCTTCATTTCAATTCTAGATTGGTTTTTGTTTACTTGTATGCCTCCTTTTTTTTTTTCTTTTTGGGTAATTGCTGTCAATTTGTATTCATTGCTCAATGAAATTTAAATACTTTTGAGTAATTGTTGCTGGACTATTAAAAATGGAACTTTTAAGTTATATGATATAGTTCTATTGATAACTTAAGGTAAGGCAATCTGTGTAGTAAGATTGATGGAAAAATATTGAAGTGTTCTTATTATGTATTACTTGGATTCATTATTCACAGTGGGTGTTTGGTGTTTTTAGCAACATGACTTCGGTTTGACTGATATAAATGGTGATTGTATGGAGTGCTGTGTTTGTGTATATTTCTTGGATTATTCCTACTTTGTAACTGCATTCTAGGTAGTATGGCAATGTATGGATTTGTTGCACTAACAAAAGATATGAATCTCCAGAAAAGTGCAACAAGGGAAAGTGTTAGTAGCAATGAAGTTTGAATGATGATGTATGATGAGTATTCATGTATTTTTATTTATTTATTTTTATAATAAGCTTTATGTCAAGGGAAAAAAATGTAATTTAATTGAATCCCATTCCAATACACTTATCCAACCAAGCAACAAGAATTGGAGTGAAACTCATACCGCCAAGTGAACCAAGCATAGATATTGGAATGAAAAACTTCATTTCAATTCCAGAGTGTATGATTCCAATTCTAATTCCGATTCCAATTCCGATTCTGACTGATGAACCAAGCGCCCCTAAACATGGTTCCTTTTTATAAGCATATAAGTGGATGGTTAGTTTGGTGAGAACAAAAAAAAAAAAACAAAAACAAAAAGAAGAGCACAATTTAAGTAGGAAAATTTCAAAAAAAAAAAAAAAAGATGAGGAAATTTATAAAGGAAATTTTCCAGAAGACATGTACTTTTTTTTTTCCTAATTTTCACCTTTGGACCTTATATGAATTATGAAATTTAGTGAGAGCAATAGTATTTAAACAAAATACCTTCTAAATTTTTTATTTTAGAAAATAAAGTATAAAAATGAATTGCAAGAATTCAAAATTTGACATCTAATAGTAGAATCAATTATATTTCGATTATCTGGACTGCGAATTATTATTAGTGACAATCCGATCCCGAGCAACACACTGCTACTTTTTTCTTTTAAAAATAGTGATTATTGACAAAGCTTTTTTTGAAATTTTATACCTAAACTAACTAAGTAGAAGATAAAAAAAAGTATTGCCTTTTTCATGAGGAAATTTCTAAAAAAGAATTGCTTTTTTTTCATGAGGAAATTTCTAAAAAAGAATTGCTTTTTTTCATGAGGAAATTTCTAAGTAATGCTTAATGGAAATTTTTATTAGGACAATTGTTGCATGTTTGACTAATTATATGTAAAATTGAACATGAAGAAAAAATTGTACTACTTTCGTGCCAAATGAAAGTTCTAGCTTGATTAATTGCAAATAGTTATAGAAGAAAGTAGAAAATAATAAGTTAAACAGTAAGCGGAAAAAATGAGATCCACAATATTCGTTGATTGAGATATGAGGCCATAGTGTACAGCGTCCGATCTACTTACATAATAACATTTGTTTAGTATTGAATAAATAAAATCCAAATAGTGTTTTATAACTAAATTTTTTTATTTGGAAAAATAAATACTATTTTGAGATGAACTGAAAAGGAAACAACGGCATTTAATTTGGGACAAAAAATGAATAACTTAGCTCGTTCCAACTTTCTAATAAGCACATATGCACTATGGCTAACAAAAATCCACAAGCTATAATACATTTTTAGCAGAATTTTGAACTTCTATTTAGTTGGATCCAGAAAAGGAAAATTTGCCAATTTGGTCCCTCACGTTCAAAATAAAATTTAGTCGCTCATGTTTAAAATCAGCCAAAATAGTCCCTCAAATAAAAATTGTGCCCAATTGGTCCTAACGCACATTGTCACTCAATTCGAACAAATACAAAGGCAAAAGTAGAAACACACTTCATAATCCTCTCTTAAACAAGAATAAGAAGAGACACGTAACCTCCCCTTTAGTTCTTGATATAGGTGAAAATTGTTCTTGATATCACATGTTTTTGCATTTTAGGTGAATCGTGCTTGCCGCAATTTCAACTGGTATGATCGCCCCGGTGTGTATAGATCGGCGTCAATAATGCCTAGCTTACTAAGGACTATCAAATGGTAGGAAATTGAGCAAGAAAGGAGAACAAAAAGGATGTCTATTTTTGGTTGCCTTTGTTTTATATTATGGTTTGGATTGGTTGTTATCATTTGCCTGAGGTGATATTTGGTAGCACAAAAAGGATTCGAAGGATTTTTTGTTTTTTTGGTCCTAAAGTACACTTTGTTTTCATCATTCTCTAGCAAATCTCTTGTGTTTACTATTTAAGTTGACTTGGTTAGGTATCAAAAGTTTAGCTGCCCTAGCATTTTACAAGCTGTAGTTTCAACCACTATATTTTTTTACTTTTTCTTATTTTTTTCTTCTTGTCCTCTTTAAATGGTTTTGAATTTATAACGTCTTATTTTGAATATTGCTATTAAGCAATGACATAAATGCTCCATAGTTTCAAGTAGTGACATTAATACCCAATTAGAAGATGGAAAGCAAGTTGTGACAAAGGTTGGTGGAGCTGACATTTTTACTTGATAGGAAGATGGTTCAATATGTTGGTTGACAACAAGGGACATCTAAAATGATCTTTTATTTCTTACTTTGGTTGCTTTTGTGAAGATTGGTTTTTTGAGATGTGTAAATTGACTTTAATGTTACTTCGGAATGCTACAGAGCATTTGGGCAGATTTTTGTATATTAAACGATTTTTGTACAGTTTCGAATATTATTTTCGAAAATAGAGAGAATGTTTATTTTATAAACATTATTATTGATTACATTGTGATTGACTTGAGATTCAATGCAATAATTATAATATGATTATGGAATTCAATTATATGTATATATTGATTTTTGTTAGGTGCTAAATAATAACTACAAGAACAATAAAATGTTGTTATTAAATGCAATATTCACAATGACAGCGTCATATTGTCATTGAATACAATTCAAAGCAAAAGCATTAGTGATGACTTATTGTTTTCACTAAACAATACATTAGTGACAATAAGACTTTGTCATTGAATATTATCATCTAAAGTGTTAGTGACAACATGACATTGTCATTGAATAAGTAATCTTTTAATGATGATCAAGGTTGTTACTAAAGAGTTCATCAGTGACTACAAATCTTTGTCATTGAATATTGAATAGTTAATTAATTAAAGCATTAGTGACAACATAGGTTGTCACTTAATAGTTAATGTAATGATGACGACAATTTTTGTCACTGACAAGAACTCATATAGTGACAACGTAAGTTGTCACTAAATAGTTAATGTAACAGTGATGACTAATGTTGTCACTAGCAAGGACCCATATAGTAATGACCAGTATTGTCACTGAATACTTAACGCAATAGTAACGACTAATGTCGTTACTAATAAGTACTTATGGACAACAACGGTTGTTATTTCTTTGGCAAGTAAAAAAAGTTGTTACAATTGCACAAGTCATTAGTGAGGACAGAAGTCGTCACAAAAAGGTATACATTTAGTAACAACTTTAGTTTTGACACTATTCATATTTATTGATAAGCCTTTAGTGACGACTCAGCGACGACTTTTTCTTGTCAATAAAAGGTATTAGTGACGACTTCGTAATTTTCAGTGACAACTTTTGTCATCACTATTGATGATTTTTCTTGTAGTGAGGTCCGAGCATAGCACTCCTGGAAGTGCTAGGGCGGGATGATAAGTGAGCATCACTCCGAGCCATAAAACTAAAGATAATATCGTCTCAAACTGAAGAATTGTGAGCTGACGTGCCATAGTCACTATACGGTCCAAAGGCTAGCATTTGCGTAGGAGTGCTAAACGAATCATACGTTGGGACATATCCTAACTATCCAGAGGAATCAGCATCGTGATGTGAAGAGTGGACACTAATATCGTCATCCTAAACTAGTGCTAACTATATCTGCTGACAACGACGGCCTCTTCGGCTTTGTTTTTGCTGATGCTGGCATACACGAAGAACGGGATCCACACGTCGCACCTAAGCCTGCGACGATAAAGCCGGTCAAATGTCCCGAGTTGCATGCGATAGTCTCTCCCAACATACTGCATGCTACCAACACCTCTATGCGTATAGACTATAGATGAGTGCACATATTATGGGGCTATGGTGCATCCTGCGTGAGGACCTCATGCGTAGCCCATCCGGTGCGTGCCATATTGTCCATCTAAAGAAGCGAAATATGAATTTCATAAGTTAGGTTAAACATATAAAAGATGGTTTAATAACAAATGTTACATAAATTGTACGTGAATGTTAAAAACTGTAGGAAAATTAAGGCGTACCAAAAAATCATATCGACTTGCATCTCCTCGTAGGCTCTCCTGATGTGATAGCTGCACAACAGAAGGTATAATATACTGGACAATATGTAGCGAGTACTAATGCATGTAGTAAGGGTTGGGAGAGAACGGGTCTGCAGGGGGCTCATGTATCACTGAATCTGTACGATGACCCCACCAATGAATCTAGCTGCTATGAAATACCACCCAATCCTGACCAACACGGCCAGATCTGCCCAATGCATGTAGCGCACGCTGCGCGTCTGGAGGCTCAGGGATGTCCTGCTAAATGCCAAACTATTGAAGTACGCAATTCGGTAGATGAATCTCTACAATATGAAAATAGATAAGAGGGATCCTTGCACGCATATATACGCATGATGATAGTACAATCCGAGTGTAACTGCGTAAGGACACCCATTGTGTACGACTCCCATATGAACTGCATGAAATATGTTTTCATCAATTGTTAGAAAATATGTTCAATGAATTTGGAATAATTTTTATCAAATTAAAGACGATCACACAACTTATATCGCATTGCTCTAGTTTCGAGAGTAAGTGAAAGAGAAGAAAAGAAAGAAATAATCTGCAAGAGAGTAAGTGAAAGAAAAGAAAGAAATAATTTGCTAATGCACGCAGAAGTAGCCAAAGTTTGTGAATGAAGAAAGAAGGAAGGAATGGCACCAATTATAGAGTAATCCGTCTAGGCTTTTAGCAAATAAAAAAAAAACCCAACCTCTTTTGACTTTTTTGGTCAACAAAGCCATTACTTTCTCTGCATGGCCATGCCTGATAGTGCAGGCTTCATTAGCATTTTACGTCCTATGCATGCCAAGATTGCAGAAGTTGCGTTTAAAGTCAGATTCCATGGACAGCTTTTTGCAATTTGAATTTGGACAACTTTTTGCAATTTGAATTTGTTGTGAGAGTCACTGCACTGTCCTTGTGCGGTGACTCTCACAGTAAATTCAAATTGCAAAAACACCCCCAAACGTAAAAAAAAAAAAAATGGGAAGGGGGGATCTGATGGCAATTAGGAGCTTAATATGAGAGTCACCGCACTGTCCTTGCGCGGTGACTCTCACAATAAATCCAAATTGCAAAAACCCCCCACAAAAGTTTAAAAAAAAAAAAAGGAGGGGTGCTAAGATGCAATTTGGGATTTAATGTGAGAGTCACCGTACAAGGACCGTACAGTGATTTTCATACCAAATCCCCAATTCCATCCTAGTCCCACACTAAAAAAAAAATTAAAAATTCTTGTAGGAGTCACCCCACAAGCTTTGTGTGGTGACTCTCACAATTGCCCAACAATTGCACAAAAGCCCCCTTTAACTAAAAAAGAAAAAATTTCAGATTGAATTTTTGGGCAATTATGAGAGTGTGCAGTGACTCTCACAATTTCCTTATGCAGTGGCTCTCACAATTGCCTAAAAATTGTACAAAAACCCTCCTGACACACACCTGCACTCCTACACACGTGGACAAAGAATATTGGGGTGCATTAGCATGAGTACGTGTAGTGCTCCAATGTGCTCCCCATGTATACTGGCTCACAGGTAATGCCACGGGGTGATGATCTTCGATCGAAGAGTCGAAAATCTCTCCTATGCCTAAAGCTAAAAAAAGATGCGGATTAAAAATATTTTTCATTTAAATTAGATATTAAAATTAAAAATTTATGAAATTGTTATTGTGTTGTACCTGTAAAAGCATGTATGGGCTAGCAGTGACATGTGTGTCTGACTTACATGCTTTACACATAGACTTGTACAGCCTAACTAACACTGTACTTTCCCAATTGTAACGAGACATACCCTAAATGTCCCGTACATAACTTAGGAAGTGCGTTGATAACAAATTGCCACAAGTATCAGTAAACAACTATCCAACTAATAACATTTAAATATACATCCAAGCGTGCTGACGTACGGTCTCGTCGTCCGCTCCAACTGGCAATTCGCCTCTGCAGTGTTGCTCTACTGCCTTAATCCTTAGTCTCCCGTCCCTAATATCCTCATTCTCAGGGTAAAAACTCAAAACCTCCTGAACGAGAGCCTTCTTCTCTAGGGTATTTAGGTCTCGAATGACCGATGTCACTAGCACCCCGTCGATACGCAAGCCCCACAATATTGCGACATCTTGGAGCGTCACAGTAGTCTTGCTGTATAGTAGATGAAATGTGTGGGTCTTCTTGTGCAACCGCTCTATTAATGCTGTAATCAGTGTATGATCGTACAACAGCATACCCGTATCGACAATGTGACCAAATCCGGCAAACTCCAAGTAATGTAAAATACGTGAATCCCTAACATTTCTAATAAAGCACCAAAAATATCCGTCACATCTTTTCACCTTAAGCTGCTGCTCATTCCTGTGGAACACCTCTCGTGATCGATGCCCAAATTGTAAAACCAATAGACTAGTGTCGTGTGATCCAGGATGAGAAGCCGATGTAGGTGGTGGTGAAGAAAATGCAGCCATAAGCCTGGTATCATGTGCAAGTAAAAAAAATCTGTTAGAAATTTGTATGAATAAAAACACAAAGTTCACAACGTACGTGAATAAGCAAATTGTTAATTCGATTATAAAAATAATACGACAGCATGAGAAAATGTGTATAATTAATCAAAGAGAAGTACATGTAACATTTGAACACGCAACTCAAATTTATTCGCATTGTTTATAATAGTACACAAAAAACTAAATAACCAAATATGCTACATTCTTAATTAAAAGAAAAAAATATACAAAAGATCTGCTAGAAAAAATAGGTCGATCAAGGATATGATACTGCATTGCGACCTAGCTAGCAACAGGCACTGCATTTACGTGGGGCGTTAGGACAGCGGTGATCCATTTCATTTCAAATTCATGACGTTCTCTGCTGGCCCCGTGACCTTTCTTTCAGTTGTGTAGCATCGTAGACTAGTGCCAAATCAGGCATTGCCCAATAAGCTTGGTGTCTAATGGGATGAAACTGGCCTTTCCACGTCTGAAAATATGTAGGATTAATGTAGACAGGGTCAACTAATTCAATCAGCCTAATGCTTGCCTTTCGACATGCGGCAAGAACATAGGAACATGGGAACCTTTAAAAATTGGTATTTTCCGCACGAGCATGTGTGTATTTGAAAATTCACCGTTTGGGAATTTTCACCTCTGCCATGATAAATTCTCGTAACCACTCCATATTCGCCAACAATGCTATTGTATTGCGTAATCGAGTGCCATCATACCTTCTCTTCGTTTATGGAATATTTATCCCACTGATGCTTAAGAAGTGAAAAAATGAGATTCGATGTGATTTTTCTTTTTCTCTCCCACAATGCTACACTTTGGTTGAATGTGTGTTCCATGCTCGCCTTGATTGGCAATAATCTGGCACTCCGTAAGATTTTGTTAAAACACTCGACAACATTTGTTGATGTACGTTCCCACCTATACTCCCCGTCCTTGCAAAGCGCCCATTGATGAGGTTGAACAGATTCACTTGTCAGCCATCGATGTGCCTTATCACTAATAGCTTCAATTTGCCTCATAAATTCATTGTATTTTCTTTGTTGTCGGGTAGATCCAGCGGCACATACAAGATCTTTCAATCTGGAAGAATATACATAATTCTATCATAAGTTCAATATGCAGTAAAACATTGTAACTTCAACATTAACATATGTACTATAGAATTATCTTACTGCTGGTTTTTGAATGTTTTTTGTAAATTAGCTTGGACATAGACCAAACAGAATCTGTGGACTGCATTGCCATCCGGCCAATTTTCCATGGCTTTAATAATGCCCCTTGTACTGGTCAGAGATGATGCAAATTTTGGAGACATTTCTAAAAATGTACTGGCGTAGTTGCTGCATAAACCATCCCCAACTGCAATTTGTTTTTTCGTCCACAAGGCAAAAGTTAGCAGCTATAAGCCGATTGTCCACATCGAAACAACGGCAACCAGAAGTTTGGATTTATATGTCCCCTTCATGAATGTCCCATCTACGCAAACAACAGGTTTTAAGAACCTGAAACTTCGATGGCAGGACTAAAAGCCCAAAAGACGTAGTAAAAAATGAGGCACTCAGATGTGCTCTGCGGAAGGTGCAGCCAAGAGACAACTATGCCAGGGTTGGTCACTACTAATTCCTGCATGAATGCTGGTAACTGCACTATAGAAGTGGGCTAATCACCGTACACTAAGTCAATGAACTTTCGCCATGCATACCACGCCTTTTTGTACGTGATATCATAGCTGAACTTTTGCTTAACTGTTGTTTCTATTTCTTTGACCGGGAACAACAGACCATTACTTATGCGGTTCACAATGTATTCGGCGATGATCTGAGAGCTCAATTGTCAGTGATCGTTAGAGTTCGACAAGTGAACGCAACTATGCACATTCTGTAAAGTCACAATCATCCACTGTTGATGTGTGCTCCGAAGTGTAGCTCTCAGTTTAAAATTACATGGAGCGGTAGAGGTTCGATGTTTACAGATGACATATCACGTACGTGGACTACTTTCTTTAACTCTGTACCCCCTATTGTTCTTAACCTACCACAATCTAACAGCTCGCCCAACATCGTCCTTTTTTTAGAGCAGTTGGCCCAATTTCAGTTCTTGTGTTTGTTCATTTTATGTATTTAGACGCATGTAATTCCGAGGTCCATGAGATCAAATGCTATCATTGCTTCGACACCTTAAATATCTCGAAACGATCCCATGGCTTCAGACATACCGCTTGTGTAAGAAATGCTTGACCTGCCTTATCCATCTGTCTTGTTTGATTCTCTGAATTCTCGTGCTCTCAATCATCACTTTCTGGTTCTAGTTCAGAATCCTCGTCATCCTCCATACCAAGTTCATCACCAGTTAAAGCACTTGTGTAATACTCGCCTGTTGAAATACCAGTGTAATATTTGTCTATTGAAGCATCCATGTAATATTCACTTGTTGTCGTGTAATATTCTGCATCAGATGTGAAATGACTCGGAGATGGCGCCAAAGTATTATCAATCATTCGACTACTGCTAGGTCAGTCCACATGTCTATCCCCACGACGGCGTCTACGATGAGATGGATTGGGAGGCAAAGGTGTTGGTTCATATTCAGTAAAAGGGTTATCATAACCCTCAGAAATCACTAGTAAGGAAGCCACACTTGCTGTTGGATATGGTTCATATTCTAGCATGCCTATAGCTGAGCCGCATAGGTTGGCATTAATTTGGTTATCCTCTACCTCAACATATATTTCACACGGTGTTTGAGACGACACCATCTGCTTGACATAATACAAATTATCGACATCATCGTCGTCTGTTACTGGTACACTCGTATAATTATACTCGCCAATATAACTTCTCAGCAGAAGATTTATCTTATCAATTTCGCTAGGGTGCCTTTGCATTGCCTTATATACTTTTTCAACCAATCTGCTAAACCCTACACATTCCCTAACTATTATCATTTTATTGCACCTCGGAAGATCGCAGGCTAATGACCCCCCATTGTCTACAATTTTTCTTCCCTAATACAGCTGAATAATCAGATTGTTGTCCATTGACAAAACTTGTCTATTACTCACAAACAAAAATTAAAATATTTACAGTTAATATACTAATAATCCATCCATAAGCTACACAATTAAAATATTTAAATCGCAAAACCCAAAATCAAAATGTTTATTTTTCCTATTTATTTCAAATAATACAAATCATAAAGATTAACTACAACATAATAATATTCATGTAAAAGAAACACTTTAACATAAGAATTTTAACATAATAAAGGCTAGTGCATATTTTTTCTTTTTCTACATTTTTTTAACATAATCAATAAACGGCGGTAGGAAAATACACATTTTAAAATTACGCTAGCAAAAATAAATTGAACACAGTACAATTACAATATTTCGACATTATAATAAACTCATTGTAAAATTTTAACATAATCCACTAATTTATTATACATGATAATTTATAATTTGCTTATCAATAATTATCCATGTTAAAATATATATTTTCACATTACTATATATACCTTTAATCTTAAATAAACTCTAATAATTTTAAAAATATATAACATTTTAATATAATAAGTTAACTGTTATGAATAATACATGTTTTTCAATATCTAATTATAAATGAAAAATAAACATTTGAACGTAATAATAAAGGCTTTTTAACATTTTAGCACATAATAACAAATTTATTATCCATAATAGTCCAAAATTTTTACATAACTAATTATCCCTGTAAAAATAGTTATTTCAACATCACTATATAAACTTAATCTTAACATAATATATTCACAATAATAAAATTAAAACAATTTTAACATAATATTTTTAACCTAATAATAAAGGCTTTTTAACATTTTAGCACGTAATAACAAATTTATTATCCATAATAATCCAAAATTTTCACATAACTAATTATTTCTGTACAAATACCTAAACCCTAAACATACTATATTAGGCTTAATCTTAACATAGTATAATCACAATAACACAATTAACATAATTTTAACATAATATTTTTTTACTTAAAAATAAAGGCAATTTAACATGTTAACATAATTCACTAATTGTCAATCATAATAATCTAAATGTTCACTATAACTATTTATCCAAGTAAAATTAAATATTTCAACATTACTTTATAAACTTAATCCTAACATAATATAATCAAAATAATAAAAATACAATAACTTTTACATAATAACCCTAAACGTAATAATAAAGGCCCTTAAACATTTTAACATAACGATTAGATTATTATCTATAATAATCTAAATTTTTACATAACTAATTATCCATGAAAAATTAAATATTTCAACATAAACTTAATCTTAATATAATATAATAACAAAAACCCTAAAGCTAATAATTTTAACATAAGGACCAAAAAAGAATTTTCAGCAACTTAAAGGTACTAACCCTAAAATTCCAGCAACTAGGGAGGGGACAAAATCAAATTTTTGAAATATTTTAGGACCAATAAATTAATTTCCAGCAACTTAATGGGACTAAATGAAAATTACAGCCACCAATGAAGGGTCAAAATCAAATTTTCAGCAACTTAATGGGACTAAATGAAAATTACAGCCATCAATTAAGGGTCAAAATCAAATTTCCAGCAAGCCTAAGTGGGCCTAAATGAAAATTCCAGCCACCAATGAAGGGTCAAAATCAAATTTCCAGCAACTTTAGGTTCAAAAAATTCAAATTCCAGCAAAATGAATGGTTGAAAACAAAATTCCAGCAATAATATGCGTACCAATAGATGAAATTCCAGCAACAATAACTGACAGAAAATGTTAAATTCAAAAATAATATTACTAACTACATATAGTAAAATTGTATAGGCTTAAAGACTAAGGGTTAATCTACAAATAATAGTAGTTCATATAAATATAAAACAAATTAATAGAAAAAAAGGCCATATAAAAAAACTACCAATAACTACTAAAAGTTATTTACTACGATAGTGTAGCAAAAGTTTCTACTACAAGGATAACTACCAATAATCACAGTTTATTATTATCTACCAAAATTATTAAACCTAATTGTATTTATAAAATATTTAAATTGGTATTTGGAATGCTAACCTTCAATGCCAAAATCCTACTGAATATGTGAGAATTTCTAGCCTTTGCAACTCTCTTTTCTACTGCTATTGCACTAGTTTTCCAACCTTCCTTTCAACCCACAACCTTCTGTAGCTTCCAACCGCCTGCAAGATTAAACATTTTAGTTAGATGGTCGAGATAGAAAGAGAAAAAGAAATACAATGAGAACAAGAATCTTTCAGTCTCACCTTATGGACGTAAATTAGAGAAAGATAAATTACCATAAACCAAATGATTTTGCAAGAGAGTAAGTGAAAGAGAAGAAAAGAAAGAAATAATTTGCAAGAGAGTAAGTGAAAGAAAAGAAAGAAATAATCTGCCAATGCACGTAGAAGTAGCTTAAGTTTGTGAATGAAGAAGAAAGAAGGAAGGAATGGCACCAATTATAGAGCAATCCGGCTAGGCTTTTAGCAAATTAAAAAAAAAAACCCAACCACTTTTGACTTTTTTAGTCAACAAAGCCATTACTTTCTTCCGCATGGCATGGCCTGGCAGTGCAAGGCTTCATCAGCCTTCTACGTCCCATGCACGCAAGGCTGCAGAAGTTGCATTTAAAGCATTCATGGACCTTTTTGCAATTTGAATTTGGACAACTTTTTGCAATTTGAATTTGTTGTGAGAGTCACCGCACCTGTCCTTGTGCGGTGACTCTCACAGTAAATTCAAATTGCAGAAACACCCCCAAACGTAAAAAAGAAAAAAAAATGGAGGTGGGGGATTCGATGGCAATTAGGAGCTTAATGTGAGAGTCACCTACACTGTCCTTGTGCAGGTGACTCTGACAATAAATCCTAAATTACAAACCCCCCCCCCAAAAGTTAAAAAAAAAAAGGGAGGGGCTTAAGATGCAATTTGGGATTTAATGTGAGAGTCATCGTACAAGGACCATGCAGTGACTTTCACACCAAATTCTCAATTCCATCTTAGTCCCAAACCAAAAAAAACAATTAAAAATTCTTGTGGGAGTCACCGCACAAGCTTTGTGCGGTGACTCTCACAATTGCCCAACAATTGCACAAAAGCCCCCCTCAACTAAAAAAAAAAAATTTCAGAATGAATTTTTGGGCAATTGTGAGAGTCACCGCACAAGCTTTGTGCGGTGACTCTCACAATTGCCTAAAAATTACACAAAAGCCCTCCTGACACACACCTGCATGCTGCACACGTGGAAAAAAAATTAAGCAGTTGCCGTACATGAGCCTAGAATCCAAAAAGAACCCCAAAATGGGGACTTTTTTTTAAAACATAACAATAATCCAAGAAATTTGCTGTTGTTTCCCTTCAAATAATTTTCAGTCGAGACATGTATTGGTAGTTTGATCTTATTTGGTTTTCCTCCCTTTGTTATTTTGTCGTTGAATAGGAATTGGTTTTATGCCTTTGAATGTGTATTATGACAAGGAGATTCATCGAATGCTATGTTTGTTTACAGTGAGGGCAGCTATTTCCTTTATAAATAAAATAGTGTTTTACTTTAACGTTTATCTATATGTGTGTGTGTGTGTAAGATGCATATATATACACACGCATACACATATATAGATACATATATATATCTATAGATACATACATACATACATATATATATATATATATAGATACACACACACACACACACATACATATATATATACATACATACATACATATATATGTGTGTGTGTGTGTGTATGTATGTATATACATGTATGTGTATATGTATGTGTATATATATACATGTATACATACATACATATATATATATATATACATGTATTTGTGTATATATATGTATATGTATATGCATGTATATACATATACTTTTCTTTAGTCATGTATATACATATACATATACATATAGATACATATATATACATATACATATACATATACGTATATGTATATGTGTTTGTGTTTGTGTGTGTGTGTGTATATATATATGCATATACATGTATGTATATATATGTATAGGTATATACGTGTATATATGTATATACGCATACAGTAAGGATTGTACAGAATAATGGGTCAGAATGAGCAACAAACCTATAGAAGTTAGAAAAAATTGATTAACAATGAATGGAAAAAAAATTATGCCTACTTGAGATTAGGATTTATTAAACGTTAGCTTTTTTAATATAAACTCCAAAATTCTTGAGCATTTTTATTTTGGATAATAATTTGAATCTTATAATTTAGTTGTTGGATATTACAAATTTTATCAACAGAATTTATGTTAAATTTGTTGGATCTTTTAGCTGTATTATTTTAATTTATTAAACATTAAATTTTTTCATGTTTATTTTGAAAAAATAAGTTTATTATGTTATTTACACATGTTGGCTGAGAAGCAAAATAAATTATTAAAAATTGTGTTAATAATACTTGTTATAAAGAGATTAAAGAAACAATGTATTGGAAGAAGACCATACACCAAAACCAAAAAAATTTATAAGAAATAAATTGACACCAAGATATACTATAAATTTCACAAAATTCGGTATTCAGTCACATATTATTATTAAGCTAACATTTTAAATTCATTGGGATAAATTTATAAAATTCGTAAAATTCAATATTTAGTCGCATATTATTATCAAACAAACATACTAAATTCAGTATGCAGATTCAAATGTAAACTTGTAAAATTTTCAATACTTAAAATTCAACAACTTAAGTGATTCAGAATTTATATTTCAATTTTATCAAATGCCCCTTTAGTTCTCCACTTTATAGTGTTAATACTGTGCAAGTCCTAATCTTTTATTTCCCGATTGTCCATAGATTTGACTCATTCTAAAGAACTTGTACCGATTGGACTTATCTACGTTGGAATACATATACTTCGTTTTGATTCCGTCAAAATGAAACTGCTTCCTTTGATTCTAATTTTGTCCCTCACATTTTCTTAAAAAAGAAAAATTACTTTACATTCAAAATCAGCCAGAATAGTTCTTCACATATTAAAAAATATGTACGATTAATCTCAAAACTCATTTGTGCTCAGTGTTCCAGTCAATTCATGGGCAAAAATGAAAATATACTTTGTTTTCCTCTCTTGTTTGGGTTGTTGGGGGGAGGGGGGGTAGCACGAGGGACCACTCTCTTACAAAGGAATACAGTTACAATGGATTTGGGGTACCATAAGTTCCATTTATCACAAGTTGATAGTCATGATTTATTGTGACAAAATGAATGGTTAAGATGTTGTCACGTGGATCAAATTTGAATTGCAAAAGTGCTAAAACAAGATGGTTGTGAAGAGAAAATTGGTTACATCAAAATGTTGAGAAATTACATCAAAATATTAAAGAATTACGTCAAAATGATAAAAAATTACATGACTTCTAACTTGTAAGAAATAGCCAAAAACCAAATTGTGAGGCCTTATACCCAATTACAATGTTCCAGTAAGTCCCATGACACTATAAAGTGGAAACTAAGTCTCAACCCTTCCTAAAACAAATATGGAGGACGGCAAAAAATCTCCAAAAATTGTGCTTTTCTTTCTCTTATTACTTTCAACTCAACCCATCTTACCAGCAACAGCAAGAACGATCTTGGAGACAAGTGAGATCCATCATAGTTTTATTATATCTTTCTCTATGTGTATTATTAAATATTGATTTATGTGAATGCTCTTTGTTTTGTTTTTGCTGCGCGCTCTGCCTTTCAGCCCCTACGGATGGCCGATTTCGCCAGAATTTAAACTTATCTGGTGTGCACAAAAATTATTACTCTATCCACTGTACAGATTTTTCTGGGTGGAAGGGCAATAACTAGTGTTTCCCACAATGAAAAAATTGTTGAAATCTTTAGATAAAGAGAAATATTGTGTCCTCAATCTATTATTCATACTGTTACAAGTTCGTAATGAGACAGCCACTGGAACGACATTAATATTAAATTTTTTTCCTTAATTGCAGGTGAACATGGGAGTAATAACGCTGAAAGCGTGGGCAAGACAGCTGTTCTCGTCGGTAGAGAACTTCTCCAATTCCGTCCACCAATTTCAGCTCCGGACCCATAGGAAGTCCTCGCCTCAGGACTCGGTAAGTTTACTAGTTTACTTCAATTAAATATATTTTTGGGAATATAGAGGAAATAGGAGAAAAGTAGACTAACACGTCCTAGCTAGGCCAGACAGGTCATTGATAGGGCTTACTTTTTTTAATTTCTACTATTTGACGACGGCTTGAAAGACATTGTTTTAAAAGTCCGATCGGACCGGCCGGATCAACTGGTCAAATCTCAAACCGATCATAGCTTTGATCCGGTATACATACTAGTTTAACTAGTACAAAAAATCGTTGAAAATTGTACAAACTGCATAAAAGACTTGAACAGGTTTAAACTATTGAATCGACCGTTTTGCAATTAAGGCATTATAGTTTAATTTTTTAGACAATTAGATATGTAATTTTGATAACTTTTAATGTTCCTTGTATGGTGTTTGTGATTTTAACACTTGGAATTCTATGGATCTCTTTTAATTTCAGCATATTTGATGAATTTTGTCTAATTTCAAGAAGTGGCGATGTTTTCGAATAGGATTTAAAGTTGTTATTATTATTATTTTTGTAGATACAACTGTGATGAATTTATTGGTTTCAATTTACAATTTAAAACTTTATTTGTGAAAGTCTAGATTTTTTTACAAATATTTAGCTTTTTATCAGGTGATGTCTCATATTAAATTATAGAATATTCAGGTATTTATTATTTTATTTTTTAAAAAAAATCATTATAACGACATTGAACCAGCTCGACCAGTTGAACTGCAACCAGATCACCTCACCAGTTCAATTAATGGTTTGACTTTTAAAACATTACTTGAAAGGTATGATGTACAAGTATATTAAGGAAAAAGGTAAATTAATATTCTACATGTTGTAGTAATAAAGAATTACAATGTAAAAAATGCCAAGTTTTTTCAACAAAGAAAAGGATAAGTTTTTGTCCACTCTTACTATTATTTATGAAAATTTACTATTTTTTAGGATTAAATTTTCTGAGAGAAGCTTGGAAACACAAACATGCCACTGTAGACACCATTTTTTTTTTTAGTTCTTCCATTTTTTCTTTTTCTTTTCTTTTTTTTTTCTTTTTAGTTTTCTATTAGTGAGAGTGGAGATTGACATCTAATTAAATTCAGATGCAAGGATATCTTTTAAGTTTCTTTCTTAGGTGCCGTTTGGTAAAACTGAAATCTGAAATCTGAAGTCTGAAATTTAAGTGCTGAAAGAATTAAGTTGCTGAATTGAAAAAGTTTTACCTGTTTGATAATTAACTAAATATATGCACTGAATTTAAATATCTCATCTCATAAATATAACTATTTTATCTTAAAATTTTAAAATAATTTATTGACAATGTATATGAGAATGAAAGATATTGTTTGTTTGTTAGAGATAGAAAATAAGTGTATTTATGTATGAGAAAATGTGTGAGAGAGAAAGTATGTGTATATATGAAAAAACGTAAGTATGTAAGAGGAAAAAAATTGAAATATGTGCACGTGTATATGAGAGATAGAAAATGTATATATGGAAGTATATGTATGTGTGTGTAAAAGTGTATGTGCAAGAAAGTGTGCAAGTAACTATGTGTGGGAGGAGAGAGAGAGAGAGAGAGAGAGAGAGAGAGAGAGAGAGAGAGCGCACGTGTGTGTGTGAGAGAGAGAGGGCGAGAGAATATGTGTATTTGTGTGAAAGTAGGTGTGTGCGTGTGAGAGAGAGAGAGAGTGTCAGAGAGAGAGAGAGATTGTGCACGTATATGAGAAAGAGTTTGCATGTGTGTGTGTGTGCATGGGTGAGTGTGTATGTGTGTGTGCAATGAGAGGAGAGGAAGAGTATCAAAATTTAGCAAATTAAGTGAAAAATTTTCACTTAAAATTTTGTGTACAAATTAAATAAGTGCTTAATGTGTTAAGTGGTAAAGAAATTTTGTTATCAAACACACTGAATTCAAAAAACACTTAATCAATTAATTTTCAGTATTAAGTTATGTTATCAAACACCCCCTTAGCTAAATGATTAATTTGAGATTCGATTTTGTTAGAGATACTGGACCGGCAAGTTCAGTTGGTTGGACTGCGAATCAACTATGGATGTTGATCCATAAAAGAGAGAAAAACTTAAAAAACTATCCCAAATCGGTCCAACCATGCAAACTGCAAAAAAATTACCTGAACCATAAAGTGACGATTTTTTAGTTTTCTAAAAAAAATCAAATTAGAAAAATAACTAGTTCAATTCCACTCCCCACCGCTGTTTCAACCACCAAAGCAATTTTTCCCCCCAATTTTCCCTAAAAGCCCAATTTCTATGTCCTAATCCAAGACACAAATACACAGAAAAGAGGTGAATATATATAGAAAAGAGGTGCAAATCTTGTTTTTTGGGATGCTTCGAGTAAGTCTTTTGCCTAAGTTGCAGGTGGGGGCTAGACCATGGACAGGGCTACTGTTGGTGGCACCACGATTGTGAATAATAGGATGGTAGGAAGAGCAGTGGCTTTAGTTGTTCGTAATGAACTTGTAAGGCCGTTGTATATAAGAGAAGGCAAGAGGAGAGCTGGGGAGACTGCTTTAAAGCTTAATTAATTATGGCAAGAGGTGGGATCGTGGAAAGGAGAAATTAATTTGGAGAATCGAAAGAGGGGAACGGTAGAAGATGGGAGAGTGTAAATTGACGGGGAATGTATTAATTGTGGGAAAACATCAAATATTGCAATAAAATTCAATGACGGAAGGCCCCTCATTCATTGGTTATTGATTGTGTGTGTATGTGTTTATTATTCAATACATTTAGGGGATGTTTGGTTTAGGGAAATTAAGGAGACGAATGAGTGTGAATAGTAATGACACCTATTGTTTATGTTTGAAAAACAATTATTATTATCATTTTGATTAAAATAAGGTCTTTGTGATTTCCTTCAAGATAATACTCTATCAAACTTATTAATCCTTTTGAGAGGAATGATACACATTCCATTACTAAATCAAACATGTTAAGGGAAATCATCAAAACCCGTACTCGTAATAGGGTTAACAATATTTATAATGATAATGATTGAGAAATTTCAACTAAACGGCTCTTTAATATTTACCACGCCGAGGAAAGCTCAACAAACCTTTAATAAAGCATAAACTTTAAATCTTAATACACTTAGAGGCAAGATAAAAATTTTAATATTCTTCTTTGCAGTTCTTTAGTCTTTTTAGTGGTAATGTGATGCCATTCATTCATTTTTTTGCTTTAAACTTTCTCAGGTCTTTTTGATTGATTGTTGAATATTTTGTTTTTTTTTTTTGTGGTAGTGATAGCAATGTGCCATTATTCTTGAATTGTAGTCTATATTTGATTGCATTTTTTTTTTTTTTTTGGCTAGCATGTATTGGTTTTTTGATTGGATTAGTAGGATTTAGTTAGGAATCCAGTTAGGCAATATTAGAACTAGAAAAAAAGGAATTAGTTATTGGCTTTATATTGTGTTTGTTTATTTTAGTTAGTTGGTTTTTTTTTTTTGAGTTTGATGAAATTTGACTTATATCTTTGTCTTTAACTTGTTGGCTTTTTTAGGTTAAATTGAGAAAGATGTCAAGGCAGTGATATTCACATGTATGCTGTTGTCTTGTGATGATAATGAAGGAAGTTTGTTATTGAAATTATTAGCATTAAGCATCTGTTATAAATTTGATGATGAATATGATAATAACAAGTTGTTAGGCTTGTTGGTACTTTTTTATGAATCTCTTTAAGATTGTGAGAGAAACTAAGCATGTATTCTAATTAGCATTTGGATTATGTTTATTAGTCTTATTTATGTTTGTAATGAATTTATGGGAAACTTGATGATATAAATGTTTGGATTTTATTTATCAATTGATATTCATGTATAATTTTACAGCTTTCAAATTTGACTTTTAAGAATTCTTTTTATTAAGCTGTGGGAAAGAAAAAAGGGTTGAACCCCAGTCAAATTGGTGGCACCGTGAACTGATCTCTCCTTCGATTCACTGACTGGCTGGTCCAGTTCTAAAATCACTAGAGATATGCAACCACAAAGAGCATAATTTACTTTGTCATCTAAACTATTTTCAAAATCACAATTTGTCATACGGATTAATTTTTCTTTTGATTGCCATCCGAACTCAAGTAATTTGAACCAATTTCCCATCTCTATCTTATCTCCACATTTATTAATGTCAAATATTAGATTCATTTTTTGGAATTAATCTCAATTCATATCATGTCATAAACACATTGACATATGAAAGGGAAAATTAAACTACTCAGAATAGGTACGTAATTAATCTACCATCTAAGTGAAAATTTGCAACATGTAAAGATTTTGTGCCCAAGCAAAATAAACCCGCTAAATTGTTTTTGCCTACTTGCAAATTGACGCTCCCAAAACTTACCCGAGCTACATAATCCCAAATGGGAGAAGCAAGAGAAGTTTTAATTTGTAGTTAATTGAGAAAAGCTTCGGTTTAAAAATGAAAAACAAAAGCTCGTGAGGAAGCCCCTGCTTAAGCTTTGTATAAACCAAAAAAGATGGACAGTTAAACTTGTGAAGTCATGAACTTAAGTGTAACAAATACGTTAATGGCCTTCGATTTCCTGATGCAATATGATAGGGAATCAGACGGAGATAGGAAATTGGTATAAAATTCTTTTTGCATATCAATTATAATAAGAGTCGTGCTTAATTGGTAAAAATAAGATTTTGAAAATAGTTTAAATGCCAAAATGATTCTTATACAATAGCAGAACTAGTCTTCAATCCTTAAAATTGGTACCAATTACTATGGGCCCTTTAACAAATTATTGAATTTCAAATTATATAAATATGGTTATGTACGCTAAAGTGGGAAATTATGAGTGGGGTTTCGATATTTATTGTTGATTTTATTATTTGGGAAATAATTAGGTGAATCCAAAAGTCTATGGACTGTGGATTCAACGGATGAGATTAAGCCACAAGAGTTCAAGGGAGTCTCTAAACCCTTGTGTCTTAATCTCAACCGTTGGGTCCACGGATCCATGAACTTTTGAGTCAATCTAAGTATTTCCCAAATAATAAAGTCAACAATAAATACCAAAACCTCTGAACTCTTGTGGCTTAATCTTAGTCGTTGGGTCCACGAGTGGAGCTCATGAACCCAGTTCACCTAAATATTTTTTGTATTATAATGTCACAGCCATTATGATAATATTTAATCATGTCATTTGTTTGCTCGATGGCAGGTTGTGGGTAGCAGCAACAAATAGGTGGGAGGTCAGACTGTAGAACTTTTTGGCGCCTTCTTTCCCCAGGTGAAAACGGGACAGGCCATTAGTTTTGAAGAACTTGTGTTAGACCCTTTGTTTTTGTTTTGGTTATATATAAAAATAAAGCACTGTACACAGGCTTTTGACAAGATTGTTATATTAATTTTCAAACGAAGAATAATGTATTTGTCAAGTCAACAATTACTTATTTACCAATTTTTAAATTGGCAAACTTATTATTGCTTTCTTACTACCTCATTCTCTCTAATTCGTAGTTAAGGTGGCAATTGGGTGAGCTCGGGTTGACGGATCGGGTTGATTTCTAAATATAACAAGAAACTTGCTGAGCAAAAAAGACTTCGAACTAAAGGCAACTCACCAACTCAAAACGGGTCAATATACTTAATTTGAGTACAATCCGAAATGGGTTGGCAGATGTTTTTCGAATCAAATGGTCAACCCGCCAACTTTATCTTTTCGTTGATAACTCATGAAAGTTTACCGGATTTTTTTATATAGCTGTAGTGAATACTAATTGTCTCACCTTTGGGGGGAAAAAAAAAGAGTGTCCTTTTACATGTGTTTATGAGAAAATGATAATTTGCCCCACCTTTGGAAAAAATATTGTGTCCTTTTACATGTATTTATGAGAAAATGATAATCTGCCCTAGCTTTGGAAAAAATAGTGTGTCCTTTTACAGCATTTATGAGAAAATGATAATTTGCCCCACCTTTAGAAAAAAAAAATAGGGTGTCCTTTTACATGCATTTATGAGAAAATGATAATCTGCCCTAGCTTTGGAAAAAATAGTGTGTCCTTTTACAGCATTTATGAGAAAATGATAATTTGCCCCACCTTTAGAAAAAAAAAAATAGGGTGTCCTTTTACATGCATTTATGAGAAAATGATAATTTGCCCCACCTTTAGAAAAAAAAAATAGGGTGTCCTTTTACATGCATTTATGAGAAAATGATAATTTGCCCCATCTTTGGAATAACGAAGGGTGTCCTTTCATATGCATTTATGAGAAAATGAGAGAAAGAAAAACGAGTGTCCTTTTACGTGCATTTATGAGAAAGCATAGTTCGGATAGAAGAAAAGAAAAATGAGTAACTACGTGAGGCTACTATCATATCTTAGGTACAAGTCATGAATTTTTATTGATTGTTGATAATAATTATCTACCCCACCTCTGGAAAATAAATCCTTGTGTCCTTTAACATAAATTTATGAGGAAGCTTAGTTCGGTGAGAAGGAAACAAAGAAATGGCCAACTAGGAAAGTCTCCTAAACAGAAGACGATAATGAGGAAAGTCCGACAAAAGTATTAGGAGAATTTTCTTGAATTCATGTTGTACGCAACAAATTATTGTCTGCAGAAAAATCAACAAACAAGAAACTAAATCGACAAATATATAAAATTTAGAGCAAATTTTCCTAGGGACCACTAAACTTTTAGATTTATCTGGTTTTGATCATTAAACTATTAAAAGTTTGATTTTAGCCACTTATCTGTTAAAAGTGTAGCAAACAGACCATTCCGTTAGATTCAGTCATTAGGTGAGATAATAGAGGGGTATTTTTGAAAGCTCATGCACAAAAGACACAAAAAATATCTCCAGAAAGCTGTAGATTCATCTAGATCAAGTATTAAATCTCAAATCTTCTAAATCAAGTACCAAATCTCCAAATCCAAGAGACAAAACCCTTTCTTTGTTCAAAATTCATTCCAAATCAACATCTTGAATCTTAGATCTACAAAAAAAGTACCATGATCTGTTGCATATTCAACAACAAAGTTCATTTAAATCAAGTATTAAATCTCAAATCTTCTAAATCAAGTACCAAATCCCCAAATCCAATAGACAAACCCTTTTCTTTGTTCAAAATTCATTCCAAATCAACATCTTGATTTTAGATCTACAAAAAAGTATCACGATCTGCTACATAGTCAACAACAAAATTCATCACAGGTACGTATTTAGAAATCACTAGCTAAATCAATAAAGTTAAAGCAAGAATTAACCCCAATGATTTGGTAGATCTTGGTCGGTGATTGTTGGAGGTGATGGATGATGACCATAGGTTGTGGTTGATTGTGGTTGTTTTGTTATGGGTTTACTTGGTGATGGTGATGGTGGTGTGGGTTAAACCAAAAAATTAACCCTAATAATTTGGTGGTTGTGGTTGATTGTAGCTACTTTGTTGTGGATTTTCATGGTGGCGATGGTGGAGTGGGTTAAATCAAGAATTAACCCCAATAATTTGGTAGATTAATTTGGTGGAACTTGGTGGTGGCTTATGGCGGTGATGGACGGTGACAGTGGTTGTGGTTGTGGTTAATTATAGTTATTTTGTTATGGGTTTACTGATTTGCTAATAATGGTAGTCTGTGTTGATTAGAGGAGGAGGAAGAGGAAGACGAGGAGGAGGAGGAAAGAGGAGATAGTGGTGGCCGTGGCAGTGGCGACTGATTTTCCCACTAAAGAGCAAAAATAACTTGTGAACCTTAACCTCTATCATTTTGCTCAACATTTTTCAATTTTTGAATCATTGAGCAATGATGGTCTATGGTGGTTGCTGATGGTGATAGAAATGTTGTGACTGATTGCTGGAGGTTAATTTGCGATGGTTTAGAGTTTTTTTTTTTTTTTTTTGGGAAAAATGGTGGTTTGTGAAGGCAACTTAGTTACTAGTGGTTGTTTGTTGAAAAGGATAGAGGATTGGTGGTCAGTGGCGGTGGTTGATGGTAGTGAAAGAGGACGGAGACTGTGGGAGCCAGAGTATGTTCTTGGTGAATTATTTGTTTTTGCTAAAATTATGTTTTAATGGTGAAAATTGTGAATTAATTTGGGAATTTAGATTTCTTTGGGTATATTATGTTCTTTGATTTTGAGTTTTATTTTTGATTTTGAGTTTTGGGTGAAAAATTTTGAGTTCTTTGATTTTGGTTTTGATTTTTTATTTTGAGTTTTGGGTGAAATTTTGAGTATGGAAGAGCAAGGAAGATGAACTATTTACATTCTCCAAATTGCCCTCTAATATTACCTCATAAATTGCGTGTGCAAACAAAACTTGAAAACTTAATGACTATATCTAACGGAATGGTTAGTTTGCTACACTTTTAATAAATGAGTGGCCAAAATCAAACTTTTAATAGTTCAGTGGCCAAAACCAAACAAACCCAAAAGTTGAGTGGTCACCGGGGGAATTTGCTCTAAAATTTAATATGAAAAATCAAAGGTTACAATCTCTAAGGATCCTTCGATTCTTTTCTTTAGATTTGGATTAGATGGCTTGAGGCGTGTTCTCGAATCAGCATTGAATTGTTCAAATCTGGATATGGAGACTTGAATAAATAAGATTTGACTCCTTCAAATCTTAATTTGAGAAGACTTGAAAGGCTTGAGGGCTTCAAAGATCTCGAAGAACTTGAGATCTTGAATCACTTGGAACTTGAAAGACTTGAAGGCTTGGAGAATTTGTCGTGGAAGACTTGAAGACTTTGAAGACTCAGTGTAAATACCAAATTTTGACACACCATTTATTTTTCAAACATTGGGGGCATGTTTATAATTTTTGGGTCAGATTCTAATTTTTCAATAATTTCGGAGGGTAAAATAGTAATTTTTATTTGTAAATATTTTTACATTAGCTTTGGGGGTTTTAAATTCATATTTTTACTTTCATACGTATTTTTTAATTTTTTGTGATTTTTTCAAATTTGATTGGTATTCTTTTTATATTTTACCAGCACAAGGGCAAAATGGTAATTTTGCCTCACAAACACCATTTTAGCTCATTTCAGGTCCCAAATTTATTTTTCTAATTCTTTAAGCATGTCTCTAAATTTTCTTGATTTTTTCAGAGACGATTGCTATTTTTTCTGTAAATACTGCATTCAGGGGTAAAATCGTCATTTTACAGTTTAAATTCATTTTTCATTAATTTTTGAGTCAGAAATGCATTTCCTAGGGTTTTAAGCTTATTTGTAATTTTTGATAATTTTTCGAGATCAATAGCTATTTTCCTGTGTATTTTCATTATCCAAGGGCAAAATTGTCATTTCACACTCCGAGCGTGTTTTGACTAGTTTTAAGCTCTAACCTTTATTTTGAAATCTACTTTGAATTTTTTTTGGCAAATTTTGAAATTTACTGTTATTTCTTTGTATTAATTTTTGATTTTTTGGGTTAAAAATATTTTATTAAAAATAAAAATAAAAATTTATTACCAGTGACATTTTTGTTATTTTGTAGTATTCGTGACCAAGACAACTAGCTCTATAAATACCCCCATTAAAATAAAAAAAAAGGAGAAAAAAGAAAAACCCTAAAACACATCCTTATCTAAATTATAAAAGATTAAAACACACATTAATACACCAAAACTACACACGTATTAGCCGTTCTCATTTTGCTTTCACTGTTCATCTTCATCAACAACTGACTCTCCTGTTCATCATCAACGAAGCTTAATATTCATCACTATCATCATCAGTTCAACCAGATTACTGTTCATCATCAGAAAGCAGAGGTAATTCTTCATTTTAAATTCTTTGTTTGATTTATGTTGTGATATAAAACAAATTTGTTTATAGATTTTCTTGAATTTTGGTTTGTGTTTCTTTTTTGGAAATTTTTCTGGGTTTCTTTATTTTTTTGAGTTTTCTTCCATCGCCACTCTCTTCTTCCAATGTCTCTCTCTCTTCTTCTCTACAACGCACTCGGCTATTCTTTACCCACATCAGGCCATCACAGGAATCGCTTTCTTTTTCCTCCTTTTCCCTCTCTTCAACCATCAGCAGAAGCACCGGTAGCTCCACCAAAACCCCCACCCAAGCCTGTGCCAAGACCACTGCAATCAACTACTACCACCCCAAATCTGTCCCTAAACTTAACCGGTTCCACCCATCCCTCCCCAACATCAACAAGCAAACCCAACTCCTACTGCCTCACGTCTAGCCCCCCACCTGCAAAAACCAATAGCCCTCACCACCTCCTATCAACTCTACGATCAGTCACAAATCTAGCAGGGTGCCATCCACTGCCCTTTATCAGCTATCAGAACCACAACCAAAATCACCATTCAACCATTGGAAACGGCCCCATCACAGCCCCATTTTCAATCATCACCCGCAAGGCCACCACTATAGCCATCTAATTTCTATCATATCCCTGCCCATAGACTGACACAATCAGTCCCAAGTCTAAACATTTTCAACCACCAATCGCCCCACCCACACCGCCAGTAACAGACCACAACCAACAAACAATCCTCTGCTCAACCAACCCAATTCGATCAACAACTATCAACGAAACACATCTCATAGCCAATTTCATCGCAAAACCATTTTCCCCCTTTCTCCCACCACTTTTCCCCTGCTACCACCAGCAATGACCACCCATTCACTGTCGCAGCTCCATCTCCAACCCTGTCACGCGAAGCCAGCCATAACCATCATCTTCAATCAGATCACACCATTTTCTTCTATTTCTACTGACAACCTGCAAACAATCACAGCTCCAAAATAACCACCACTCCACCACCAAGCCCCAAAATCTACGACCTCCATTGAAGCCACCCACAGTTACGAATCAGGTCGCCCACACATCGAGCCTGTCGTAACCACCATAATCGGCCACTACTCGAGGTCTCAATTGCAGTTCCGCCCTTATTTGTCTTTTATTGTTGCTTTAATTACTTAGATTGTGGTTGAGTTTGAAGGGATTTGTGTTGATTTCGAACCAAGAATGGTTGATTGTCTCTATAAGTAAGGATTTGGGGAATTTTGTTCCTTTCGTTTAGACTGGAGGAAGAAAGAAGGGGAAGAAGACGAGAGAAAGGAAGAGAAGCTGAGATTTGGGGATGGGTATTTGATTTGGGAATTTTTTAAGAAAAAATTATTTAAGAAAATTTGGAAGCCAATTTGTCTGGTTTAAAATTTTGATTTTCCTTTCCTTCTCATTTTAAGAAGACTAACTGTGGGAATTTGGAGAGTGTTTAAAGTCTTAGTATGATTTTTAAGAGAAAGTGATTTAGGGATAAATTTTTTTTAACTCATCCTCATTATTTGGTTGGTTGATTGTTTTGTTTGTTTCTAATTTGGATTAGTTTAGTTACAATTGATAATTGATTTAGGCCAACCAAGTCGTTTAGTTAATCAATTAAATTTTAGTGTAATTTGATTTATATTTTACGTATTTGACTACAAAGACAAACATTTATGTTTAGTCTTTGGATCTTGTTTATTATCATTGTGCCCCCGAGAATTTTTACTTTATGTAGTTAAGTATTTATCCTTTTATAGGTTTGACCCACTAAATTTTACTTTCTTTCAATTAGGTCCTCTATCCTTGCATCATTCCCCCTTAATATGGATGGAATTAGATTTGTTGCCCCCTTTTTAGCTTTAATTTTCAAATTGTGCCCTATACTTGCTTAAATATGCGATTTGGTCCTTAGACTTGCTTCAATTTCTATTTTAGTCCCCTTGATTTACAAAAATTTACATCCATCCCAATTTGTTACTTGCTTTGCCATATTTTATGTCTTATGCTTTAATACTTTAAATAGACGTACCTTGACTTGTTTGTTCATTTTGATTAGTATTCGTACCGGGTCTTCGAGAGGTATCCCTATTCCTCATTAATTTCTCTTTATGTGTTTTAATGTGCTCCTTATGTGATTTTTATGCAATATTCTTCATATATTTCTTATTTTACATGCGTTTGTGTATTTATTTCATTTATGCTATTTAATTTTTCAAATTTTATTATTTGGCAAAAAAGTGCTATTTTTGTATTTAGATAGCCAATGTAATAGTTAGGCTATATTTTCGTATTTTTAGCAAAAATTGTGTATTTAGATAGTAAGTGTAATAGATAGGCCATTTTTTACTTTTTTGTTTTTCCCCCTTAAAATTGTATCTAAATCTCCCTGATGTAATAGTTAGGGCTTATGTGTTTTCGCGTATTTATGTGCTTATTTGCTTTACCGCTTTCCTTAGGATTTGCATCTAGAATATCATCTTTATGTGCTACTTGCTCCTACGTGTTATTATATGTCTTTATATATTTACTTACTTTTGATTCATGCGTTATTGTTTTGTTCATGTTTTACCAGTTCTCATTATTCCGTCACTATACTAGTCTAACGCTAGTTGTAGTTTTTCTCATTTCCTGTTAGTCCAACGCTAGCAGGGCATTCCTGGAACGGGCTAGTCCAACACTAGACCCTTAAGGGCATTTTAGTGTTAGGTACACTTGTGTGCATTTTACATCATTGCACACACTATTCTTTTTAGTTTTTCATTATATTTGCATGATTTTTGGTATATATTTTTTATTATTATCTATTTTTAACATTTGACAATGCATGACATTTAGGTTGTATTTTCACTTAAACTTTTAGGCATTTGTGTGATCCGACTAGAAATAGTCGCCTACTTACGTGAGAAGTGGTGGCGTACATGCTGTTTTCCCCTCCGTGAGTAGGAACATTCAGTCACGAGCTATTAGTCCCTCGTACCCGTTATATTGCATACCCACTTTCTTCGACCACTTATTATCTATATTTTTTTTTTCTTTCTGCATTTTATTTTGCATTCGCACTTGTGACTCCCTCGAGACCTCATTCTGGGTTTCACAATCAATGTGATAATTCCGATCAAGCCTCGACGGAACATTTCGACCCTCCCGATATCACATTTAGATTTAGGACTTGCAATCATTTAGATACATCCGAACGTGATAGAATTTTGGAGTTAATTTAGGAAATCTTGATTAAACTTAGCAACTAGTCTCGGCTAGGTGGAAAGGGTGCCTTAGGCGCGAGCCTTTGCCTTCCCTTTTTTCAAATATGACTCCTGGACCTTCTTCTCTCATTTTTCGTAGATCGAAGTCGAAAAAGGATTTTAAATATTTTTTCTAAAAATTTTATTTTTGTTTTGTTAAACAATTTTTCAGGTGATTTGGTACACCCTAACCCAATACCAAGTGGCGACTCCATTTTAAAATAAAACCCTTTTTCAAAAATTAGTTGGCCAAAACTGTCATACTTTTAATCCCGGCTTTATTTTATTTTGAATACCATTTTTCTTAAAATACACTCTCTTTACTAAAAACTTGATTTTTTATCACCCGCGCACGGTTTTTCCAAAAAACCTTTATTTTCGAAATGGGTCACCAGACCGAACCGTCTTTTTGGGACGCTACAGTCAATGACTCCACCGTGTGTCATTTCAGGGCGCGACACTCAGAGCTTCCGCAGCATACTTCTTGTCTCTTGTCTCCGTGTCTCCCTTTTCCTAAGGGTGACCCCTTATTTATGGTTGTAGGATAGAGGAAAGAGGAGCCTTGTGATAAGTCTATCTTTTTCTTCAAAAAAGATTTGAAAGGTATGCCTTTTATCTTTTTAGATAACAAAGATATAGTCTTTCAGAAAAAAAAAAAAAAACCTATTTTATCCTTTTAAATATTTTCAAAGAGATCAATGTTTATTTCTTTTTAATTTAAAGAGGCATCTTCAAAATAATATGTGTTATCTCTCTAATATTTAAAGAGATAACTATTTCTTAAATTATCTCTGTATCCCATATCCATTAATAAAGAGATAAATCTCTTAAATATGACATGGCATATTTGATTGGCTAGAAGACATATGGCATAATTTCATTGGCTGAGCCACCTTATTAACATAATTTATAGACAGATGGTAATTTTAATTAAATTAAAAATTTATTGTCTACAAATATCCCCTCAAGTATTGTTCATGAAAACGAACATTTGAAGTGAGGCTTCAGTGTCAAGTCTTGATTTTCCTCTGACTTAATTTTGTGCGGGATGGTAATTTGAAAGCCACGGTCATGGACTCATCTTCATTGTAGCACCAAAGAACAAATGAATTAGATAATTTCCAAAACCAACTGGGACCAGATCATGAGTTGGCGTTATGTCTGCCCCACCGTGGAAATTAAGACAACTATGAACTCTCACAACAATTCACATTGAATAAGTGGCTTGAAGGAATATAATTCTTTCCTGATGAAAGTCCAATAAATTCTCAGTCTTACGCAAACTTCTTAAGAGATAATCACTCAAACTTGTTTGATATGTAGGATTCGAATTGAAACACTATATACTGGACATTACTAAATAAAGTACTTGAAATCCGTTCCTTAACGGATACAGAAGCTCGCTACGGATGATTTGTAGTAAAGGGAAAGCATATCCCAACTGTAATGGAACACTACCGTCTAAAGAGTGATTCCATACGTACGATTAATTAGGAGTCCTTTCCTTTTTATGAATTGGGAAACCAACCCCTTTTACAAGATAAACTCAGAAAAAAAGGATCAGATATGTGCGAAACTGGAGTTATAATTGGGGAAAGGCCGAAAGGTTCCGAGTTCGAAACCTGGACTTTGAATTCTGTGATTTGTCTGGTGCGTCGTGTGGGGTAGCTGCGTATTCCTCCAGTTTGGTGAGCTGGCTTGGGTCCGAAGGGCCTTAGTCGGGGCATGTTCCGGGTTAAAAAAAAAAAAATTGTAGAAAAACACCACCAACCCTTATTCAAATCATATACGGCTTTAGAAGACCCCAAAATCTATAAAAAAGATCTTCCTTGATCTTAATTCACTGCGGTCTCCGTCAAAAGCTGGAGCAGATTCCCTCAAACATTGGCTCTATTGCACGTCGGTTTTGTCGCTGCCGTATGTCTATCATTACATCCACAGGAACTTGCAAGATAAGCCTTCTTTCCCAAACGAACTCTATGTTCCAAGGGAATATTCAATTCCTTACATGCAACAACCGTCCAATCATCATGTACCCTTTTTCAAGACTCAAAACCAAGTTCTCTTCTTGAATCATATTCTGATGCCATGAATATAAAAATATAACCACGCCATGAATATACAAGTGACTAACAAGAATTTGTAACTTGCACGTGCTTGTCTTCTTTCTTCCTCTTTACTGTATGCATGATTTGATGAATTAAATAATCCAAACCTTTACTTGGCAAGATTCCAATGATCAGTATACCCCAGTTGACCCGAAACCACCACACGGTTAGTTAAGTGCCTACACGGTTTTATGCACTATTGAATCTTGCATGCATGAATTGATGAGTGTGATTTATGACCTTTTGCAGGACAAGCGTGCACATGCCAGGTTGACAATTTCAATTTTGCCCGAGTCACATCATTCGGTCAAAGAAGTATTTGGAGTGTAACGAAACATATTGAGATCTAATAACTCATTTGACGAAATTCATTGAAACTGCAAATGGCATTGATGAAATTTGCATGCAAGACCGACCACCCTCTATGTTGTTGTTGTTGTTTTTTTTTTTTTTTTTTTTGTGCAGATTGTCATAACTTCCAAAATTTAGTGATTTGTGCCTTTGTTGAACATCAACAAGCCTTTGCATCTTAAACACTGGACAATCAAGTTGATGATGGAAGCTGTTACCCGATTGACATTTTCACCAACATGAGGAGCCATTGGTGCTACATCGATAGATTTTGAGAAGCCTAGCAATGTCAAGTCACATTTTCTTCTCAAGTTTCAACCTTGGAAAAAGCTATTTGGAGAGTTTCTCCATAACTTTTAACAATTTCTTCAACTCGAAGGCCATCACTTCGGTATCTTCATGAATTTGGAGGCATCACTTTGGGATCTTCATCGGCTCGGAGGCTTCCAATTCGTGGCAATGAAGGACCCATAAGAGAGCTTTCAATGTTGCTTACTTGTGTCCTTCCAATTCGAGATCTTCATTAATTCGGAGGCTATCATTTTGGCACTCATTGGCTCGAAGAGTATCACTTTGTGATTCTCATCAAATCGAAGGCTATCATTTCGGTATTTCTATCAATTTGGAGACCATCTTTGGAATCTTTGTCGACTTGGAGGCTTTGCAATTTGGTGGCATGTTTGATGACGAAGTCATCCCTTATGTAGAGGAATAATTGGAGAAGACGACTAAAGCGGCACATGAGAAAGCTCTTTCCAAAACGACTGCACATGTTCCAAAAATCCAAGCAAAGCAAAAGAGGGAAAAAAAAAAAAAAAACCCAACTAGTTTCCAATCAGAAGAAGCTGCAAAAGAGCAGCCGAAGAACTTAAATTTGAAACTTTGTCCTTTTTTTTTTAAGAAAAGGAATCTGGTTTTAAAGCTTTGTTTCAAAATCTATATATATATTTTTTTAGGAAAAAGATTTGGTTTTATGAGGTGTAACTAACTTAGAAGTTACTTTCTAAACTGCCTATGTATCCCAAAAGGGAATCAAGTCACATGTAGTTCCAACCATTCACAGTTTAACCTCATGTGGATTAGGAGTGTCCATTTGTTTACCTCCTTAGACTTGGTGGAGTGTTTCAGCAGTTTAACCACATGCTGCACTATTAGTGGTTGCCGTCTATAGTTTTAGCTCATGCGGGCTTAGACCAATATGCAGTTTAGGCTTGTGCTTCCAGGGGCATCCATTTGTTTCATGTATAATATCGCTTCAAATATTAGCCGTTGATGGGGCCAATCCTTAATCCATCCTCAGCAATCAGTTTGTATGATCCACTTCAATGTACTTCTTGAACCATATATGGGCCATCCCACTTTGAGACGAATTTCTTTTGACCACCATATATGAGTATGATCGACTTTCGAGCAGCAAGTACAATCTCACCAATTTGCAAGGAGTGCATTCGAACCCGTTTGTTGAATGCTTTAGAGAGGCGAGCTTGATAACACTCAATTCCTTGTTGGGTCTCTAATCTTTTCTCATCAAGTGCTTCCAACTCCTTAAGACGAAGGCGAGCATTTTCTTCTTTATCAAGCCCTTCTAGGATGGCAATCCTAAGTGAAGGTATTTGGCATTCAAGTGGAAGAACAACCTCCACACCATACACAAGCACATATGGAGTTGCTTGAGTAGGAGTTCGAAAAGTGGTTCTACATGCCCAAAGAGCTTCTCCAATCCTATGATGCCAATCTCTTTTTTACTTGTCCACGACCTTCTTCAACAAATTGTACAGACTCTTGTTGAATGCTTTAGCGAGTTCATTTGCAACATAGTACATTGAAGAATTATATTGATTGAATTTAAATTTCTCACAAAGTTTGTCCATTGCAGCATTGCAAAAAGGCTTTCCATTGTCGGTGATGATATAACGTGGAACTCCATATCGATAAATGATATTTAAGCAAATGAAATCTACCACGTTCTCCTTTTTCACCTCTCTTATTGCAGTTGTTCGGTCCACTTTGAGAAGTAATCTGTTGAAGCCAAAATGAAGACATGTCCATCAGAAAATTTTTAGAAGTGATCCAACTATATCCATTCCCCAAGCGTCAAATGGCTAGGAAGTAACTATTGGACGCAGTGGCTCAGGAGGTTGATGGATAAAATTTGCGTGAAACTGGCAGGCTTGGCATTTCTTTGCATAGTCGATGTAGTCTTTCACCATTGCTGGCTAATAATAACCCATTCTTTTGATGCGGAAGTGCAATTTAGGACCAGGTTGGTGAGCTTCACATATTCCAAAATGAGCCTCTTTAATTGCTTGAATGGTTTCATCTTCTCCAAAGCAATAAATAAACACTCCATTGAATGATCATCGATAAAGCGTCTCTTTGTAATAGATGAAGCGAGGTGCTAGATGGTGGATGTCAATTTTTCTTTTTGGATCTTCAAGCAGCTTCACATAATTGAGATAATCAATTATTGGTTGACGCCAATCTTCTTTTTCAACTTCATAAACCGTGACGACATGAGTACTTTGTCTCTTTTCAATATCTTCTTCTTCAAAATAGGGAGGTACGACCCAATTTTAACATATGGGAATTTGAGCTCGTTGATCCGGCAATATGAGTGTACAAGCTAATTTTGCCAATAAATCAGCTTGTTGATTCTCATTTCTTGGGACATGTTCAATTGTCACATCGTCTAACCACTCCATAAGTTGCCTTGCACAGTTAAAATATAGCGCAAGTTCGAGCTTTTTGACCTCATACTCGTCAAAGAGTTGATTAACCACTAATTCAAAATAGCCATAGACTTTCAGATGCAATTATTTCATATATACAGCCATTTCAAGACCAAGTACCAATTTTTCGTATTTAGCAACATTGTTCAAGCATTGATTCTTCAAAGAAAATGAATACGACAAGACGTCTCCTTCAGAAGTAATGAAGACTATCCCTACTCCAGCCTTTTCTCGATGTGCAGCTCCATTAAAGTACATCGCTCATGGAGGAAGAACTTCAACCATGAGTACATTTTTAACAGGCAATTCATCAATTAACTCCCACTCAACAAGTATAGGATGATCAACCAAGAAGTCAGCCAACACATTTTCTTTAACAGCTTTCACAGGTACACAAACAATCTCAAATTGTTGAAGTTGGAGGTACCATCTTACTAGACGATCAGAAAGCATTGGCTTGGACGTGACATACTTCATTGGATTCGCCTTGGAAATGATACGAACAATATGGGCTTGAAAATAATATTTTAACTTTTGGATGGAAAATATGAGGCTCAAACATAGCCTTTCAATCGGTGAATAATTCACCTCATTTGGCATCATCATTTGACTCAGGTAATAGAGTGCATTTTCCTTACCATTTTCATTCTCTTGAACAAGCAATACTGTTATTGATCATTCTTGAGTAGCAATGTACAGAATTAATGGCTTGCATTGGATAGGTGCGACCAACACTGGAGGTTTCATGAGGTAAGACTTGATGCTTTTGAAGGCATTACTACATGTTTCATCCCATTCAAACGACACCCTTTTCTTCACCGGTGACTAAAAGGTTGACATCATTCAGCCAAATTAGAGATGAATCTTTGAATATAAAATAATTTTCCTTGCAAGCTTTTCAATTCATGGATGTTGCGAGGCTTAGGTATCTTGATAATGGCATCAATCTTGGAATAATCAATCTCGATCCCTTGATGACGCACAATGAAGCCAAGAAATTTTCCAAAAGTGACCCCAATGGCACATGTTAAGGGATTCATCTTTAGTTGATATCTTCGAAGTTGTTGAAAAACCATTCTAAGGTCTTCGACATGTTCATCTTGTTTCTTTGCCTTCACGACAAGATCATCAACGTCGCACTCCATATTTTTGTGCAACATGTTATCGAAGATCTTTTGCATTATTCTTTGATATGTTGCTTCAGCATTCTTCAAGCCAAAGGGCATAACTTTGTAGCAGTATATGCCTTTAGGAGTGCGAAATGCAGTGAGCTCCTCATCTTTTGATACTATTCGTGTTTGGTTATATCTAGAAGAACCATTCATGAAAGACAAAGCTTCATGTCCAGTTGTAGCATCTACCATCAACTCGGTGACAGGAAGTGAAAAATCATCTTTGGGACAGGCCTCATTGAGATCGCAAAAATCAACAGATACTCGGATTTGCCTATTTTTCTTTCTTACAGGGACGATACTTGAAATCCACGTTGGATATTTAACTTCTTGAATGAACCCTGCTTCGATAAGTTTTTGACTTCCTTTTTAATTAATGGGATCAGCTCAGAGCAAAATTGCCTTTGCACTTGTTTGATAGGTTTCACACATCGCTTGATAGCTAAATGATGAACTGTCACCTTTGGATCTAAGCTAGGCATCTCCTTGCATGTCCAAGCAAAAATGTCTTTGAAGTCATGCAATAATTTCACTTAAGCTTCCTTTTCAGTTGGTGTTAATGATGCATTTACGTAGATGGGATGAGGCTCATCACTTGTGCCAAGATCAATCTCTTTTAGTTCACCAATTGTGGCTTTTACATCTTCTTCAAATTTTGGTAGGGCATTTCTAGCATCTACTTCTTCTAGAGACTCGCCAATAGTGATGTGGCCACATGATGCTACACTCTCCTCATCATCTTTCTTAGGTTGGGTTTTATTCTCTTCTATTTTGAAAACTTATCTTCTTACCTTGGGAAAGGTAAGTCTTCCATGAAATGGATGCCTTACTTTCTTATCTTTTGAGCCAAGTTTATCGAAGAGGAGATGTGAGATGACTTATTTTCCAGTCTATCAAAAGCAGATCTCCTTTGATCTGTGGGTGGATCCTCTTTTTTTTGGTGACACAATGGGTGCTTGCCCTCCTGATTGCAATGCGCACAGGTGAAGGTGGCCTATATCCTAAACCCATCGAGGGATTGTTAATCCCATGACCCTTTTCTTTCAACATCCTTTGAGTGGTTGTCATTCTATGAGTCTTCTCTCCAGTGACTTTAGAAAGGAGCTTTCCCAAAGTATTTCCTTCATTGGGATTGTAGCCCACTTTTGCAAGAAGCTTGTACATATTAGGATCAAAACCTTCCTCAGTTCGAGTGGTAGCAATGGCTTATGCTCTAGTTTTGGCCCCAATTTTGATCAAATGAACCCTTCAAGTGGTGTTTCTTTCTATTTGACAGCTTCAATCTTTGTGAGAGGAACAATGAGATCCTTTAGCTCGTCACTCTTAGCAAAAGAAGATTGGCCCTTCTTCCCTTTTGACTTAGGAACATGCTGTAAAACGTGTGCCTTGGATTCTTAAGTCTATTTTGTCTTTGACTCTTTTTGTTTTGCATCACTTTGCAGGCAAAACTTTGCATTAGCAAAATAGGCTTCAGCTTCAGTGAAGAGTTTATCATTGGCAACCACCTTGTTGGTCACACCATCACGGTAATATTTAAAAATTGATGAAGAGTTGATGGCACAATACCATTCTCGTGGATCTATGGCCTCCCCAAAAGCATATTATAGGATATTTTGGCATTGATAACATGAAAGAAAGCATTTGAAGATAGATCGCCTACCAACAATTCAAGCCTTATTATGCCAATTGCTCTTTGTCCCCCTTGGTTGAATCATTGGATCACGAGACAGCTTTGTGAGAGTTCATTACTTGTGATCCCAAGCTCGTTCATGGCACGTACGGGCATGATGTTTATTGCAGATCCTCCATTAATGAGTAACCTATTCACCTTTTGTTCACGTGTATACCCATTCACAAACAAGAGTTGATTATGGGATCCCGAGCCAAAAAATCCATTCACAAACAATAATTGATTATGGGATCCCGAGCCAAAATGCAGATCTTCTTCATCAAATGCGATTGTCGTTGCACATTCGGCAAGTATTTTTGTAGCGATCTCAAAATTATTCTCGAATTCAGCTTTGCCTTGGTCTATGTGCAAATTTTCTAAGTTAATAATATTGCAAGAACTAGCATCATCTAATGCAAAAGATAAAACAGAAAGTGATGTGTTGTCTTCAGGTATGACTTTGCTTTTTGAAGTAGAATAATAGACTAAATAATCATATTTTTTAGAAGGTTGCCCGAGTCAACTGACAGAAGGATCTTCGATTTCAAGTAGTTCTTCCATTCGCTTTTGATTTCATGACTTCTTTTTACTTGCCTTCTTTTTCCTTGCTATTTCATCATCTTCATACCATGCATCACACAATGGATCAAAATAATTGTGATTGCCTTTGCTGAAGGAGTAAATGGCATTTTGTTTTTCATCAAAATGGTCAATTGGGACACCTTTAAGTGGTTTCCATTGTTGGACCATATTCAACTCGGTGTTGGCATTTGTGGAGTTCTACAAGTGTATCATACCTTTCTTGTTAGTGATTATTGCAACTGCCTCTTTCTCAAGCGTTTTGCCAGCAATGGATACCTTTTCTTTAAATTGATTGTTAAGTTGACCATCTTCAGAGTCTTCACAATTAACAGTGTGGCAAGAAGCAAAATTATCAATTTAAGAATCCCTTAGGCATGAACTCCCTCAAAGTGATGTGGCGTCTCATCTTCTGGAGTGTTGCTTCTTTGGAAGAAGTTGAAGCCAAGTTTGATCTTTTTGACCTTTTGATTGGAATTCTGACAATTTTGACTCTTGGCGGTGGTTCGTTTATTTGCTTTTTGCATTTACGATCCCTTCTTCGTGTGACGAGAATCCCACTGCCATCATCATCATCCTTAGGGCTATCAGACCCGGACCCGACCCAGACCCGTTGATTTTTTCCGGGTCCGGGTAGGAATTAAATTGCGTTTACTCGGACTCGGACCCAGACCCGGACCCGTTTTTTCCTAATAAAAAACGGATCGAATCCGAAATGTTATATTTCGACCCGGACTCGTTTATATATGTAATAATTATAAATTATATATACGTATTTTAAATTTTTAATACATAATACTCAATAAATAAAAATTATAATATATATACATACATATTTTACACTTCTAATACTCAATACTTAATAAATAATAATTGTAAAATATATAAAAATATTTTGTATTTTCAAGACCCGGACCCGACCCGAATGGACCCGGACTCAAACGAACCCGGATCCGGGAAACTAAAAGCAAGACCCGTCGGTCTCGGGTCCGGGTCCGGAACCATAACACAAAAACAGGTCCGGGCCCGGAACATTTAATTCCGGCCCAGACCCGACCCGTTGACACCCCTAATCATCCTCATTGACTTCTCTTGAGACATCATCTCCTTTGAGACATTCTTTAACTTTCTCTTTTAGTGGTTTGTTAGGTGAGCATTACCCCCAAATGTAATGGGATCAAAATCTCCAAACTTGATCATGAACAATGGTGCCATCTTGTAGACCATCTTTAGAAGATGTAATATATCATTTGTTGAGGAACTCGCCATGATGAAAGTTTGGTTTGTGCATGTTCTGTCTTCCTCGAGCAAAATTTTCTCTTGGCGAGCCAGTTCTATTACTTTGTCTTCAAAGATGAAACATTTGCTGAGAGAATGACCTACCAAACGATGGTGGCAACAGTAGTTTGGATTGTTCACTCGCGTAGCCTCCTCTAGTCGCTTCATCTTAAGAAGCTCGATAAGTTTTGCTTTGCACAGATCATCGAATATAACCTGCAAATTGGAGTCAAGGAAGGCATATAATTTTTCTTGCAACTCCTTTAGAGTTGGCCTTCTTTTTGCTGTGTCTTCTGTGGAATCCACTTTTTCAATCGCCTCTTTGCTCGTATTTGTAGCGATCTTGACAGGTGCCATATTTGTCACCATCGACTCTTTGTTACTGAATTTTGGGAAAGGCTTGCCCTTTTCTTGACTTCTTGTTTTTCTTTATTTTGACATACAACATGGAATAGTGAACCACTCTTTGCATTGGTGGCAATGCTTAATTCTAGTCGTAAGCGCGAGTTGCCAATTGTTGGAAAGTGCTAGGATGAATTCCTTACAGGATGTAGCTTAGATCCCAATGTATTCTTTGGATGCACATTTTTATTGCGAAAATCTTAGAGAGCCTATCCTTGCAATTTAGACTCAAGATTCTCCGTCTTTTGATGTAGTCCACTACAGGTTCATCTTTCTATTGGCCAGCATTGGTCAATTCTAGCATATTAACAGTTCGCTGAGTGCTATAGAAATGGTTGAGAAACTCAACTTCAAGATTTGTGTATCACTCGAATGCATTGCCCTTCAGAGATCAAACAAATTGCTTAACTAAGTGGTCCCCATATGTTCTAGCATTGTTGCATGTCTCGACGAAATGTGCCATATGTTGCTTTGGGTTTCCTTTGCCATCAAATTGCTGGAACTTGGGAGTTTGATATCCAGCAGGCATCATAAGGTTATCGATCCTTGCAGAATATGGTTTGGTGTAGGCAAGACTTGATTTTGTTCCACCATCGTATTTTACCTTTATCACGCCTTTGACAAATTGCTTTTGTTGATCGACAGGAATCAACCCTTCAGTAGTCACAGGCACTTCCTTCATGTTTCCTTGTCATTTGGATGAAGTCTCGGCATTAGCTTGGCCAATAGGTGCCTTGGAGTCTATTTGATTTCCTTCCAGTGTGCCATCCTTTTGGTTCACAAGTTGAGCAATGGCAGCATCTTGGTCTTTGATGTGCTTCATCATTACTTCCATCATTTTAGTCAAATTCAACACTTGCTCCTCCAGATTTGAAGTTTGTGTCATCATGGTAAGCATCACAGAAGGGGTAGTGGAGGTGGAATCTTCGAGAGAAAGAGAGACTTTGATTGAGGAGTCCCTTGAGAAGATGTAGATCCACAACTTGACAAGTTGTCTTGTGCTGAAATTTTGGGGTGAGAGCCAACTTTAAGTATTGAAAGATCCTTCTTCATTGGAGTATCAGTGTCTTTCAATCCCATCATAAGAGGAGAAAATTTGATTGTGGTCAAGAGATGAGCAAGAGATGATGCAAACTGAGCCTTCATATTGTTTCGGGAGAGGGCTTTCATCATACTCCTTGTCTTCAAACCACCAACTTGTAGATCTGCAATAGAACCTGCAGCATCAATTGTAGATTTAGACTGATCAGTCAACTTTGAATGAGCAACCATAGATTTGTCGTTCTTTGGAGCCATCAATGGATTTTTGCAGATGATTATATGAAGAAAAGAGATGGAAGGCAAAGATTGTCCCATCGGAGGTGCCAGAAATTTGTACGCAACAAATTTTTGTGTCTGTAGAAAAATTAACAAACAAGAAAACAAAACGACAAATATATAAAATTTAATATGAAAAATCAAAGGTTACAATCTCTATAGGATCCTTCGATTCTTTTCTTCAGATTTGGATTCGAGGGCTTGAGATGTATTCTCAAATCGGCATTGACTTGTTCACATCTAGATATGTAGACTTGAAGAAATAAGATTTGACTCCTTCACATCTTAATTTGAGAAAACTTGAAAGGCTCGAGGGTTTCAAATATCTCGAGGAACTTGAGATCTTGAATCACTTGGAACTTGAAGGACTTGAAGGCTTTGAAGACTCAGAGCTTCCGCAACGTACGTGTTGTCTCTTGTCTCCATATCTTCCTCTTCTTAAGGGTGACCCCCTATTTATAGTTGTAGGATGGAAGGAAAAAGGAGCCTTGTGATAAGTCTATCTTTATTTTCAAAAAGACTTGAAAGGTACACCTGTTATCCTTTTTAAATAACAGAGTAATAGTCTTTCAAAAAAAAAAAAAACCTATCTTATCTCTTTAAATATTTTCAAAGAGATCAATGTTTATCTCTTTTTAGTTTAAAGAGACATCTTCAAAATAATATGTGTTATCTCTCTAATATTTAAAGAGATAACTATTTCTTAAACTATCTCTTTATCTCATATCTATTAATAAAGAGATAAATAAACAAATAAATCTTTTAAATATGACATGGCATATTTGATTTGCCAGTAGACATATGGCATGATTTAATTAGCTGAGCTACCTTATTAACATAATTTATAGACAAATGATAATTTTAATTAAATTAAAATTTCATTGTCTACACATGTATTTACCAAATATTCACCTTTGGATACTCTTGGAATTTTGGAATGTATCACTCTCTTGAATTTTGAAATTTATCGAACAAACCAGTGTCTATAGACTGCTTTCTTATACTCAATAGTAAGTGTGTTACATGATATTATTTAAGAAAAAAGTAAATTATAGAAAATAAATTCTAGCATTTTCACCAGATTAAAGAACTCATGATGATTCATCTAAAGGTCAATCATATCTTTCAATTCTCCAAATATATTATTTATTTAAAGAGAATAAACACTAAAGAAAACAAAAAATAAGGTATTATGGCTTCTTTTTTTAATTTATAGAGGATAATGATAATTTGCCCCGATTTGGAAAATTAAACATGGTGCCTTTTTATCCACATAATAGGGTTCTCAGTTTGGTGGGAACAAAACAAGAAGAACCCAATTTTAAGGAGGAAAAATATTAAAAAGAAAAAAGACGAGGAAAGGTTGTTACACAAGAAAGGAAATTTTCTAGAATACATGCATTTTTTACCTAATTTCCACCTTTGTACCTTATATTGATGGAACTAAATCAATTAGATAAAGAAAACAACTTTGAATTTAGATAAGAAGTCATAAGGGAAAATAATGAAGAAGCTAAAGAATTTTCTTATTCTCAAAAAATAACGTGAGGCTACAATCAAAACATGGAAACGAAGGCTTTATACTGAAATCTTATGACTAAATACAAAATTATAGAAATAAACCAACAAATAAAAATAAGCCTTACAAACATTTCTTGTGAGGACCTAAAAATAATTTACACAACTTTAGTTATTTGTTTGCGTATTTAATTACTTACTCAATTGCTTAAGAGAAGTTAAGTGGAGTGAACTAGTAAAGCATAATTAACAAGTCGCTACTTGCTACTTTTGAAACACTAGATCAAGTGGTGACATTACTTCTTGGATTATTTGTGGATTACATATGCCACGACCTATATAATAATTGAGTCAACATAACTAAGCATACAATAAGCTATTAACAAAACATGTGTGTGCTAATTAAAGAGGACAAAACAAAAAGAAAGTATAAAAGAAGTGTGGTGTGGCTGGTTGGAGTGAAAGAAACAAAATCAAAGCATGAGGTGACAAGAGATTGAGTTAGAAGGAAGCAATTTGGTCAAACCCACATCATATCAGCTCCTAAAATACGTTTTCATATATTAAATAAAGTAAACAAAATAAAATGGAAGAGAAAAGAGACGAGAGGTGGAAGCAAATTGGAAATTGAAAGCATGAGGTGGAAAAAATAAAAGATATCTTGGAGAATTTTCTCAAGCTTCAGTCGGCACTCTTGGGTTGAATTTGTTCAGCTCAAACTAATGCAAATAACACCCACAAAAATGACAAGTTGGGTGAAGGCCAAGCGGAAGAACCAGGAGGAAGATTGACAAACTTGAACAAGAGTTGAAGATTTGGAGGAAAGCTTCAAGCTTGAGGAGGCAATCCTTGGATAGAACTTGAGACGCTTAGTGGCAAGCTAAACTATAATTATTCTATCAATTACAAACACAAGATTACCTGGTATTAGTGATTGAAAACTAAGGAAGGAACAAGTGGAAGAAAGAAAAAATTGTAAAGGAGCTGAAGGTACTCTAGGATCAATATCTTTTCTTAATTTTGTTTACTGGTTAGTTGTAAGGTAATAACACAGGTTACACAGTGGAAGAATAAAAATTTTATTATCTTAGTAATAAATCTCTTTTATATATCTATATAATTGTAAGGGAGTTTACACAAAAATTACCTTAAGCACAAAATATTTCTATACTTCTAAAGGCTAGATCCTTTGTAGATGAGATAGGTCTACTACGAAAGCCCTCCAAACGTCAAGCCTCTAATGATATCTACATGAACACAATCTTGTGGGAACCTCCGAGGCTTGCCTGCTTTGACTTTTTAGTGCTAACTCTCTTAAATTATTTAGAGAACACAAGAAAAGAACAAAACCTAACAATTAGCAAAGAAGAGAAAGGGGTGACGGCACCTTGAGGAGGGTGGCAGCATTTTGGGGTTTTTTTCTCTCTCTAGAATTTGTTCATGTGTGAATATAATAATTCAAAAGTCAAAGCATAGACCTATTTATAGGAGTAGTATTCTAGTATTTAAGGAAATAAGGATAATTAGAAACCAATAAGATTTAGAAAGCTTACCTTAAGCTAATCCTTTTCCTTTAAGAATCCTATTCCATAAGAAAACTAAATAGTTCCTTGATTTCTTTTAGGAAACAAATTTCCAACAAGACTTAAAATATTTATAAATAATTTTTTTAAGTTAATTTATCTTATAATTAACCTCATAAGTATCTCATACTTATCTTAATACAATTTAGCCTAAATATTATGTTTTTTTATGTGTGTGACCCATTAGGTTCCATTCACGTTGGCAATAAGTACAAATTATAACTCATTAATTAATCAATTAAGAGCTAGATAAATTAAACACTTTAATTTATCATTAATTCACTAATTAATTAATTTAGTACTTATATATCATGAGTGGCATCTAACAATGTATCATGACCACCCAAGTGAATACGAAAGTCATATGGTAGACTATACCCATCAATGACAATGTTACCGTATAACTAATATCCTTTCATCATACTATATCCTAATTAGTCTAAAAAGTATAGTGCATACTTTTAAATGACTAATTATTATTTTTTTATTCCCAAAATATAACTCTCCATGATGTATAACCTTAAAACTACTTTCAAGTAATATTATCACTTCTGCAGAAAATTTGTTGAGCTAATATTTCTAACAAGTGATTAAGGTGGGATATACTCTCCTATTAAGGAATCCTATATTGATTACTCACTATCCTTCCATGCTTCATACTATACCCAATCTCTATCCTATGGACTATCCTTTTATGAGCATCGAGAAATGGAGTCAAAATATAGCCACCCACACTTAAGATACTATGGAAATCTCAAATCAAGGGATCACTTACACCATTGTCACTAAAGAGTTCAACCATTGACACTATAGTTGGAAACTCTTGGCGAATCAATGAAATGAACTTGTTCTTAACAAGTAACCACATACCAGCTTAGATGTCATATACACCATTGTTAATGAGATCAACTACTACTTACCATAAGTAGAGGCAAAATATGTGCTAGTCTATCCGTATTAATGATGTCCAATCTCATTAATACCATGACTAGAGATATTTAATAATATGACTTTATGTACATTAAGAGTCTCATAACTATAACCCTTACGATCTCTAACACACAGTCAATATTCTAAAGACTTTATCAAATAAGTAAGTAACATGTAAATACAAGTTATAAGTGATAAAGAAAAATGCCGCATATATAAATACAATATAAATAAGTGTGAATACAAAAGCCTTAAACCAACTTAGTTTTAAGGTATACACTAACATTAGTTGGATGCATTCTTAAGCTAATAAGAAGACAAATAACAATTAAAAACCTTGTATTTACTAATATGGAAGAGGAAATTGAATAGAAATTAATATATATTGTTAAAGAACTTGAACACAAGTTAAACCCGTATACACAGATAACCCTGTGCAGTGTTGCTAAATTGGTCATAACTTGGTGTAAAAAATATGGAATTGAGTGAATCTTACTATATTAGAAACTAGACTCAAAGCACTTTCGAAAGGTATAGAATTCATACTCTCATTATTCATAGAGTAACACTAGAATGCTTAAGAATATGATTGAAATTTTAGGACTTTGTAACCAAGCTGATAATTTGTCAATTTTCGAGCTGATTTTGAATATTTTATGATTGAGACATGAAGTGGTATTCTTCATGGAAATTGTAGTGCTTAAATCGTAGCTTTTAAGCCTATAAATATCATGCCCATGTGAGTTACCTAATGAATGTTATGGCCAAGTGAATATGGGTATTTGGACAGTCTGAAAACTTGGTTTTTTCTGAACAAAATTGTCGTTGGATCAAGTTGTAATGAGATTCCAACAAGGTTGAAGGTAAAGGCTAGACTTGATAATTTTCAAACTTGTTGTGGGTTGAATCTAGTTTGCAGGAGTGCAAAATTTGTGATTTATCATTGAGCCTAGCTTGATAAAAATGGAAGAGAGCAAGCTATGGTCAAATCACCTCTGAAGCAGGTGTGAAGCTCAACTGTAATTAAATGATTGTAACTTTGTGTAGAAAACTCCAAATTGGGTGATTCTTGTTGTGAATAAAACTAGAGTTACAGAATGGTATAAAAACTAGCCCTAATTCTATGTGAATTAACTCCAACAATGGCATGAACTTTGCTAGAATTCTAACCTATGCAAGTAGGATTGGTGAAACACCAAATTCTAGGCTGATTTGGACTTGTTTATACTAGAATAGACTTAATGCCCTTCATACACTTGTAGCCCTTGAAATATAGTTTTCAGGTATATAACCCTCAGGTCCTAGTTCATGGTAACTTAAACCTAGAATTTAATGAAAATATAATGGAAAGTCAACCCTACTTAACAGGGTTGGTGAGGTGCTAAGTTTTGACCTAATTTTGATCCTGTTCTTTAAGGAATTTGAATTAACTTTCTTCATAAAAGTTGTAAAACCTTGCAATTTGAGTTGTGTAATTAAAGTTATGTTTAGTTGAATTCAAGCACTTAGTGTGACTGAAACCAAAATATTGACAATCGATGAACTGCATTGTGATTGAGATTTAGTTAGTTTATAATTGGAACTGGAATTGGGTGTCTTCATGAAAAATATTCTCAATTGAGTCTAGTTTACATGGTGAGTCTAGTTTATATGAGTATTGAGCTTGTGGAATTTGGTGATGTGAAAATAGAGTTAGGCTTGTGTGCACAAGCTCCTCTTTCAGGATACACTAATTATGATTAATTTATTTATTTACGTAAACTTGATGATTAGATCATTTATCTCCAATTAATAGGTGATTTGGGCAATTCAAAGAGTGAGGATTTAAAGAGTCGATGAACCTTGATATACCTGTGAATGTCCTAAAATCAATTTTATCTATTAATATTGATTTTTACAAAAATCATGTGATTGGTGAAAAGCATAATAGTGTGACTTGTTATTACTTGACTTGATATTATACTTGTCAATTGTATATGAATTTGCTATGAACTAGTTGTGTTCTTTATCACACTGAGAAGTACTTGCAATTCATAAATGTACTTGTACTTGCTATGAATCCAATTGTATACTTTATTGCACTGGGAAGTACTTGTTCTTGTAAAGTGTAGTTGTAACTGTGCACGAGTGCCTGATTTGGGCGTCGCCTCGTGCATGTCCATTTTGGTTGAGCTAGTAGTAGGCCTGATCACCAATTGTTGGCTGTTTTGGCATCTTGACACCCACTAGCCTATGAAGGGGTTCTGTAGCTTAAGGAACTGTATGGGAAAGTACTTGCGTAACTTTCAAAACTACCAATCGACATGAAGTGGCCATGGAGTAAATATTGGCACGCAAGACTTGAGAATTATTAGACTTTTACCATGGCACAATACTTGACTAATTCTTGAATAACGCTCGAAATATTCTCGGGCAGTACTTGACTTGATTCACTTGTATGCTTCCTTGTTTATTTGTTGAATTGTTATTATCTAATCTTGATAAGTTAGATGTTATTCTTGTGTGTTTTAAAATGAATATCTTGACAATATATTTGAAATGACTTTATAAATAGACCTCATTGGGCTTCTAGCTCACTTTTCAAAATTTTGTTTTCCTTACAAATGCTTGACCCACGGATAAGGGCTGAGAGCGAAAGGATAGGGTTCCTATTGAATAGAATTAGTTATTAATTAGATGTATTTTGGGATAGATAGCTCAAATGAGGTAAACCTTTTGAAGATTTAAGTAAATTGAAATGTCTGATCATATATCTTGCAAGTGACTTGTCGCGCCCCAAAAATCGTACGTGGGTCGGTTCGTAACTATCGCGCCTTGAAAAGGTGGGCCGGTCTAGTGACTTTTTTTTGAAAAGAATGAGTTTTTGGAAAAAAAAAACATGCATGTGTAATAAAAATCAAGTTTTTAGTGAAAAAGGTGTATCTTTAGAAAGAATGGTATTTTAAAAATAAAACAAGGTTAGGACTAAAAGTGCAACAGTTTTGGCCAACTAATTAACTAAGGGTTTTGTAAAAAAACGGAGTTGCCACTTGGTATTGAGTTAGAGTGTACCAAGACACCCAAAAATCGTTTAACAACAACAAAAATAAAATTTTAGGAAATATGTTTGAAAATCATTTTTCGACTCCGATCTACGAAAAAACAAGAGAAAAAAGTTCGAGAGTCACATATGGAGAAAGAAAGATAAAGGCTTGCACCTAAGGCACCCTTTCTGCCTAACCGAGGTTAGTTGCGAGGTTTAATCAAATTTTTTCAGAATAACCCCTGAATTTTATCACGTTTAGATGTTTGAATGCAAATCCTAAACCAAGTGTAGTGTCAGAAGGGTCAAAATGTCCCGTCAAGACTTGATCAAAATTATTGTATTAATTGTGAATACCCAAAATGAGGCCTCAAGGGAGTCACGAAAGTGAATGCAAAATGGGATGCAAAAAAAAAAAATAGTAATATAGGTAATAAGTGAACAAAGAAAGTAGGTATGCAACATAACAGGTATGACGAACTAAAACTCAAGATTGACTGTTCCTACTCACCGGGGGGGAGGGAACAACTTGTTATGCCACCGATTCCCACATGAGGAGGTGACTATTTCTAGTTAGAGCACATAAATGACATAAATTCTAAGTGAAATGCAACCTAAATGTTATACACCGTCAAAAATAGATAATAGATAATAAAATATAAACAAAGATCATGTAAGAATGGGAAAAATCTAGAAAAGAGGAGAAATGTATGAAATGATATGAAATGCACATGAGGTGTGAAACTAACACTAAAAATGACCTAAGGGTCTAGCGTTGGACTAGCCCTTTCTAAGAATTCCACTAGCATTGGGCTAGCAAAGAAACGATAAAGCCATAACTAATGTTAGACTAGTGTGGTGATGGAATTATAAAATTGATGAAACATAAATCAAAATAATAAAATATGAATCAAAAGCAAATAAACATATAAAAACATATAAGATTGCATAAGAGCACAAAACACGTAACTATGATATTCTAGATGCAAGATCCTAAGGAAAGCGGTAAAGCAAATAAGCACACAAGCACGTACAATGTACCTAAGACCTAGCTATTACACCGAGGAGGATTTAACTTACAATTAAAGGGGAAAAAAGTAAAAATTGCCTATCTGTTACACTCGCTAAAAAGAAAATGCATAAAAAGTACACTTATAAAATTCTTGAAAAATAATATCAACTATCTATTACATTGCCTATCTAAATACACAGTCTTGCAAAAATAGTAAAATCTAACCATCTATTATATTCTTGCCAAAATAATGAAATTCAAAACTAAAAAGCATAATGTAAATAAATATGCAAAAAGTATATAAAATAAGAAACGCATGAAGAAAATGCACAAAAGTCACACAGGAGCACATTGAAGCAGATAAAGAAGCAATTAAAAAGTAACGAAAATAACTATTCTCGAAGACTCAGTATTAATGGTTAAAAAAACACAAGTAAACACGTCAAGGTATCGCAATATAAATGAGTAAATATAAAGCATTAACAAAATTGGGGGTAAAATGTAAATGCTAGCAACTAAGGGAACTAAAAAAATAATTTTCTATAAAACTTAAGGGGGATAATTGAAAATTCACGTAAGTCTAAGGGGTCGAAATGCAAAATTAAAGTAAATTGGGAGGACAAAACAATAAATTTCAACAAAAGTAGGGCAAAACATAAATCGCAGGACTTAAAGGAAAAGTAACAAACTCTAGAGGGTCAATCTATAATTAGGAGGGACTTAATTGAAATAAACATAAAATTTTGGGGGGTTAATTACAAATAATAGGGACTAAATCGAATAAAACAAAATCTTTAAAGGAATATCAACGATACTTAAAAAAACCAATACTAAAACATAAATGTTTGTTAATTGACAGCAAAACCGAATGAAAAAACTAAATTAAGATTAAACTCAGTTAATTAACTAAATGAATTCAACTACAAAACTGAAAATACTATATTAAAACAAAACAAATGAAAATACTATATTAAAACAGAACAAATCACTCCAATTTCCCAACTTATCTTTTGCTTCAAGAAGATGGAAAAGTCTTCCCCAAACCCAATTTCTCTGTCTCTCTTACTTTCATTCGCTCTCTTTCTCTCTCTCTCTCAATCTCTCTATATTCACTGCATCTTCTTCTCTCTCTCGCTCACTCATTCTTTCTCTCTACTACTTCTTATTCTTTCTCGCTCTTTGCCTTCTCCAACTACTCTCACGTCTCTGTCTCTCTCTAATTTTCTCTGTTCTTCCCCTTTCTTTCTCTCTATTTCTCTCTGATATTCTCTTCTCTCGCCAACTCTTCTCCTTTTTATTATCTTTGTTTCTTCTCCAAAGATGGCAGAATCAAATCCTCCTTTAGTTGGCTCCCTCCCTTGAAATAAGGGGGTGGAAGTGTGTTTCAATTTGGTGGTTGTGGAGACTGGTGACTGCCGGTGGTTTGGGGCTATGGTTCTTGGTGAAAGGGCTGATGAAGTAGGTTTCGATAGTAAGGGAAGATGGAGATGATGAGCTAATGTTAGGATAATAGTAGCTTCCGGTGGCGAGAGGGTGGTTAAGGAGAAGGAATTTGGTTGTTGGTGGTGATCTAGTGCAATAGGTGACTAGTTTGTGGTTGTGGGAGGGATGCTGGTTTTGTTAATTGGTGATTGGGATTTTTAATGGCTATGTTGCAAGTTTGCAAGGATATGATCTGAGACTGTTTGGGATTGTTTTGGGCAAGTAGTGAAGGGAATTGGTGGTGATGGCAGTGGCTATGGCTGATGGAGGTTGGTTTGACTGATGGGGGCGATGGCTTGTAGTTTAATTGACTGGCTATATTTTTGGTTGCAAAGAGTGGCTAATTGGGTATGTTTTGGGGTTGTTAGCATTTTGCAAGTTGTGGAATGGAGAAGGCATTGTTGGTTTGATGGTGGTGACTGGTAGCAGAGAAGATGAGGGTGGCTTCATGAGAGTTGTGGTGGAGCGTGGTATTGCGTGGTATGGCAGTGACAAAAGAGGGGTCTTAGTAGTTGTTATGACTATTTATGGGTAGATTGAAGGTGATTGTGGGTTGATTGTGGTGTGTTGTGAGGTGGTTGTTGAAATGTATGGATTATGGTGAAGATGGTAGGTTTTAGTTGTTTGGTGAAGATGGGTGACGATTTGGGTCTGATTGTGACTAATTTTGGCTTCTTGTTTGGTGGTGGTGGTCCGACGAGGTTGTATTAGTCTTTGAGGCTTGGGCTTTGAGGGGAATTGGGTGGTTGGGTTGTCAATTAGTAACTGGGGATGGTGGGCTTTTGGTGGTTTGGGATGGATTATGAGGTTGTGGTGGTTGTGAAATGGTTTGGGGCTAATGGTTTTTGACCGACGATGTGTGGTTTGGTGGAGTCTATGGTTGGAGAGAGGAAGATTGAGATGACTGTTGGAGGTGGAGGTTTTGCTAATGGCCTGATTTTGACTGGGCAAGACAGTGGTGGTGTAGCTATAGGGACCAGACGATTGATGGTTGGTCGCAAATTGTGATTGTTGTGGGTTGTCGATGGTCGTTTCAGCGGTTAAAGACTAGATTGGGACAGTTGCTTGTAGTTCTATGGGGATGGTGGAAATGGGTTGAAATGGGTAGTGATAAGAGTGGCTGAGACTTTGTTTTTGGTGGTTTTTGTAATGGTTATAGTTGACTAGTTTGTGGGTTTTGTGGTCATTTGGTCATTTATTTCTAGACTTACTGGTGGTGGGTGGAGGTTCTGGTGATTGATAGAAGGAAAACAAGGGAAGTTGCTGATGGGTTTTTGGCTATGGTGGCTGATGATGATGGGTTGCTTGTGGCTGCATAAGTGGTGGTTTTCTGGGTTTTCTATGAGGATAGTGGTGAGAAAAAGAAGGAAGAAGAAGCATAAACCCGAAAACAATAACCCAAACCCAGAAACCAAATTGAATAAAAAAATCAATAAAAAAAACTCAACCAAAATTCCAAGCAATTAGAACACATAATTAGATTTTCATATAAAAATATGGATGAAAATACATCAAAACAAAGAGAAGAATTCACCTTTTTAAGCTTGAAGATAGACTGTTGATGAACAGTAATGGCCTTGAAGCAAGCTGGCGAGATGGCGATGAAAAGTAACTTAAGAATGGAAAAATGGAGTGTGTGTGTTCTTTGGTGAGATAGTGTGTGTGTTTGATCTTTCTTTAGATAAAAAGTTTATGTTTATAGTTTTTTACTTTTCTCCTTTTTTTTGATCCCCAAATGGGGGTATTTATAATCCAAGAAAAACTTCTCCCCCAAGAAATGAGTAAAAAGACTAAAATATGCTCCCCTAACAATAAAATTAATATTTTGCCCTAAAAATGTCTTTTGACACAAAAAATTAAAATTAAAACTAAAAAATGTCATAATTTTTCTAAAATACCTAAAAAGTAGAGAAAAGCCAAAAAATACAAATAATAAATTTTATTAAATCACAAAAATTTTGGTCAAAAAAATTCACATGCAAAATGAATGTTTTGCCTCTAAATCTGGTATTTTTAGAAAAATAGCAATTGACCTAAAAAGGTAAAATAGCATTCAAAAGGTGAAATGACCATTTTGCCCTTGTACTGACAAAATATACTGAAAAAATAGTTATTAGTCTCGAAAAATTGTCAAAAATTAAAAATAAGCTTAAAACCATAGATAATGAATTTAAGACTCAAAAATTACTAAAAACTACGTTCAAGGTGTGAAATGACTATTTTGCCCTTGAACGCAGTATTTATAGAAAAAATAGTTGTTCTCCCTAAAAAATAAAAAAAATTAGAAAAATGATTAAAAGCCTAAAAAATAGATTTGGGATCCAAAATGGGCAAAAATGGTGTTCGCAAGGCGAAATGACCATTTTGTCCCTATGTTAGCGAAATATAAAAAATACTAGTTAAACTCGAAAAAGAAAAAAAAATCACCAAAAATTTAAAATCTGTATAAACATACAAAATATGAATTTAAAACTCCAAAACTAATGAAAAAATATTCATAGTTAGAAATTACTATTTTGCCCCCCTCAATTGCTGATTTTACCCATTTTTAAAAAAATCAAGATTTGAATCCAGAACTAAAAAAAAAAAATGTCCCATAATGTTAGAAAAGATCAATGGTGTGTCAAAATTTGATATATACATGACTACCCATGATTGAGTTCTGGCGTGAGCTAGTTAGGCATCCCGATCTGGGTTTTGGAGCAAACTTGGGTTGGGGGCATCACATTTCTACGATCTAAACTAACAAATAAATATGCTTGGCTTATTTATTCCTACCAATATAAATTTTGGAATTTAGTGAGAGCAATAGTATTTAAAAATTTTCTAAATTTTTATTTTGGAAAATAAAATAACAATTAAAATTTGGGCATTTGATATAGACATCAATTATATTTTGATTATCTGGACTATCAATTATTTCATGAAACTAGAACAAATAACTAATGAAAAAAATAGTATGGGTGCCAGACGATATTATTTATGGAAAACATAAATTATAGCAAATAAATTCGAGCATTTTCACTAAATTAAACAGCTGACAAATTCATCTAAAAATCAATGGTGCCTTTCAGTTCTTCAAATATATTATCTATTTAAAGAGAAAAATGCTAAAGAAAACAAGATTAACTTCTATGCCTTCTTTTTTTCAATTTATAGAGGATAGTGATAATTTGCCCCGCCTTTGGAAAATTGAAAATGGTGCCTTTTTACAAGCATGGAAGAGGATTCTTAGTTTGGTGATAACAAAGCAAGAAGAACCTAATTTGAGTTGGAAAATTTTTAAAAAGGAAAAAAAGATGAGGGAAGTTATTACATGAGAAAGGAATTTTCTAGAATACATGTATTTTTTTCCCTTAATTTCCACCTTTGGACATTATATAAATTTTGGAATTAGTGAGTGCAATATTATTTAAACAAAATACTTTCTATATTTTTTATGTTATAAAAAAAGTACACAAAAGAATTGCAACAATTAAAATTTGGTCATCTAATAGTAGAGATAAATTATATTTTGATTATTCGGATTGTCAATTAATACCAATAGCAACCCGAGCAACACGCAGTTGCCTTTTGCTTTTAAACATAGGATTGTTGGGAAAGTTTTTTTGTTGAAATTTAATACCTAAAAAATAAATTTGTAGAAGATAAAAAAGAATTTCTTTTTTCACGAGGAAATTTGTAAGTAACGCTTATTGGAAATTTCCAATAGGATAATTATGGAATATTGAATGCAACAAAACATGGACAAAAAAATGCACTCCTTTTGTGCCAAATAGAAATCCTAGTTTGACTAATTGCATGTAGTTACATAAGAGAATAGAAAGTAATTAGTTAGAGAGTTAGTAAAAAACATTTTAGATCCACTATATTAATTGACAAAGATGTAGGGAGATAATGTATAATTTCTGTGTCTACCATTTGTATGATAGATAGTATTTTGAAACTTAAATATTCTATTTAAAAAATAATTATTATTTTGAGATGAACTAAAAATGCAACAACAGCATTTAAAAATACATAACTTAGCACATGATAACATCTAATAAGCACATGTTCAATATGGCTATATGTGTGGTGTGTGTGTGCATATGTATATGTATATGTATATGTATATGTATATGTATGTGTGTGTGTATGTATGTGTATGTATATGTATCTCTCTCGATAAGTAATAAATTGACCAATATAAATATATATTTTATTATTTGTTTCAGATGTTATTTTACTATTATTATAGCAATTTTGGTTGCAAATGACTCTTTTGCTAACTTTTTATAGAATTAGGGTTTTTCTTCCATAATTAGGGTTTTAAGGGTGAAATGTTATTTTGAGCAAATTAATGCAAATTTTTGTATACTTTTGCAGGATTATCATACTTAAACTCAATTTGAATCAATTAAAATCAAGGTAAATCAAAATCAAAGATGATTCAAAGGGTTAGGTTAATGAATTTCTTGGAGAAACACTTGAAGAATAAATTGGGAAAATATTTGGGAGGCCTAATTCTACACCAAAAATATGTGAAAATACATGAAAAAGGCCTACACATGTGGATTCCAGATGAGCAAAATCAAAAAATCAAGTGAAGAACACAATAAGTGATTCGCGAGTTAGCTAACCTGCAGATCATAAGTCGGCAGCAACTTCTCGGGTTTCAACTTGCATCTTCTTCCAGCTATTTTTGTAGATATTTTCATATGAAGTTAGGGTTTTGTGAGTTGGAGATTCATTGAAAACATAATTGAAGACTTTTATGCCATTTTGGAATCTCAAAGCAAATCTTCATCATTTTCATGAATTAAATGCACATGCAAGTTGAAAAATGATTTGAAGAACATTTGTCTATAAAAAGAAGTCATTTGTAAAGCATTTGAAGAAAGGTACAACTAATTTTTGGAGAGAATTATTAATAGTCAGTAGAAGTTTTGTACTAAACTTAGTAGAAAGTTAAATTCTCTTCATCTTCAATAGCACAGTGAGGAGCATTTTAAGAGATCTTTGTAGTGCAACTTTTGAATGTGAATAAGAAAAGAAGCTTATTCCATTTGGTTAAGCAAATTCTAAAATCTCTCTCTTTTACTTTCACTTGTTGCGATGAATTCTTGTTTGGAATTTAAACTTTTAGTTGTTTCATTAACTATGTTGAACTAAAAGTTTCATCTAGAATATAGATGGAGCTAATGAATCAACAAACATGATTTAATCGTTTGCACTTGCTAAGATTGTATTTATTTGTTTTTATGTTCAAGTTTTAACATATGTTTTTGCATGGCCAACTTAAACAAGTTATTTAGTTGTTGCTAGACATTGAGAAATGCATATAACAGTGAAAAATGAACAAGTAATGCTTAACTGATTCATATGAGAATAATGAATGCTTAAGTGAATCAATACAATTCATATTTTCATAAGATTTCGTCATGAGAATAGTTGAAATTTTGTCATTCATAGAGAGATCTAGTTATGATGCATATGAAATTGTATTCTAAACAAGGCAAGGTAACACTAAGTAAGTCATTCATGCGTGATTCATTAGCAAATTTTATGTTCTAAGCTTCTTTGCATTGAATTCTACAAAAGTTTTTAATCATTTATCTATTCTATTGAAGGGACCCTATAATCACCCTGATTTGTTCATATTTAGATAATAAAAGTTAGTCATAAAGCCTTAGTAGTTGCAATATATTGGATTTCTCATGGGATTCGACACTTAATACTCCAAGTACTACAATAAACCCATGCACTTGCAATATAGTTGGGAGATTAGGTTTTATTACTTGATTTGTATTTGTTTTGTTCATATTTGTTATACCTAATCTACACCACGTTAAGTTTTTTGTATTGTTGCCAGGGAATCATGGCAATATTAGGGTTAAAGTTAACTTTATTAATCTAAACTTTGTATTTATTTATTTGTATATAACTATTTTCTTTTGTTTTGTGGGTGTATGCATAGGAGCTTAAGAGTGGTGCTTCCATTTGATCCTAAAATTGAAAGAACTGCAAGGAAGGAAATGAGACAAAGGCAAGAAGAACAGGCTAAGGTGTAGGAAATTGGTGAAACTTCAATTGTACCTCAACCACAAATACATTAAGAGCTAACCATAGAGGAGGTAACTCAAAATCCAAACCTTCAAACTCGTTCTTTTAGAGATTTTGCAATGCTGGATCCAACCGATTCTCACACAAGCACAATAAGACCACCTATAATTGATAATAATTTTGAACTTAACCCCGGACTAATCCAAATAGTTCAACAAAACCAATTTGATGGTAATGTTAATGAAGATCCACATATTTACTTGGCAGGTTTTGTGGAAATATGTGATATAATTAAACTAAATGATGTTTTCGAAGATGCTACAAGGCTTAGACTATTCCATTCTCTTTGAGAGACAAAGCCAAGCAATGGCTTCCAGCATATCCATCAAATATCTTTGCTACTTGGACGAACCTTTTTAAAGTATTTTTGAACAAATATTTCCCATCGGGAAAGACCGCAAGACTAAGAATGGACATTACTTACTTTCACCAATGCAAAAGAGAGTTTCTTTATGATGCTTAGGACCGTTTCAAGGATTTAATAAGAAAATGTCCACACCATGGACTTTTCAATTGGTTAATTATACAAACATTCTATAATGGATCAAATTATCCAACAAAAATCAATATAGGTGTAGCTGCAGGTGGAGCTCTCATAGCAAAGTCGACGGAGAAAGCCCAGGAGTTGATAGAAGAAACGGCGGCAAATCATTACCAATGGACTAATGAAAGAGGTAATCCTAGAACAACACAAGGTATGTATAAAATTGATACTTTAAATATGCTTAGAGCTCAAATGCAATATATGATAAATGTTTTCAATAAGCATGTCTCAAGTACTCAAGCTTCATCATCTAGTGTTACATATTGTCACATTTGTGGTGATTCTGATGATCCATCTACATGTGTACAAATTCAATATATAAACAACTACAAAGGTTCATCTTCTAACAATCCTTTTTCAAATACATACAACCTTGGGTGAGAAAAACCATCCAAATCTTGGATGGAGGGAGTCAAAGATAATAACTCAACTTGAATTTTCACAAAATAAACTGGCTTGGGAGGTGGCACATGAGAAAATATTGGAAAGAATGGAACAGTTTGAAACAAGGATGCGAGGAATGACTAGCTCTTTAGAGAATCAAACTGTTCAAATAGCCGAACAAATGAACCTTAGGAAACAAGGGGAACTACCAAGTAAAACTAGAAATAAATCCTAGAGAACATGTTCAAGCTATTACATTAAGAAGTGGCAAAGATGGTTAATGAACCAATCATTGAAGAATGTGGAAGTGAGAAAGACAAAAAGAATGAAAAAGGAAAAGAAATAGTGAGTGATAAGAAGTTGGTGTTGAAAATATGAAATCTCAATCACAAACTATTCCTCTTCCCACACAAGTTCTATTTCCACAAAGGCTTAAGAATGAAAAGAAAGAAAAGGTAGTTGGAAAAATAACACAAATTGTTAAGCAATTACATGTTAACATTTCTTTTGTAGATGCATTTTTGCAGGTTCCCAAGTACAAGAAATTCTTCAAAGACCTTTTTGACAAGGAGAAATGAAAAAAAAGTCTTAATGACTTTGAGACCATAGCACAAAGGAGGAATGTAGTGCAAGGATCCTAAACAAACTATCCACCAAAACTCAAGGATCCAGGGAGTTTATCTATTCCATGCACTATTGGTGATGTGAATTTTTCAATAGTTTGTGTGATTTAGGTGCTAGTGTGTCTTTACTTCCCATGTCAATAGCTAGAAGACTAGGTTTTAAGGAAATTCAAAACACGAACATTACATTGCAACTAGTCGATAGGTCCATTAGGCATCCACTAGGAGTTCTTGAAAATGTTTTAATGAAAGTGGACAAATTTATCATCCAGATAGATTTTGTTGTTTTAGATATGGAGGATGATATTAACATACCTATCATATTTGGTAGACCTTTTTTTGCTACCGCCGATGCTATTATTGATGTGAAAAATGGCACATTAAAATTAAAAGTAGGAGATTAGGAAGCTTCTTTCGAATTGAATAATATGATAAAACATCCATCTTCCACTTTTGATATGTATTGGATTGATGATATGGATGATGATGTTCAAAATGTTTCAATTTTAGGACTTGGAAGCACAAGAAGAAGGAAGTCAAGAAAAAAGGACAAAATACACTTCATTGACATAGCTACACCCAAAGGAGTGGAAGATTCTTTGGGTTATAGTCCTAAAGAATGAAGCATACATCTACAATCTAGCTTTAGACTCTAAATAAAGCACTTGTTGGGAGGCAACCCAACGTTTTTAATATTTTTGTGGAATTTTAATTTGTTTTAATATGAATTATTAGTTTAAAATATGTTTGTTATGTTTATTTTGTAGATGTCTCAAGAAGAAACATAAGGTGCAAGATTGAGTAAAGAAGAATCAAGACTATGAATTTGCTCTATATTATCCTTTTTAAATGCATTTCATACTTAGAAGTATGTTGAACATATTTTATGTATAATATGTTATGTGTTTTAGAAGTGGAAATCACTAGAAGTTACTATTCATAGTTAAGGAACTTTTTGCTCAAAAAGGTCATTTGAAGATTCATTGATTACATATGAAGTATGACCTTGTGTATGTACTTAATATGCTTAAGGAAACATGTGTGCATAGTTAGTTTGAAAGTTGTATTCAAATTTTGCAATTTATGCAACTTTGAAGAATCATGCTCAATCCATGCAAAATGTTGTGATTTTGATGCAAAAATTTGAAAGAATTGTGTTTGTACATGTGTATTCTCATGATTTAAACGTGTTCCAAGTGTTAATTTGTTCAAAAATATGTTAAATTTAAGTTTAAAGTTGCTACAGAAAATGAGGTTTACCAATGTAACAATAACTTGCAGAAAAAGCAATTCACTGCCCGTTGTAGAAAGTGATCTACGGGTCACAGCCTGCGGATCAACTTCTAAGAAGTATGCGTGATCCATTACACAGTGATCCACATGATAGAATAGTGAACCGCAGGTACTCAACGCACGAATCGCATTCAAGTTTTGTTTTTCAAGCTCAATTTCAATGCTTTCCAATTGGTTGTTTTGCAACTTCTTTTGCATGATTTGTGTACATGTTTTGAACATTTAAATTAACACTTTAACATGTTTTAATCTTGCATTTTCAATGTTCCATTCTTCTTTTATATTTTGATTTAATGGTATGAAATGGTTGACTTTTGATGTGGCGCAAATTTGAACAAGTTTCTTTTATTTTTCCCTTCATCCCTATGTCATACATTTGCTCATATCACTTGTTTTTCTAACTTTTACCCCATTAAGCTACATTGCACAAATTAAGCGTGGGGGAAATCACTGATTTTTTATGCATGCTCTGTTAATGTTAGTGTTCATTAGTTATTTAACCATCATCCAACTTAGCATTTGAGCTTGTCTAAGCATTAAAGCAAGGTTGGTGAACATGAGTGGGACATTTAAAGAAAATGATAAAGCATTGCATCAAAGGACTTGTCAAAGGCCAAACGACATCAAGTATAATAACAATATCAAACTTTGGATTCTTAAACTAAACAAGGGGAGTTTTCTTGTTTTATTTGTCTTCCTTACTTTTCCTTTTATACATTGAGGACAATGTGGCATTTTAAGTGTGAGGGGAAGGTTTAGGAATATGTTTGGTTGGGTTTTAAATAATTGTATCAAAATATTGTTTTAGTAAAATATGGCCAAAATTTGTGAAAATTTGCTTCTTTGTCATGTTTTCATATCATAAAATTGTTGAATTCTCTTACTTTTTGAAGTAATTTATGCAACTTTGCTTGAATATTTTCTACAAATATATGAAGAAATAGCTATTATATGATTAAGAGTTTTATTTTTAAGAAAGTGTATCTTGTAAAATAATTATAATTATGTGTTGATTTAGCATGTTTGACTTTAAATTTATTTTATTTACTTAATTTTACATTCCTAAGTGGTAAATATGGACAAGAAGTATACTTATGCATTATTTGAATAAAGGGACATTTATATTTAAGCAAAATGATGAATGTTTATTTATTACTATTCCAATTATTCAGATTGCTTAGTAATCGGGAATCTTCATCTAAAAATGTCGATTTTCGCATAAAACAGCAATTGAATTAAGAGTATGCATAGCAAGTTTGATTGAAAGTAAATTGTTGAGTAATAAGGGATCTTCATCAACCAACGTTAATCTTTTCATTAAAAGACAATTTTATTTCTCAAACTAAGGGTTAAATGTAGAAAATGATCAAAGTGTTGAGTAACTAGGGGTTTTCATCTAAAAATATCAACTTTCGCATTAAAAGACACTTGCAAAATGCAAAATTAATGTGTCCCTAATGTGTGTAATTGAGTTGTATATAATTGTCCGTATTGAATACTTAGTATGTGAAACTTTGTAAAGCAAAGAAATTTGATTGAATAAGTTTTAATCTTCATATTATTATTTCCCTTTTACTTGGTACCTCTCATCTATACAGACAGTCATCAATGCTAGCATCTCTTGTTTGGTGATCTGTATTGAGGTGTTCGCAAGGAGCTATGCCTAAGGGAGAGGGTGTCAAGAGCGAGGATCCATTTTCTGTATCTCGAATGGTTTAGTAACCCGCTCTTTTAGCTCTTGTTCCTATGTTATGAAGCCAAGATTCCTCTTGTTCTTCTCTTGAGCTTGTAAAGGAGCCTCAACCAACCAATGCTCTAGTTGGTATCGACGAGTCAGCAGTCTTTCTTTCTAATTAGGGTATTATCAGCTGGAAATCTGGTGTTGTAGTTCTTGTTAGCTAGGCCTAGGAGCCAAACCCGAAGCCAAGGTCAAACGCAAGCCCAAAGTGAACCCAAGCTTAAGGAGCTCTGAGCCCCAAGCTAGCACTTGCTACTCTCTTGTTGGCGATCGTGTTTGGTAGCTCTTCGGTGTATCGACAATCTTCCTGGTTTTCCACTCGATAGATCACACAAATATGCTGCGAATTTGCAGGTGCCTATTCTTCGATCCAAATTGGTGTTTTACCGCATTCCCTTCTGTAGTCAAGAATTGAGTCAGGAATGCCCAACTCAAGAGAAGTCCTAAGGTTCTGTTAAAATATCCTTAATTGCATCTCTTTCTCTAGAATCCTGGCTTGTAGATCTTTGGTGAATCAACAGGGTTTCTTTCTAATTAGGTTTGTTCTCCGAACCTTGTTTGTTACTGAGCTGGATAACTCAAACCATATCCCCATCCTTTCTTAATAGTGGATAGATGTAGAGCTGGAGACTCCCTCTATAGGGCATCTCAATCAGCATGTGATTCTACGATCTTAATCCCATCTTGTTGTTGAGCTAGGTAAGCTGCACCCAATGTAGAGACTCCTTCTCTAAGCTCTATGCTAGTAGTTGCTTAAGGCTCTCTACATTCCCTCCTTATTCCACCTTTTGTTTTGCCCTTTGACTTCTGTTTTGGTTTTGTCTTTGGTCTCTAGTCTTGGTTCTTTTCACGATAGCCATACTATTCTAAAGAGCTTAGCTAATCTTGTTGGTTTGAAGTTACTATAGAGGTTTTTTTTTTTGTTCATAGGTTCGTCCCGTATGCTATCGATGATCTTACAAGATGACAGATAAGAAGGTTAGGATAGATGGAATAGTGACGGATATGATTAGGACGGATACTCGCTTCTTGTGTGCAGCCTATCCCACCTTTCGACTCATAATGCTAGGATTTCCTGAGACTTAACCAGTCTTATCTCTTAAATCGAAACACTGCATTGATCACTTCAGCCTTTCCTCCATCTATTACTATTAATAAAGTACTCCCTTTCACACGCAAGTAAGCAAGTACGCTTTAGCTACTAAGCTTCGAAAGAACCAATAGGCATACTTTGATGTAAGAGCTTGAAAAAAAAGTATTAGAATGAGTCTTATTAGTAATTCCCTGGCTTCAGGGGGAATTAAGGATTCCTCTCGTAAACAGTAAGTTTGTTCAATTCCAGTCGCCAATCCCGTATCAAATTAGGTCTCAAATTGAGGCTGCTGCTTCAGATGATGTGGCTTTTCAGTTCGTACTTGATTTCTAGCGATTTTCAGTACTATTTTACTAATAGATGGCCCTATGTCAGTAATAGCTAGTAAGGCTATTAAGTAAAATACACTTGTGGAATCTGCATGAGTTAAGCATTTTTTTTAATTACCTTTGTCTTTTTTTCTGTATTAGTCGAAGCTTTTTTTTTTTTACCAAAATCAATCATTGTGGGTTTGGGGATAAAGGTCAGAACTATTTCTTGATTCCGTTGAACCTTCACTTCAGTGCCTTAGGCATTTAGTCATTCCTTTCATTGATCGGATAGGAGTTTTCGCTTCTTCTCTTCCTTTTGTTATTGGCTTCTGCTTCCTCTCCGTCATGACTTCCACTTTCTTCGATTGGATGTCTTAGTGCCTTTTTGAATAGGTGAGGATCCTTCAAAACATCAATGATCAAAGTCTTGTACAGAGGGCCTCTTGGATGGCTATGTGTCAGGTATTATACAAATGTGGTGATTACCCTTGGGTTCCCTTGTAAGGACCTTTGAGGTGCACTAGCTATGCACCAATCATGGTCTAGAGACAGATCAGGTCAAAACAGTTCATTCTTATGACCCAAGAGTTGAGTTAGTTGGAGTTCTATTACAAAAAGGAGGTATCCGTTCACTCATGTCCCTTACCAAAGGGCCACTTCGTTCACTTTTCTTTAAAGAGTTATCTTTTCTTTAACTCTCTTTTGTCTTCCTTAAAATATTTCAATATCGATAACGGAGATCTTTCTTGATTCCAAAAAAAGACTATATTCAAATAAAGAAATTCTAATAAATACTACATAATACAATGCTTTCGTAAGCAAACCACTAGACGACTAGTCTAGTTTTTAGCTTACATCAAGCTATTAGGCAATGAGGACTCTTTAATAGTTAATGTTAATGCACACTCAAAGAACAACAATAAGGGACTCTTTAAAGCCAGTTTTTAGCGATATCTAAGGTCATAAGCAACTCAATACCAGACTCAAAGCTGCAAGGTAAGTAAATTCGTTATAAGGGAATTGGTTGCATTTAGGAGTTCTCCTCAAACTCAAAAGAATATTCAAATGAGATTGAATCCAATTGGAGTGCAATGGTAGATAGCCATCAACAAACAACTAGAACTCCACTACCGGATTCAGACTCTAAGAAGGAAGTCCAAAGCCAACAAGAACTCAACAGAGGAGCTCCAAAGCCAACTCTTAACACGCTGCTACAATATGATGTGAGGCTTTTCCCGTTCGTCTTGTCTTTGGTGACAAAACTTCTCTCGTCCATCTCCATCTATGAAAAACATTGGCATTTGAAGGTGCTAAATGTATTGTTGCAGTGAATGCTATTTCATTCAAAAACTAGAAGCAAACTAGTCTTGGCAAGGACGGTTTACAACTGGGTTTCCATTAGTCCCTTATTTTGATACTAAGAAGGGAAAATTGACTTCTTCCTTTAGCTGCTAATAGTAGATTAAGGATTTCTGCTTCAGTAATAATACATTGGGCCATTTGCTCCTTGAAGGAGATTGATGTATATGGTGAAGAAGATTCTATTCATATTGCCAGTCGGTTCGGTTTGAGCCTTGGTGAACCACCTTTTGAGGCTAATCCATCACCCAATCCTCTAGTAAATGTAATTTGTTTATGTGAAATCCACTTCTACGTTGTCCAAAGAAGCTTCTTTCAGCATAGAAAGAAGCTAGGGAAAGAAAGGATGAGATGGCATCGAAGAGAAAATACGTGGCACAGAAGAAGCTATTCGAGAATGCCCAGTTGGAGGAAGAACTGGTAATTCTTAATGGAAGGAAAGTGGAATCAATAGCAATAGGATAAGGGACAAATGCCAGAGAGGGAAGAGAAGTCTGAGTTGAATAAATGCTCCATCCAGATTTGGTAAGTGTTCCATTAGGAGCTCTTGTCTCCATATCTTTTGCTAGAGTGAAATCATCAGCTCATCCAGTAACCGGTGCTAGTGGTAGTTGGAGTTCTTGGTCAACTCTCATTGGTGATGCAAAAGAGGATTGGCTTTTTGGTCCTTTAAGGACGTTTTGGATATGAGATATGGAAGGGAAAATTAGTACAAAACGAAAAATACTGGACTGTAAGCGGATGTTGAAGCAAAGCCATCATGTAGGACGAGAGAAAGCCTTTGACCAGAACCCACAAGAGCATAGTCAAAGCCTAAGTCCACCATAGTCACATCAGCACAGCACTTGAGACCAGTGATTTTGTCTAGGGTAGGTCCAACCATTAAAGATCCACAGCTAATGCGAGCAGGGACCTCCTTTGACCAGACCAGTTGTCAAGAGAGGGAAAACTGCTCAAGTGAACACTCCTCGAAGCCTAGTTACCCAAACCAAGTAAGGTAACTCCAGTAAGAAGAGAAGGGCAGGTGATGGACTGAAGGAAAGAAAATCTAGAGCTTGTTAAGAAAGTAACTTTAAAGATGGGCACCCTTTCCCTATGGTAAGTAGGGAAGTTTTAAGCGATAGCAAAGGCCAATGGTGATAGATCCGGAACTCTAAGCGTGAACACTTAGAAATAATAGAAAGCTTGTTAGGAAAGTTCAACTGGAATACCAGGTGATGGCCCTTAGGCCGAAAAGACCAAAAGAAGGGGCTTTCACATCGCCCTCTGATACACCCATGAAAGGAACTGAAATCAAGCAAAGAAGATTCCCCCGCTCTCCGAACCAAAATGAATGCAAGACCAGCGGACTGAGTATCCAACTAGGGGAACTGATCAAAGGCAAGATGCCAGCCACCTCTATTCCGCCTACACTTCTCTTAGGGAAAAAGCTAAAAATCGGGTAAGAAGAGAATCTCTCACCTTACACTCTGACTATTCCTAATAGATTCTTAGGGGTACCTAATACTTATTTGATTAGTCTTTTAAAGAAGAATTACACTATGTTCTGTCAATTCAATAGTGTCTGGCTTCTCGACTGTACTTCTTTGACTACTTCCCCGGGGCTTCCCTCTATCTAGGTAAGGCCCTCAAGGTCAATAAGTAAGGAAAGAAAAGTACTAGGCCTACTCTTCTAGGTTGACTCTTCTCCGAACTCTTCTTTTAGAACCAGAACAAGGGCAAGCCCTTATTATCTAATAGAGATAGTAGAGCCCAAGAACAGAACCTCCCTCATAATAAACTTATTTTAGGAACCTCTGTAACCTCATTTTTTGCTCATATCATCGGCTATCTCACTGTTCAACTCCTTTAACTCAGACAGTGAACTATTTCGCCCATAGCTGACGATTTTGACTATATCCTGTTGTGTCATTGGAAGTCTTTTGAAGCTTGTTGCTCTGCATCTTTTAGATGTAGTTGCTAATATAATAAAGGATTGAACGCCTAGCTATTCCAATTTCGATTGAGAATCCGGAAGAAGCTATGAAATAGAAGAAAGAAGGTGAGTTCGCACCTTACTCGATCTATTCTATATTGTACAGCGAGTAAAGTACATCTTGTGAGTCAAGAGAGGGATCGGATCAAGATGCCGTGGGCCAACAAAACTTTCGAGTGCACCGACGTGCCTAGGGAGGCAACCTCTTTGACGTCAGAACCAATCTCCATTCCCTGCTCACGTTTACAAGGTTTCCCATTCACTCTATTGAGTTAGAACTCTTGTTCGGTTTTGTAAGAAAGCATGCTCGGGAGCCAATAGCTCAGAGCATAGGGGAAGGTTTGTTTTTCGTGTATCGCATTTCCTACGGCTGACAAGAAGGGATGGCAGGAAATAGCCACCCATAGACATTTTATGAATAACTAGAGTCAACTCCAAAAGTGAGTTTACAAATTCTTTTTCTGGAAAGCTCACGTGGTGTCTTTTCTCGGTAAATCAGATCTTGGTAAAAGTGCTATAAGAAGCATATTATGTCGTCAACTCTTTTTTGTGTGCCAGCCGTGCTTAAGCAGTAAGAGTTCGGTCTGTTCTATGTCGGCAGACAGTGCAAAAGCACGAGATTCTTTTAGAAAAGAAAGAATATGGATTGCAATCTACAGATGCAAAATTTGCTTCATTCTTCGCATCATATATATCATCCAAGAATATTGTATAATAAGAATCGGAAGAAATCGTTCAGTGATCGCTATGCTTGATTGGGGCAGGCTACCCAAACTGTTTTGGCTAAAAACCCATCTCCTTGCTCTTCCTCACAGTTTACCTACTCCAAACACAAAGAATGTTAAGCCCTACCAATCCGCCTACATCACCACTTTTTAAGGAAGCTCAGGAACCAGCTAAGGGACCGTAGCGTCCCCTAAAGGCATAACTGACAGGTTCTTTTCCTATCTGACAATCCAAGTCATCCCATATACCAAAAAAGACAAAAGACAAGCTATAAGAGCGAAGGGACTCTCGGGTGAGGGACCACGAATGTCTTAAAAAGAGCTCAATTACATCAATCCTCTCCTGACCAAGAAAAAGAAGTTTCAAAAGCATCTTCCATTCATGTCAATTTGGGTTTTTCTGCACCATATTTGGATATGCCTCTTCTTCGATCTAGAATTCCCAGCAAATCCTTAACTCCTCGATACAATGGAATTTCACACCTAGCGAATCTTTCACTCTACTCTCTCTTATTAAGACCATAGAATGCTCCTGCAAATTATGACCTTCGCTTGGAATGTGAGCAAATATATCATGTCGATTGCTTAACTGTACTTTGGCTATCTTACATAGAGCTGAATTAGGTTTTTTCGGTGTTCTCATTAAAACACATGGGCATACTCCTTCCTTCTGGGGACATTAATCCAAAGCTCGAATACTGTCCGTGCACCATTTTTCTTCTCTACCATGATGAATCAATTGATTTAATGTAGGCATCGCTCTTTCATTTGTCCTTCCCCCCGATTTTTGCCCTATCACTGGTGGTTACTCCTGATCCAAAGCACCCCTTTTCTATTCACAAAGAGATCCAATCGTCAAAATCAATAAAAAGGCCATCATGGACCAAGATCCAAACAGGTCAATCTTGTTGGGAGGTACTGCTCAAGGAAAGAAAAAGGTTACTTCCGGATCAGGAATAATAAATAAAATTGAAACAAGATAAAATCGTATATCAAAATAACTTCTGGCGTCGCCGGAAGGATCGAACCACATTCATACGCTGACAATTTTTCTAGATAGGTCGAACTATTGGAAGCTAATAGAAAAGGAACACTAAGTGGGATCAAAGAAACTAGCGAACTAATCACTAAATAGATAGAAATAGGTGCAAATTCTGACATCACCACAGCCCACTTGCTTCTCTCGCTCCTTGCTTACGGAGCAGCATACTGGAAAAAAAGAATAAGACCAATACATCTTTGGGGACTAGCCTCCCTCCTTTTCGTCAGGCTAACTTGCTTTTGTCACACCATCCTTCTTATTAATAGGATGAGTTTTGGGAAGGGAGGTTTTCGTTGCTATAGGTGTCTTCTTCATTTAGGATTGCCTTATTACTCTTTAGATAGGTATTTTGAAACTGAAATCCCTAGTGTGCTTTTGAAAAAGAGACTTTTTGTCATTCTCTTGAAGCAAGGCAGCTCCCAAGTACCATTTGTCTCCAAGCCTATCTCCCACTTTCCATTGTGCTTTCGATGGAACCTCTCAAACGACGGGCAATTTTTAAATGTTTTGGCCAGGTAAGCGCTATGGATTACCTTCCTTACAGGGTAGAGTTAGCAAAGGTACAGACAGTATGATCTAGCCAGTGAGCAGAAGTGCTAATCACAAAATAACTCGTCAGTTAAGCTCTTCAGTTATGTCCCTCTCATCTGTGCTTGCCGCCTTTTCACTACAATTGGTTGACTCCAGCTTTCCAGGACCATGCCATCCCTTGGTGTATTACAAGGAATTGCATAATATCTATTTACTCTATCTTGTATAATGATATTCAATATTGTGGCATTTGTCATTTTAATACTTGAATCATGTTTTGATTTCTTGATTTTCCAATTGTTTGAGGACAAGCAATGATTCAAGTGTGGGGGAGTTTGATAAGTAATAAATTGACCAATATTCGTATATGTTTTAGATGTTATTTTAGTATTATTATAGCAATTTTGGTTGCAAATCACTCATTTTTCAACTTTTTATAGAATTAGGGTTTTTCTCCTAGAATTAGGATTTTGAGATGAAATTGTTATTTTGAGCAAATTAATGCACAATTTTTGTATACTTTTGCAGGATCATCATGCTTAAATTCAATTTGGATCAATTGAAGTCAAGATAAATCAAAATCAAAGATGATTCAAAGGGTTAGATTGATGAATTTCTTAGAGAAATACTTGAAGAATAAATTTTGCAAATATTTGGAAACCTAATTCTACACAAAAAAATATGTGAAAATGTGTAGAAAAGATCTACACACATAGATTCCAGATGAGCAAAATCAAAAAATTAAGTGGGGACCACAATAAATGATCCACAGGTTGGATCCGCATGTCAGCTAACCCGCAGATCGCACCTGTGGATCGTAAGTCAACAGCAGCTTCTAGGGCTTTAACTTGCATTTTCTTCCAGCTATTTTTGCAGACATTTTTAGATGAGGATAGAGTTTTGTAAGTTGGAGATTTCATTGAAAACATAATTGAAGACTTTTACACCATTTTAGAATCTCAAAGCAAATTTTCATCATTTCCATGAATTAAATGCACATGCAAGTTAGAAAATGACTTGAAGAACATTTGTTTATAAATAGAAGTCATTTGTAAAGTGTTTGAAAAAAGTTAGAACTAGTTTTTGGAGAGAATCAGTAGTAGTCAATAGTAGTTTTGTACTAAACTTAGTAGGAAGTTAGTTAAATTCTCTTCATCCTTCAATAGCCTCGTGAGGAACATTGTAAGAGAGCTTTTTAGTACAACTTTTGAAGGTTAATAAGAAGAGAAGCTTATTCCATTTGGTTGAGCAAATTCTAAACTCTTTCTCTTTTACTTCCACTCGTTGCCATGAATTCTTGTTTGGAATTTGAACTTTTGGTTGTTTCATTAACTATGTTGAACTAAAAGTTTCTTCTAGAATATAGATGTAACTAATAAATCAACAAACACGATTTAATCATTTGCACATGTTTTTGTATGTCCAACTTAAACAAGTTATTTAGTTGTTGCTTGACATTAAGAAATGCATGTAACAATGGAAAATGAACTAGTAATGCTTCAGTGATTCATATGAGAATAATTAATGCTTAGGTGAATTAATACAATTCATATTTTTATAAGATTTCATCATGAGAATAGTTGAAATCTTGTCATTTCATAGAGAAGTCTAGTCATAACACATATAGAATTAGATTCTAAATAAGACAAGGTAACACTTAGTGAGTCATTTATGCATGATTCATTAGCTAATTCTATGTTCTAGGCTTATTTGCATTGAATTCTACAAAAGTTCTCAATCGTTTATCTATTCTATTGAAGGGACCCCATAATCACTCTTGATTTGTTTATGTTTAGATAATAAAAGTTAGTCATAAAGCCTTAGTAGTTGCAATCTATTTGATTCGTCATGGGATTCGACACCTAATATTTCAAGTACTACAATAGACCCATGCACTCGCAGTATAATTGGGATATTAGGTTTTTATTACTTGATTTGTGTATGTTTTGTTCATATTTGTTATACCTAATCTACATCACATCATCTCTCTTTCTCTCTCACACAGAGAGAGAGATACATATACATATGCATGCATGCATGCATACATACATACATACATATATATATATATATATATATCTCTGTGTGTATGTGTGTATATGTATATGAATATGTGTATATGTATGTATATGTATATGTATATATATGAGTGTGTGTATACACGCACGTAAGTATGCATATGTATGTATAGTCAAATGTTGAACTTCTATAATAGTTGGATCAAGAAAATTATACACTCAGTGTACTGCTCACTACGCTCCTGTCACTACGCCCCTATTTTTCACTAAGGCATTGCTGAATGATGAAAACAAGTATTAAAAAGGAATGGTTAGATCAATGGACAGTTGGAATTAAGGACTGTATTAAAAATACTGAATCAAGATGAGATAAGATGTCAAAATAAGCTGTATAACTAGCTCTTTCTCTTTGATAAATAGCATGTATATGTAGTTTATTGAACATACATCCGTCAGACATACATACTATTATTCTGATTTTATTAATTGTATATGCTTTTCTGCTAATATGTTTTCCAAGTGGAAGTAAGAACTAAAAATTTTATATTATTAAATTGTAAAAACAAGCTATAATTGCATAAGGTAAATACAATAAAGTTGAAAATTGTAAGCAATCGTTAGTATAATTACTATATCTAAGCTATCATTATAAGTAATTATTACTCTTTAGAAAGATTTTCCTTGTCTAATTTACTTTTGAAATCATTGTGTACTTGTTACATTACAAGGCAAAACGGTCCAATTTTGAAGATTAACTTGAAAATTCATTGTGTCACCCATCTACTATCTAAAACCTTTCTGACACAATAAATTATGTAGCTTAAGTCCATGTTTTATTGACTGTAGAAGCTGTCTTTATCTAGAATATAAGACCCGAATATTAAAACTCAAATATAAAAATAAACTTTAATCAGAAAAAGAAACTTAAAATTTCAATAGTATTTCCTATTACACAAGTAATTATACTTCTACAATGCTGAGTAACTAAGTTATAATAATTTAAAAGTTACCTTACATTAACCTATTTAATTAATTGAATCTTGTGGATTTGAATTCTCATTTAAATTAAAATCCAATGGAGCACATTCATGTGGGCAATACACTCCATTACTAAATTACCCTGGCAATCTATATGCGCCATTGTACATGGTAACTCCTGCAACAACTACCAAAATTAGTCACAACGGAGTAAAACTTTTAACAATGCTTAATGTACCCCGTGACAAAGGCATACAATCATTTACGCAAGACAATTGTGACTTTTTGTTTTTTTTTTTTTTTCTATTTTCAACCTGTAGATTCGGTATGTAATTGAAACACATCGTTGAAATACAATCCATCAAAAGTGGTGAATATCTCTATATTGTAGGGTCTATTTATTTGGACTGAAAATATTTTTCTAAAAAATATTTTCAAAATTTGCCTCAGTACTAAACATCAAAAAATATTTTCTAGTGTAAAATATTTTTTAATTTTCCTTCCCCTCTCTAAAAATAACTTACATACTTAATGAGTGTAAGTTATTTTTCTAAGAGTTTGAGAATGATGCTAAATCTTAAGTACCTACTTTTCTAACTTTAATTACCAAACTAATTTTTGTTTTTAATTCTTATGAACTAATTTTTTCACTATATTGGGTTACATAATAATATAATTATAGTTATTTATATTTTACCATTATATCTTTTAAAGATTAATTATAAAAAAAATAATATGTAGTTAACTCTAATTACTTGTCAAACATTCATTATAATTGTTATTAGTCTTTTTAACTCATATTAACAACAAAAAATTAAAAAAAAATATCAAAAAAGTTCTGTTTTAAAAGATTTTCACATTGTTATCCAAACATCAGAAAATTATAGGAAAAATAATATTTTTCATGTAAAATGCTTTGTTAAGAAAATAACTTACTAAATAAAATATTTTACATCCAACCAAATGGATCCTTAATGTAAATTACTGAATAGAAACACACAAGCTAGTATTTTGAACCATAAAAATCAATAGACATGAAATCACAAACAGTCAAAAAGTATGTATCAACGAGGTCAACTAACCTTTAGAGCCCAGAATCAACGGATTAAGTTTGGACCAAAAACAGCACGGTGAACGGGCAAGTCATCAATGTAAAGACCCTCAAAAATTGTTTGCCCACGAAATTCTTTTGCAATCCCTAATCTATCATCGTTATTGCGGCTGGGGTTCCGATAACACGCAATCTATCACCGTTGTTGTGGCCGGGGTTCCGATAACACGCAATCTATCACAGACTGGAATAATATCATGACAGAGAGAGGGGGGAAAGAGAGGAAGCACAGGAAGATACGAAGGGTATGAAGTGAGAGATACTTAAAGGGATCAAGTCAGAGGGAGGGAGAGGGAGAGAGCTTTTGGGCAAAGGAGTTCGGCAACATGAAGCAAGTGGAAGCGAGTCAGAGGGAGGAAAAGTATACAATACACCACGTGCATTGCCACGTGGTGTATTAGAACCAATAATTTATCGCCACGTGGCAATGGTGGGTCATACCTTGTATTATTTGACGATGTGTGATTGGTTTTAGTACACCACGTAACACGCCACGTGGCACGCGTGGTGCACGCAATACTCACTCTCAGAGGGGGACGGTGTGGCTAAAGCCATTATGCGAAATTCTCAATTGTGGTAAAACTTGGGAGCTTTTTTTCAGCGCCAAATCAAGACAACTTATCCTGAAATGTGATAAAATGCCATGCTAAGTGTCCTAACATAACATCTTACTTTTTTTTATTAAAAATAAAAAAAGAAAATAATGTTACCTTGTCAATTTTGGTTAATTTATGACACTCATTATCTAATGCCTTAATACAGCTATAAAATGACACTCATAAAAAAGTGTCATTATAGGTATGCCATAATAAGTGATTTTTGTTGTAGTATGCTACAGCTATTTAGCAGTTGAAGAAATACGATATGTCCTACCGTTTTGCGCCCTGTTTCTTACATGCAGCGCGGATATGACCTTTTTAGGGATAAAAATTCCCAAAAATGGGATGCGGGCATAAGCAGCTCATTTTGACGAATTAAAAAAAAAAAAGAGAGATATTTATATAAAGGAACGAATCAACAAAAATATTTGGGTGGAGAAGAGTCTAATCAGTATAAATTCTTCAGAACATGAGTTAAGTCTCTCTCTCTCTCTCACACACACACACACAAAAATAATCATTTTGGCGATTGCAGTTTTATTAATTGCCACTGATGTAAATAATGGAAATGGAAAAGCTAAAGAAGGCAATCTTTAGACACTACCTCCGGAGAGTAGAAGTAGGCTTGAATAATAAAATTCAAGTGAAGTATTGTCTTCTTGTCCTGATTGGATTGATTGTGTTGGTTATGCATGTACCTGGTGCCGCTGCTATTGGCTAATACCAACGAGTGACTGGATAGCATAAAGCCGGAGAGCATAACCATGCAGTAGTCATAGATTTCCCCCTAGATTCACTGTCCAATTTTTTATAGTGTCTAAATGCGTCCAAAATAAAATTATGATGTATCGATGTAAAACTGTACTAAACTTGGTTGTATCATTTAGTTATTTAGGTATATGACGTAGTTTTATATGAAACACAATTAGGTATTGTTTTATAGTAGATAGGGCTAGACACTAAAAAAGTAGGTAAATTATTGAACAAGACTGTATGTATTTAGTCGATGATACTTAGTTTTTGTCTCGACGTGTATAGATTGTTTGCTTTTACGCCATATCATGCTGCAACTCTCTTCAATGAGCCACTTGCTTAAAGAACTATCTATGAAGTTTCCTTCTTCATTTTATATGGGAGAATGGTCTTGAAGATCCTTAAAGACATTTTTTTAAAAAAAAATTGAGAATCGAAATATGAATTTTATCCTTACGGGAGTATATCCCTAATAGCTAAGTTGGCATGGAGGATATGCTTAGAGATGTACTCCTCTCATTCCACTATCCTTATCCCCCCAACAACACACACCAAAAAAAAAAAAAAAAAAAAAAAAAAAAAAAAAAAAAAGAACCACACCAAAAAGATCAAGCTTAACAACATTATAGAGTTCATAATTTTAAACTAATAATGAATGAACACAGTAATGTAAAATGAAATTGATTGTTGAAGACTACAAATTATTTATTTATTGAAAATTGAATTGAATTTTGATACTAAAGCATCAACCCCAGGAATGGTAAGGTGAGCTCAAATTTTGGTCTTCTCCAAGTTCTTTTTTTTATTTTAAAATTTATTCCGGCTGTAACTTCCCGTGGATTATGGTCGAAAAGCACAACAAAATCACGTAATGGTATACAAACCCACATGTATGGCTATATACTTACACAAAATTCGTTCCTTTATGTCCCAAGTTGCTACAGTCTTTAATGCTAGAGTCATGGATTAAATTAATTAATACGTAAAATTAAAAATAACTTAGGTGGTGTTTGATTAAACGGATCAAGAAGAGAATAGAGGTATCAATAATAATGACAACTATTGTTGATGTTTGAAAAACAACTATCACTATTATTCAATGGGAATGAAAGTTATTAATTGTGGTCTCAATGATTCTCTCCAAAATACTACTCTATCAAACTCATTAACCGTTTTAAGAGAAATGATACACATTCCATTACTAAACCAAACATGTTGGGAAGAATCATCAAAATCTATACTAATAGTTGGGTTAATCTTTTAACATAGAACATTTTTTATTTTTTAAAATTTTTTATTGTTAATATGAGTTAAAAAGACTAATAACAATTGTAATGGATGTTTGACAAAGTAATTAGAGTTAACTATATATTATTTTGTTTATAATTAATTTTTAAAAAATATAGTGGTAAAATATATATAACTATAATTATATTACTGTGAAGCCCAAGATAGTGAAAAAATTAGTTGATAAGAAATAAAAATAAAAATTAGTTTGGTAATTGAGATTAGAAAGGTACCTACTTATGGTTTAACATTACCCTTGAACTTTTAGGAAAATAACTTACACTCATTAAGTAAGTAAGTTATTTTTTGCCAGGGGGAGAAAAATTGGAAAATATTTTACATAGAAAAATATTTTCTTGTGTTTGGCACTGAAGAAAATTCTGAAAATATTTCAGTCCAAGCAAACAGACCCTTAGAATTTCCTTTAACTTACCAAAAAAAACAAAATTAGGCAAATTACAGGTGCGGGCTTTTCCTAACTCGTAGACCCAAACAACACTATCACGCAAAAAATAAAACAAAAATCTCACACTTTACATGTTTTCTTCCGCACGTCTCATGCACGAAGCAGACCAAAAAAGCAAAAAGTAATATTTGAATCTATTCTTGTATATTCAACCTAAAATAACTTATTTCTGAGCCAAGATCATAGAGATATATTGCCAAAAGCTTGAAGTTTAACAAATAGTGCAACTCTCACGTCCTCATTGTAAGTTATTATCCAAAATATTTGCCCAGAAACTGAATAAAATTGGCCTGGAATAATGTTATCTACCACAAATGCATTGCAACTAATGAGAAACTCCTATGTCATGGCAATAAGATATTATTGAAAGATGCATCAAAAATGAAATTAAACTTTTTAAACATGTTTCATTGACATTGTAGCGCTCAGCATCTATTGATGCCAACTACAATCCAGGAGTCAATTGCTGAAGAGACCAAACAACAAAGTTAAGTTAAACAATCAGTTAGATATAGGAGCATCGACCATATTAAAAGTAAAGTTAAAATCTAAACACAAAAATATGTAGAATTACAAAAAAATAAAAATCATAGTTTTGCACATTTTTTTATGACCCTTATTTGTCTTTCTTTGGCTTTTGACTAGGTCTGCGTGTGGTTATTGCAAAAAGATCATATGCAATCTTTTTAGAGGTAATTAGTTGTATTAATATTAAACAACTTAGCAAGTGAATATATTAAAGAAGATTAATATTAAGCTCTATGATTGGGAGTTTAGGTTACTATCAAAATATGGCAATGATTCCACTTAATATCACACAAACAAGTTTTAAAATTTATAACTTAACACTCATTCCGCAAGTGCACGAGTCATTTGTAGTAGTGGCGAGTATTAGGGTCAATCCCACTAGAAAATAAGTATTGGCAAGTACCAAAGCTATTAACTTGCTCTATTATCTGAACAATTAAACTTTGAGATTGGGAAAATGGTGGAAAAATCAAGTTCAAGTAAACACAAAATGAAGAAACTTGTCAAATTGAGTAGGCTTAAGATTCCACTAAAGGTCACAAAATATGAAATTATGGCCAATATTAATTTCCACCCTTATTTAGGATTCAATTTCATTTGTACTCCAAACTAGATCCCTCTAGGAACGGAATACTATTAAAACATGAGCTTTCCTACTTCCGTAGTAAAGCCTTGCATGCCTTAGTTCATTTGGTTCATGAATTGTGGTGTTACAAGTTATGCAACAAGTCTTAATCCACCTATGAGAATCACTACTTCCATGAGATTCACTATAGGTTTCATTTACTTCTTTCCATTGTTAAGTGCAAGTTCTTTTGTCAAATAACAACTAAGATGACTTGAAATTGGTAGCTAATCAATAACAAGTATTAAAGACTAAGTAAATGAATAAACAAGACTAAAGTATGGCCATAAACTTAATCAATCATATCAACAGCTTCATCTCAAACCTAGTTTGATTCAACTTAGTTCAACATGTTTAAGATTAGTTTAAGCACATATATGAAAGTAACAACACACGCAAGAATGAAAATGAAAAGAATAAGGATAGAGTTGCTCATTTGGTTGATGATCTTGGCTCCAAGACTTGTCTTTGCATTTCACCAAACATGTGGTGTACAAACGGTTTCCTTCAAAGGAGTGTTTACAAAAAGATGAAATTTCTTCTATAAAACTAAGAAAGAAGCTCCTCCTACCAAGCTTTAGTTTAAGCTTAACCAAGCCTAAAACCAAGCATAGAACCAAGTATAGAACCAAGTATCTTCAATGAAATACAAGGGCATGTATTTATAGGAAAAACCCTAGCTCAAGTCATTGTCCAAGTTGAAGATGATATGATGAAAGTTGATTCCAAATTTTGGAAAATCTTGTCTTGACTTTGCAATATTCTCCTAGGGGTATGTATATGCAACTAGGCATTGAATTTAGCTGTAAAACTTATGTAAATATGCTACAAATTGCAGCCAGCTGAAACCTGCAAGTGGGCTTGATCCGTGGGTCATCCGCAGGTTAGCTGACCCACAGATTGCTCCCTGAAGATGGTCGAATCAACTTTTTCTCACATGAAAATTGTAACCATTTGAGTTAGCTTTCCAACACCATAAGAATCAAGTCATTTGGAGCTCTAGATTCAAAGATATAGCTAAAAACTTGAGAGGTGGTCGGAAGGTTTTTGCAGCACAAATTTACTTCCGTAATTTGGCATTTTGGCTATGAAGATGTGAGAACGAGATTTTGATGTCTTCATAAAAATGTATAGAATTCTCTTAGCTTAAAAATGGAAGAAGAATCATCTCAATCCAATATTTGTAGTTCAAGTTATTACCAAAAAACTGAAATGTGTCATTGTCACGGACCCTCTAATTTTCTCTAATTCTTCACTTCCATTGCTTCGTTGCCCTTTCTTTTTGTTGGTTTTTCCTTTGATGCCCTTGAGACCATTTTCTACTATTTGAACCATTATTTCTTGGTAGAATTTTGATGAATAAAAATTATTTCCAGAAATTTCCAAGCTTAAGTGATCAAAAAGTACACTTGAATCAACCTTCAATTTAATAATCCTTGTGCTCCAATTGATTCAAAATGTATTTATTCATCATTTTCCTGCAAAATCAAATAGACTTAGGCATTAATTTGCTCAAAATAATAATCCTATCTTAAAATCCTAATTTCCGGTCTAAAAACTCTAATTTTAGAGCAATCCTTGATTTGATGGAAAATATTAAAATTGAGCCATTTTTATATCAAAAATATCAAAAACATACTAAAAACACACTAAATTTATATATAAAATACTATACTAAAATAGATAAAATTATTACTTATAAATCTACTAATAAATTTCCAGGCAAGATAGGTGTTTTTTTTTTATGGCAAAACCCGTACAAGGGGATGCTAGCCTAATTTTTATTAATAAAAAGAGGAAGGCAAAACCTCGCCTCAAATATGATTACAAGAGGTGACCCTCCTAACATAAGGCATGTTGGAGCCGTCTAGCTTAACTAATGAATTGATACATGGCAAAACAGTAACTGAATGAAAGAAACAATCATTTCCTAATTTAAGAGATGACAAATGGTCTGCAACTGCATTTGCTTCCCGATAAACATGAGATAATGATGCTTCCAATTTCCTTAACAATATCCTGATCTGTCTCAACACATAACACAACGACCATCTCCATGCAGACTAAGAATGCACCAACTGGACAAGTGATTGTGAATCCACCTCCACCAATATACACAAATAACCATATTCTTCACAACATTTTAATCCATGCAATAAAGCCAACGATTCTGCCTGCAAAACATCTATTTCACCAAATTCTTTGTAAAAGGCATAAATTAACTTGCCATTGTGGTCCCTAAGAACTCCTCCGCTAGATGCCTTCACTCCTGTAACACTTGCATCAATGTTCAATTTAATATATCCTTCACTTGGCTTAATCCACCGCACCACCGGTGATCTTTGAGGCTTCTCTCCTTGCACTCAAAAAAACCCACCCCAGTAACTGTCATCAAAGCCCACAAGCTGACCATGCCAAAGTATTTTTGCAGCTGCCATATTCCACATCAACTATTCCACATTGTGTATCACCTGCTGGGGCTCAAAGATTTTGCTTTCAAATCGAGCTCCATTTCTACCTATCCATAGACACAAAGAACTAAATAGGTAACGCACAAATAACCTGATTGACATTACCTTTGCGTGATGCCATGAACTAGTTCATAAGAAGAGATGAGATGCTCGAAAAATGCCTCCAAACCAGTCCAGATGACACAAAAAATGCTGCCAGACCGACAAAGCCACCTTCCCATGAATAAATAAAAGGTCTAATGCTTCCCTCCCCATCCCACAATAAGAACATCTGGACACCAGACAAACACCTCTCTTTTGTAGGATGCAATCAACCGGGACCTAATTATGCACCAACCTCCACCCAGAAAAAAGAAAACTTCAACGTCAACAAAGAATTCCAAATACCCTTTGCTATCATTCAATCATTTTTTCTTTGTCTGATTGCATTCCATGCAGTAGCCACAGAAAACTGACCATCAGTGGCCAAAGCCTATATCATAATGTCCTCTTCATTTAAGCGAATAGGAATAGTGCAAATTATATTCACCACTCCATCAGGCAACCATTGGAGAAGCTTGTCCCGGTTCCAACCATATTCTGCAAAAAAACTCAGCTACAAGAAAATGTGGAGTGTTAGCTTGAGTGTTGACCTCAATTAATGGAATGTCCAATGCCCAACAATCATACCAAAAGTCCACAAAACCAGCCCACCACCGAATATGAGTCTCCACCTCCCTCCTAACCCCCACAAGCCTTTTCCAAGTATAAGTGTCAGCATGCAATGGGTGAATATCCCTAACATACTTTGTATGCATAAATCTTGCTCAGGGAGACTTTTTAAGCCTCAATCTCCACCATAATTTAAAAGCAAAAGCCCTCACCATATCCGCCGGAGATCGCACTGCTGCACCTGCTTCTCCTACTGGGAATCACAACTTCTCCCATAAAGAACTATGTATTCTCTTCAACCCCTGCTGATCCCAAAGAAAGCCATTGAACAACCTATTCAACCTCACTATAACCCCTTTTGGGGGTTTTAAAACTTGGAGCACATAAAGGGGTACCGTATTCAGAACATGCCGGATCAACACTAATTTCCACCCAGCTGAGAGAAATCTTGTACTCCAGTGTTGCAGTTTGCTCCTAATCACTGAAATAACACCATAAAAAACACACATTTTGGTTTCCCAGTGAAAAGAGGAAACCCAAAATATCTGAGTGGAAGACTCTGCTGTCTAAATCCAGTTATCAACTGAATCTCATGCAACTCCTGAGGAGACAGTCTTGACGAGCAAATGAAAGAACTTTTACTTGCATTGATCTTCTGACCCGAGCAGTTCTGATAACCTTGAAAAAAATCCATAAGTGCTGTCAAACACTCCTTAGATGCCCTGGTGAAAACAATCATATCATGTACAAAAGCTAAATAGGGTATCTAACCACCAAGAGAATTGAAAAAATACTGTGGATGTTCCAAGAATAATTGATGAAGACCTCTACCCATAAATTTAGCTGCCAAAAGAAAAAGCCCAGGAGATAGGGATCCCCTTGCCTTACTCCTCTGGAGGCTTTGGAGAATCCAGTCGGCTCGCCATTAATAAGTATGGAAGGCCAATTATTCAAAACTGCTCTGAAGACCAGGTCCACCACAGACTCTAGAAAACCAAAAGCTCTCAACATAGACATAAGAAAAGACCACTCAACAAGATCATATGCCTTTTCCATGTCTAGTTTGAGAATAATATTTAGAACACTAACTTTTCTGTCCAACTTCAAACAAGCTCCTGTGCCAGCAAAACATTCTCCTGGATGCCTCTACCTGGAACAAACCCCGTCTGCCACTCTAATATAATATAAGGCAATTTCTTATTGAGCCTATTAGCAATGATCGTAGTTACGATTTTTGAAGATACATTGAATAGACTAATAGGATGAAAATCACCCCATTGGCATGCTCTTTCTCGCTTTGTGATTAAAATTATCATGGTACTCGTAAATCCTCGAGGCATTTCCATTCCCAGAAAGAAATCCTGGACTGCAACCACAAGGTCATCTTTGACAATATCCCAGCAACTCTGGTAAAAGTCAGCTCCAAACGCATCTGGCCCTGTGGTGCTGTGAATATTCAAAGAGAAAACCACTGCCTTTATTTCCTCCCAAGTGGGCAACATATTCAAAAACTGATTATCACCCGCAGAAATCTGAGGCAATGGAGAAGGAATAAAAGCAGGTGGATGAATGCTCCTGTCAGCTGTGAATAGAGAAGCAAAAAAATCCGAAGCCGAAGCTTTAACATCATCAATATCCTCAATCCAGTCCCCCTCTGCATTCATAACTCTGTTACTTATCAAAATGCTATTGTAGGTGTATGTGTCCATTTCTAATAAATTTAATCTACATTAGCTCTTAACCAGCCACTTCAACTTCTAAAATGGGGCAACCTTTAGAGAAGGTTAAGAAAATTGTCCTCTCATCTAGGGAGACATCACCTTTATCTTCCTCTATAACATTTAGGATAGGATTACAATTTGATTCTGGCATAAGTTTTAAAGAGGTATGTTGCATTTAACAAATTTTGGGAGCAAAACAATTTCATGCATGTCTTCTCAAAAAAGGAATAAAAGGCATATTAATCAAAGTAGATCATGGCAAGGGCACATTTCAGGCACGTCACATTTCATCTGTTAATTCATTGATCAAGAAAGATGGCAAGGACGACATTTGGTTCACCAAGTTCAAGTTGTCCAACATTTCTTGTTCAAAATGGCATGATGCGTACAATTTGCGGTCGATGGAATGGAAGAGATTGAATTCGTCATCCGTTACTTAATGGGGAAATAGTGGTAATATAAATGGTGGGAAGAAAGGATTCCATTAGGTATGGTACTCTATCTGTACCTGAAGGAATTTAACTAGTATTTGCTTAAATGACTAAAAATTAAGTGGCTTAAATATATTTAATTTATAAAATGTACCATACTAAAGGATGCCAACTTTTACAAATCTCTCTGATACATATATAGCACCTGTTCTCTATCATATTGAGGACAGTTTATCTTTGAAAAATATGTAGTTGGTCAATTGTATTCAAGAATGATTTTCTTATTCTTCACAAATCAATCGTTCAGGTTTTCGTTTATCTTGTAAAACAATCTTATTCTTCACTAAATTTTAAGTAATTTATATCTAAATAGTTTCTAATTAATTAAATAAATGCTTTTATCATGTTCACGTATGAATATGAATTATCGAACTTTTGTATCGATTAGAATTTAATAGGAGTAAATTATTTCAAAGAACATTAAAAATTACGAGAAAGAAATATGGGAAGTTTATTCGTGCAAGCATATTTTAGTGGAGTGAAATGTTGAATAAAACCGCACGAATTCCTGCGAAGTCTATGTACTAAATACCTCATAAGCACTTCAAGTTAAATATCATTTATAAATTTATATTATACAAAATTTTGACATACGCGCGAAATGTGCATTTTTGTAGTCATATTAAATTGTAAAATTGGAAATAAACAAAAACGAACATGATTTTGGAGATAAAAAAAAAAAGAAAATGTTCAATGTGAAAAATCAAAAGGGAATGTTTCAATGGTGAAATATGTAACTCTTTCTATTCCCCCAAAATCAGGTTTTATATTCAATGCAGCAGTTTATATTCTGATAGAGACATTTTTGGGGAATGCCTGTCCATTGTATTTCAGAATTCTATAGAATGTTATTGCAAGCTAGGACCAGAATGTGCTGAAAAATAATAGTGTATTAATCAATTTCTTCTCAAGTACTTGTAGGCCACTTGCAACATAACCATGTTTCAAGCAGAGAATATCTATCTCACTGAGGTTTTTGGGCGAGCTTCCAAATCCAAGAGGGAGAAAAGGATCCAAAAGAAACTATTTATTTATAATTCAAATCTATAAAGTGTTGAGTCATAATACAAGAAACCAAAACTAAGAGTGTGTGCATGCGCGTGTGCGTGCGCGTGTGCGTGTGAATCAATTTGATTTTAAAAGATTAAAATTTTGGGTAATAATCGAACATGAACTGTTTGTGTTCTGCAATTCGTCTACATATTTTTCACAACGCCCTACTAACCTAAATAATATAATTAAAAAAGGTATATAAAGGGAAGTGTCTTTTCTTTTTCTTTTTTTGAGCAAATTTATACAATTAGATTGGGAAGGGGAATAAGGGGAATGGTGTTGATTGAATTCAAACCCCCCGACCTCTGGAGTAGAGTTATAAAACTCTAACGGCTCGACCCTCTATTCGTTCCATAAAAAAATGTGTTAACAGAGACTATATAGATATGCCAAATAAGTACAACTACTTCCGGTCACATTAGAACAGACTATTTATGGAACAAAATTAATCCAACAAAGACTTTATTGAAAATTATTTAGGAAAGTAATAACCTTAGATGCTGTTGAAATTTACTCTTGAACTTGACAAACTTCAAAGCTAAACCGTTTAATTGAATCAAATTAGGCCCGTAGTCCTAGGATGCGTGCATGGTAAGTGCGCAAGTCACCTGAAAACTGAACCTCTAAAATGAATCGAATTAGGCCTGAAAATTTAGCATTCAAAGGCGGGGTAGGCATTATCAGGAGATTGAATCAGCATAAAGAACTAAAATAAACTATATCACTCCCATAAACCTACGCCATCCAGGTAATTACTGACTAAATGAGGGATCTGTAGACTTTAAGTACTAACACTTACGCACACAAACTCTCGATGTGGGAGCACGGCATTTAGTTTTTTTTTTTTTTAAACATTAAGGGGAAGGAGAAACTTAAGGGGAGCACACAAACTCCCCGTAGACTTCCCCTTCCCCTTAAGGTTTCAAAAAAAAAAACTATGCCACTCCTTTTCGATGCGCCACGACAAACCGCAATTTCATTATGGTAGAAGTTGTTGAAGAGTGATGTTTAGTTCCAAAATATTTGGGAGCAAAACAAGTTCATGTGTGTCTTCTGCAAAAGAGAAATTGTATCACTTTCGACGCATTTCAAGCACATCACGCTTTCACATGCTAATTCATTAACCGAAATAGATGGCAGGGACAACATTTGGTTTACCAAGGTTAAGTTGCCCACAACTTCTTGCTCTAGCTACATATGCAATTCAAATACAAAAACATTGTGAACTATTTATGCAATTTATTTAAATAGAGTAGTGTAAATTTATCTTGTATCACTACTAAAAAAGAAGTCTATAGTCACACACCTATTATGACACTTTTTTCCAAATGTCACTATAGTAGTTTATTGTAACACTCAGTAGGGAGTGTCATTAAAAAGGTTGAAAAAATGATCAAAACTACGTCATATTAGGAAATTTCTTTTTTAATAAAATATTCATAATATGACACTTTTCTCTGAACGTCACCAGAGTAGTTTATTGTAACACATAGTAAAAAATGTTATTAAAAAGGTTAAAGAATTGATTAAAATTACGTTGTATTAGAAAGATATATTTTTTAATAAAATCCTAAAAAATATAGCGTGAAACCTTTAAAAAATGTGGGAAGTTAAAAAATAAAAAGTGATAAGATAACAAAACAAAAAAATAAACAATGCCTTTTTTAACGCTCTATCTTTATCTCCATCTCTATCTCAATTTCCTGTTCCTTCTCTATATCTCTCTGTACACTACTTCTCTCTGCTTCACCTAATCCAAGCGTCAAAAGTCTCAGTACTCTCACCAATTCACCAGCAACTCTGTTCATATTCCATCAGCCGATTAGTATTTCACTTTTTCATCAATACATTCTTGAATCTTTTATATGGTACTCCTATATTTTATTTTTTATGCCTTTCTTTCTTTCACTATTGCTCTACTTTTCTCTTCTGTTTTTCACGTTTAAAACTACAAAAGAAGATTTATGTGAATTATAATTCGTATTGCTTACTTTATGAGACTTGCAGGTGAATCTTGAAGGAAATTAAAGAATTTCGATCGAATGGCTATTTTTTGAAGACATTGCCAATGCTTTTTAAGTGGAGTTCTATGTATTGAGATTGCTACTGTAATGCTCATGACTTTTGTAAAATTGATATGTATTGCAACAATTTGTTTGAATGATGTACTTTTTACCAATTTGATGATGGTATTACACTATGACGATAATAAAAATGTGGTCTTGGTATAAAAACCTAGATAGTGTATGGCAACTGGGATTGGACCTAATGCATATTGCTGTATTGACACTTGAAAGTGTCATCATTTAATTTTTTATCGCCCAATACAACTATCGTAATATCCATACAATTTCATACAAAGAAGTGTCATAATAACTTAATTTAATTACACCCCAAAAGTGTCATAATATTTCACTCAACTTATATAAAGAAGTGCCATAATAACCTAATTTACTTATACTGTAAAAGTGTCATAATATCTCGTTGTACTTACACTGTAAAGTGTCATAATATCTCATTGTACTTACATTGTCAAGTGTCAAGATAGCTCCAAAATATGACACTTAGGAGTATCACTTTAGATTCGTATAACCTCAATCATTTCTTGTCAATTAAAAAGTGTCATAATAGCATTAAATAATGACATTTATAAGTGTCAAAAGAATTACAAATTATGACAAATAAAACTGTCATAATACTTATAGTGACGTTAAAATGGACGACGCTCACAAGAAGCGTCATTATAGTTAAAACGTCATTAAATGAACCTTTAATGACACTTTTAAATGTCATAAAAAAGCATTTTTGTAGTAGTGTATTCTTTCAACCCTATTTTAATATGTTGTTATTTATAGTACTATATTTACTTTGTTTCATTTTTTGAAAATTTTTTCAAGTAAAAAATTTCTCACAATCACAAAAACGAAAAAAAATTAAAAAGGCAACATTTTCACGTGCATTGCACGTGCATGATTACTAGTATTCATAAGTGGCTGGAACGTAATTATGAGCATAAATTTATTAGAAATGAACAATTTCATGATAAGTCCCAATAGTATTCATCAATAATATATACACATACATAACTTCAGCTTCTAAAATAGGGTAACCTAGAGCATGTTAAGAAGATTGTCCTCTCATCCAAGGGAGATGTCATCTTTCTCTGCCTCTTTAACTTTAACTACATTTCGATTTGGTTGAAGCATTGAAGAGTGAAATTTGGGAGCAAAACAAGTTCTTGTGTGACTTCTCGAAAAGGGAATATGTAATATCCGACAATTTTTTCACATTTAGCATATGAGTGTCTAGCTATATTATTAATAATAATAATGGCATTTTATAATTAATAAGTAAAATAAAATAAAGGAAGCTGTTGGGTGAGAGAAGTTATTATGTAGTGGTAGAGAGATGAGGGACATGTTTTGATAATGGATAGATGCTTGTCATAGGAAGGGTAACTTTCTAAACTAATTGTATAACTAAACATATCATATGAACATAAATACAAAGAACGTCATTTTTTTTTCCAACTCTCTCTCTCTCTCTCTCTCTCTCTCTCTCTCTCTCTCTCTCTCTCTCTCTCTCTCTCTCTCTCTCTCTCTCTCTCTCTCTCTCTCTCTCTCTCTCCTTTTCTTGATTGTTAGACAATAGAACTTCAAGGGAAACATAAGTCTAGTAGAGTTATTAGCATCCTGCATTTCTTCCAAGACTAAAACAAGTAAATACGTAATCTAGATTATTTGATTTTATTTTTTATCTTCTACCTATTCTTTCTACAATCTAATAAAAGTTAGGAAAATTTTCTTATAAGGGTGGTAGAAGTTTAGTAATAAATAAAGAGGGTGAAACTTTCACATAATTTTTATAAAGGGCGTTATTATTAAAAACAAACTTCATGTGCAAAATATAATATTGTTTTTAAATAATATAACTAGATCATTTACCTAAATATTAACTTTTTAATCAAAAAGAAATAATGCATATTTGCATTTTTTATTTTTCATCTCAAAGTAGTAAAATTAATTTCTTCTAAATTTTGATCTAAAGTTTCCGGGCAAAAATTACGAATGAGATGTTCTTTTGAAAATGGATCAATTTTTACTGGCCAATTGCAACCAAAATCAAAACGAAATCCATTTTTTAAATATTTCTAAATATTAGAGTTTTTATAAAAATAAAAAATAACCTGGCATTTTTATTCATCTTCTCGTAGTTATAAAATTAATTTCTTCTTAATTTTAGTTCAAAAGTCTGGCCACAAAATTATGAAGATGGTGATTTTATGAAGATGGCCCCTTTTATTAATGAATAATTCTAGTCGAAATCGAAATGAAATCGATTTTCTGAAATTGACTTAAGTAGAATTTTAGAAAAATTTATTTCTCTCTCTTGATAAGATAAATAAACTGCCATTCTATTTTAATATTAATAAAAGAATTTTATATTTAGGTATATATTATTGATGCCCTTTATAGAAATTATGTAAAAGTTTCATCCTCTTTATAAATTACAAAACTTCCATTGCCCTTATTAGAAATTTTCCCTAAAAGTTATACTAAATTGTAGTTCTTTAAGTACTATTTTTTTTAAAATTTCTATTTTGCGGTTTTAATTTTACCACTTCACATAATACACTTCTACCAATAGGCACTAAAAGAAACTAAATACCTTATCTTATAATCCTAGGAACAACATTCTGAACATTTTTCTCAACTCAAGACAGTGAAATTGTAAAATACGTGTAAGTTGCCAATAAAAAAACTAAGAAAATATACATTTCTTGAAAGTAGTATATTACACATGCCTACTAGATATATGTTATAATCATTATAATCTTTTCTTGTCCACTCAATCCATTTGCATCTTTTGGGATTGTGAAACCAATTCCACATTGACCTTATACAATCCATTCAAGTTATTTGTGCACGGTCAAACATCTCATAAACACTTTCATAATTATTATCCTCTGATATTTGTGCAACTCATCTTCATCATAAATGTTAAAAAAACACAAAGACCATAACATATAAATATTTGCGATTTGATGGCAATCCAAATTGTTACTGTTTAACTTAGAAACCCTAGTATGAGCATACGAGAATTATATTTCTTTTTTTTTTTTTTTCAAACTGACTGCAGTATTCTATAAAATTTGCAGATTAAGTAAGCTAACATTTTTACTTTGAAAAGTATTAGAATTTATCCTATTTTGTAATATGTGTTTCTATAAAACTATTATGTAACACATTATTTTAGTTATATCGGGACAAGAGTCTATTTTATTTTATTTTAAAATTTACTCAGGATTAGTGCATGAATGATTTTTTTAAAAAAAATTAATTAATAACACAATTCATGAACCTTTAGGACCAACACCCAGAAAATCTTAAAGAATGTTGTATTAGAATAGAAATGTTCACTAGCATTGGATGGACTTTAGAGAGGGCTTTGCCCAGCAGTTCGTTGATAGAGATAAAGAATAGACCTGGCATAGCAGTCGGTTGCTTGAGGAAAACAAAAGTAATATAGTTAATATGGCCAATAGTAATAAGGGTATGAATAGCACACTTACTGCAGTTATTTGTCTTAGACGGATTTTGTCAACCATGAGCCACATTGTTAATTAAAGTCATATTTGAATTTTGGCAAAAACAAGGTTGAAATTTGTCAACGTGGACATATAACAATGTAGCTGAACTAAGGCTTTGTTTTTGGAACAGGGACATGTGGTTTCATGGTAGTAACTATATCAATTAAACATATATTAAAATAATAATAAAAAAATATTTTCATAGATATTTTAGTGGAATTTCTCGGTTAGTTTATTTAATTTAAGTTTTCAATTGATAAATTGATTGTGGGTTACTGTATGTTTAAGTTTTATTAAATAGTCAAATAATAGTAACCAAGTTTTAATAATAATTTGTAGAGTTTTGAAATTTCTTTTCGTTAAATATGTTTGGAATTTATGTCTTCTAATCTTTCAATGGAAAAGAGAAGCGACATTAATAATATATTTTTTAAGCATCACTTAGTAGACACCTTTGACAAAAGAATTTTTTTTTTCTTTTTTAAGTCAAGAACCATCTAAATTAGTAAGCTTTTTAAAAAAAATTTTCCATTTTTGGAAACTTTTTCAGCCTTTTTATTAATTATCTAGACATGCATAATAAAACACTTAGAATAAGAAAATATACTCTATGATCAAAGAATGCAAGCTAATTAGAATGGTCATGTGTCTACTATAGGTACAAGTTAAGAGTAAGAGGTGTTAGGAGGATTCCGTTCAAGTAGTCCGAGGTAAGCGGTATTTACCCTCTGTATTTCTTTATTAAATGTTTTGTTTCGATATATGCAAGAGATAGATCATGTATGCCTACTTTCAAATATTTTACCGTGTTAAGTGCAAGAAAAATGAATGGCATTTTTTTAATTTCATTTAATTATGCATGCGATGTATGAAAAGATTTTACGTACAAAAGCTCTAAACGATCATGAAATAGACAGTAGAGGCTCTAGTTCTGTCATGTATGATGATCAAGTAAAGATCAATGAAAATGCTTGATTGGTTATAGATAGTCATGGTAGCCGGTATAAAGCCCAACTGATTGATTCATGTATGGGTAGGTTAAGTGAAGATCAAGGAAAATATTTGACCTACCGCCCTCCTAGAAATGGGTCAAACTCTAAGCTAAGTACTCAGAAGCCAAATATTACATGTGCATGTTTATGAGACATATTTGATATGTTTTCTGAATTGATAAGATATGCTATGAAAATGTTCATGTTATGTTGTATGATTTGACGTCACTAGATTCTGATAAATAATTTTATGAGTATTAGATTTACATTATAGTTATTCTGAATTGATTATGCATGTGGTGTAGTGTGACAAATGTTACAAAAGTATTATAATTATATAATAGCTACATGATCTAACAAAGGCATACATGTTACTTACTGAGCGTCGTGTCGCTCAATCCATTCTATCTTATTATTTTTGCAGATTTTGAGAACTATGATGTGGTATATATAGAGGATCTGGAAGATGATTGCTATTGATTTTTTTATATTCTATGTACTGGATATTAGTTTTGGGATTAAAGGTTATGTAGTAGCGATATGTGTCAAAACATCTTTACCTTTGTGTTTATGTATGTTGATTGGGTGTGTAGGTCCAAATTAGATGTTAAGTTATTTTTCTATTCTTACGCACTTATATAGTTCTATAATTAAATGTTAAGTTATTTTTCTATTCTTACGCACTTATATAGTTCTATTATTAAATATTAAAGTAGTGTTTTTAAAATGATAATAGTTACCTTGTATTCTTAGATCCTGAGGATACGACGATTGCCTTATGTTTGGCGCGTGCGGGCTAAGGGCCATGACAGAATATATTGCTTTTGGCACATTTCAAGCACATCACGTTTCATCTGCTAATTTATTGATCAAAGTGGACGGCAAAAAGAACATTTGGTTCAGCAAGTCAAGTTGTCCACACCACTTCTTGTTCTAATAACATCCAAAATGCCATGACTTGTATGGACTCTTTCTGGATTTCGACCAAGGTTGATAATCATCCGGGCGTACAACTTGCGGTAGATGGAATGGAACAGACTGAATTCGTCGCCCGTTACTGATGGATAGTCAGTGGCAATATAAACGATGGGAAGAAAGCATTCCAATTAGTCTTTTCTATAGCCAAATTAGATGATTCTGCACAAAAATGTTGTGGTGAAAAATGCAGTAAATTAACGTATTTGAACTATTTATGATGAAGAGAGTTCAAGAGGTAAAAATGGCAGCCGTTGGGAAATGACGTGTTGAAATTGGGCAACTTTTCTTTTGGGAATGGAAGCAGCATGGTCAAGCAAATCAATTCAGACAAGAGGCGGCTATTCCAAAATGTTGCATTGCTTTGAAAATTTTGAAGATTTTTTTTTTATTTTTTCCCTTTTAATGTTTGGACGTTCTTTTTGGGGAATTCTATAGTACGGCTACAACATGGTACTATAGCTAAAAAAATTAACTAGTAACACTTAAATGACTAAAATTAGGTGGCTCAAATATATATCTTTTGGTCAAATTTAACAGACACACACAAACACACATATTTTACAAATACATTTTCTCATATTTTGAACATATTTGTCTTTCACATGGTCAATCTTATTTATGAATTGTTTTCTTATTCTGCACAAATCAATATTTCATGTTTTCCTTTATCTTTTATGACAATCTTATTCTTTCTTAGTAATTTAAAATGTAAAAGAAGTTTTTATTTATGTTTTGTTAGGAAATTGACAAGTTTATCTTTTATGACAATCTTATTCTTTCTTAGTAATTTAAAATGTAAAAGAAGTTTGTATTTATGTTCTGTTAGGAAATTGAAAAGTTTTTTCTTTTAGGTAATTTTCTTTTCTTGTGTAGAGAATAATTAGTTTTCTATTTATTCTAATTGCTTGTAGTAGTTGCCAAATAATTTTTTAACTATAGGTGTTAAAGAACATGGGCTTCCATCTCAAAACCAATTGTCAATCAGTGGAGTTGCCCATGAACCTTATATATTAGTTTGTGAATCTTTGGGATTTCAATGTAAGACTTTTAACACTCCCCCTCATACGTAACTCGGGTCAAAGAGAGCTCAAGAACTGAAACGGGAGATTGACAAGAACCCAAATGAAATGGGCTAAGAAACAACCGAATCACATATGAAAGTGAAAATAAAACCCAAAGCCTTGCTCTGATACCATGTTAAAGAACTTGGACTTCCATCTCAAAATCAATTGACAATGACTGGAGTGGTCCATGAACTTTATATATTAGTTTAATGTGCTTTGGGATTTCAATGTGGGACTCTCAACAATAGGATCTATAGTTTAAGGCAAGTTATTTCCTTGATTACTTGGCTATTGGTTAAGTAATGTGTCCTATAAATGGGTGGGTTGATATTGTACAAGCAACATACAAGAAAGAGGGTGAGCTCTTGGTAGTAAGAGAAGGAATACAAGGGATTGGGTTTAGGATACAAGTTTTATTCTTATATTTGTTTATTTTCTGTTATAATAAAGAGCAATTTTCTCTCCGTAGATGTAGGTTTGGTAATTAAGCTGAACTACATTAAATTTTGTGTGTGTCACTCATATTTTGTATTGTTTTATTCTCATTAAATTGTTGGATTCTTGATTCCTCAAATAATTGCGTTTAATTTCTGCGTTGGAATCCTAACATGTTCACATATTAATGTGAATTATCTAACTTCTATCGATTAAAATTTAAGAGGAGTAAATTATTTCAATGAACATAAAAAATTATAATATGTAAATATGAGATTTCTGTTTTATACACGCACATTTTAGTGGAGTGAAACATTAAATCAAAATTGCACTAATGCCAGCAAAGTTTATTGTACTATATATCTCATAAGTACTTTAAGAATATCACCTATAAATACTCTCCTATATAAAAAATTTGATACAGTTCGAAACACATGCATTTACTAATCATACTGAAATGTAAAATTGGAACATATTTTTGGAGAAACAAAAGATAATATTTTGATGTGAAATATATAACTCATTTTATCTCCCAAAATCATACTCTATGTTGAAATGCAACAATTTATTTTCCGATCGAGATAATTTCTTGAAAGTAGATGCGGATATAAGTGTTTGCATTTTAGAATTACATCTAATATTACTCTGAGCTTACACTAGGATGATGTGAAAAATAATTGTCTATTTATTATCTTTCTTCTCAAGTACCTGTAAATCACAAGCACTATGGCAATGTGTCAAGCATGAAATATACATCTCCCTCAATAATTTCTTTAGAAGAGCATCTGAACTCAAGAGGCACAAGAAATCCAAAAGAATTCAGGATAATTATGGTGAATGTGTATCAAATCCATAATTATGGTGAAGACTTAATAAACCTTTTCAAATAGTTAAAAACTAATCAATCAACTGGCTGAAAGTGAGTATGTGCAAATTTAAACAACCAAACGTTGCTTAATATTATTTTTAAAAACTAAAAAATTTACATATAAGTTATTATTATGATTTAAAGGATCTTATTATAATTTTGTAAGTTGAAAATTCAAATAGTAACTAAAAGTATAAATGCTAATATGTGAAAGACAATTTTATATGTGCAGTTTAGAATTCATATCTTTTCGAGTAAGAACATAATAGTTCTGCATAAATCTTCTCTAAGGTTTGAAATTGATGGAGTATATTTCAACTTTTCCAAGGAAAAGGCGCTTGTTTTCCATTTAAAAGGAAGTAGATAAAATGAAAAGACTGAAAATTTTCATATATTATTCCAACCTACCAACCACCATCCTTAAATACTTGTTATTGCATTTTCAGTTACACTTGTTCACCTGTTTGGAATCCCCATGCCAGTAATTCTCAAGCTAATTTATTTTATCTTTGGCTATATAGCTAGTAGATTGAAGAAATAATAAAGAATCAAAAGTAGAGAGAGTCTTACCCTCTATTTCCGACAATCAAACTAATCGATAATTATTTTATTCTCACAAAGAAAAGAATTAAAAGAAAAAATTAATAAATAACAAATTGTTATATCATGGAGGTTTAGCTTGTTTCTTCAAGTTAAATATCTTCTAAAAATCCTTTTTAATAAAAAAAAAAACTTTTGTTATGAGTGCGAAACACGTGCATTTTCTGAGTAAAATAGACAACGTTTTTCGCAAAATAATATACTTTATGCTATAATGAACATTTTATGCTGCGATTGAGGCATTCCAAAAATAATAGTATGTATTATAGAGCTTCGTGTGTTTTTATTATCAACTTTAACAAGGATGAAGGAAAAAAAATAATGTTCTATTTAAGGTCTTTCTTCTCAGGTATCTGTGAGAGACAAGCAGCATAGCTATGTGTCAAGTATGGAACATCCATCATTCTCTACAAGGACTTTGGATGAGCTTTTGAATTCGACATGGAGAAAAATTTCTGAACAAACTGTTTGATAAATTTTAAATTCAGAAAGAGTAGAGTTAAAAAAAATTACTATTCCAAATATATATTTTGCTTTGTTAGTGAATTTATTCTTTAAATTATTCTTTTGAATTTTCTTTCCCGACGAATACTATAAATATACTTGTGTGAATCCATGTGCACTTAACACTAATCGTATGTGTCTATGCATGTAGAAAGAGAATAAAAACAAAATACTGTTAAGAAACAAAGGTATTGTTGTCTTTGTTCAACTTAGAAACAACTTGGATGAATTATAAAGAAAAGTCATTTCTTAAGAATAATTTATATGAAATTTGATCTTTCACAAAATCAAGATTACTAAAATCAAACTTTTTTTAAATTCAAACGTCTGTTAGGAGTGCTCAAATACGAGAGTATAAGATGTATCAAATGCAAAATTGGGGTGAAGGAGACTCAGAAACCTCTTCACGTGGCTAAAAACTGATCAATCGATTGAATGAAAGAGAATACAAGGCCCAAATTACAAATTAAAAAAAAAAAAACAAAAACAGTGCTAGGTTGAATTTTGAAATAAAAATTATAAGGCCCGAATTGCTAGTGTAAGGCCCAAATGACAGCGAGTACAAGGCCCAAATTAAATCCTCAAAAATTGTTGGAGTAATTTATTATTAAGTTCTTATTAAATTTTATTAGGTTGAAAATTGAAATAGTTACGAACGATACAAATATTACATGCAAAAGAAAATTTTGTATGCGCTGGTTTAAAATTCTTACATTTTCAAGTACGAACATAATGTTTAACAGAAAATTTTTCCAAGGTTTGGAATTGATGCTGCACATCTCGATTTCTCCAAGGAAAAGTCACCTCCATTTACCCAAGCAGTGAAACAAAACAGATCGACTGAAAATTTTCATATGTGATTCCAACCAACCAACCATCATTCCCATATGCATCGACCAACTGAAACAAATTAAAGTAAATCACTAGAAGCAGTGATAGCACTTGATGCTACCCATCAGCATTTGAGAAATGGAACTTTGTACCCAAAAAATAAATAAATAAATAAAATGCCCGTGCGATATACGTGCATTATTTTTGTCATATTAAAGCGTACAACTGGAGAATAAATCTGTAAACAATTTTTTGGAGAGAAAATAAAATTTTCTAATGTGAAATGTACTGATTTTTTCCCAAAATAATGCTTTATGCTCTAATATAAATTTTATGCTCCAAGCAACATTTTTTGAAGTGCCAACAGAAGTTCCTATAAGCTCAAACAAGAAAGATATGAAAAAACACTTATCCATATATTGTCTTTCTTCTCAAGTACCTGTTAGAGACTTGCCGTGTGGGCAGTGTGTCAGATGTGGAATATCTATCTTCCTCAATAAGGCCTTTGGCCCTTCTCGTGCCAGGTTCGGGAGTTTGAACCCTGCCATTGGCATTTAGGAGGAAATGGATAAAAAGGATAGATTTAAAATTAAGGACTTATACTCCCAATTGTGTGTGGTAAAACAGTCTAGGATCACACTTAGCACATTATTAGGAGCTTTACTCCACTTGTGTAAAGCAATATGCATTATAATACGAATAGTTGATTAAAAAAATAATAATAAGGAGTTTGGACGAGCTTCTAAATTTAGGAGGGATTAAAAACCCAAAAGAAATTGTTTGTAAATATTTTCAATTCAAAAAGAGTAGAGTTAAAAAAAATATTCAAAATGTATTTTTCATTACACATGTGAATTTGTTCTTTACATATTTCTTTTGAAAGTCTCATACCAATACAAAAAATAATATAAATATATATTGATAGGTGCATATATCAGTAATAATATGTATGTGTGTCACATAGAAAAAGAATAGATATGGGGAAGGAAAAAAAAAAAAAAAAAAAGAAAACAGAAACGTGCTATATGGAAACTAACCTATAACTCTCTTTGTCCAATTTAAAATAGCTTGGACGAATTATAAAGGAATTTGTTTTGAAGAGTAAACTTTATAAGCAATTTAATTTAGTCAAAAAAAAATTACTAAAATCAAACATATCATATTCGAGCGTTTGTTGGGGGTGCTTATATTTTTTTGCCAAAAGCATAATTACCTACAAAGGCATATTTTGTTGGGGGTGCTTATATACGAGATTATAAAACTAAGCATAATTGGGGTTAAAGAGATTCAATAAATGTCTTGTGATCAATTCAATGACAAGTTTGTTGCCAAGGCAAACATCCAAAAATTGAAATAGGAACTAACAATATAAAGGGGCGTTTGGTAAGGGGGGGGGGGGGGGAGGTTTGGGATTGGGAATAGGATTGAAACCCATAATAAGAATTTCGGTTAGGGGGATGGAATTTGGGATTTGGGAATGAACCCCAAAAATTTGAGTTTCTCCAAATCCCAACTATTTTGGAGGCTTTTGTCAAAATCCAAATTTGATTCTCAAATTTACATGCGCGCACACACATATACGTATGTGTGTATATATACGTTATATACGTGTGTGTATATTTTTATTTATTTATTTATATACACACACATATACATAAAAATATACCTATGTATACATGTACATCTACATATACATACATACATACATATGTCCATACACACAGAGATTTATATGTATTTACTTATATATACATACACATAAATATACATATACTCACGTATATATGTGCACGTACGTATACATACATACATATACATATATATGTCTGTGTCTATACACACACACACACACATACATACATATACATGTGTGTGTGTGCATATATATATATATATATATATATATATATATATAGATGTAGGCATGTACATATACATATACCTATGTATATGTGTACATGTACATATACTTATACATATATACATACGTACACATATATTTATAAATATATTTATATTTATTTATTTATATATATTTATAAATATTTATTTATATACATACACACACACACAAGCACACATATACCTATGTATATATGTACACGTACATATACATACATATATATTTATAAAAACATTCATATTTATTTATTTATTTATAAATTTATTTATTTATATATATATACACACACGCATATATACACACACACACATATATACATATACCCTATGTATATATGTACACGTTCATATACATACATACATATACATATATATATTTATAAATATATTTTTGTTTATTTATTATTTATATATTTATTTATATATTTATAGATTTATTTATGTATACACACACGCATATATATATATATACACATATAGTAATGGTATCCATTCCAGGTATCAAACCAAGCACATGTTGAAATCAGGGGCTTCATTCCAAATTCAAAAGAAATGATTCTGATTCCGATTCTAAACCAAACACCCCGTAAGTATTACATGCAAAAGACAAATTATATGTGTAGGATTGAAATTCATACATTTTTAGGCTAGAACGCAATAATTCAGTTGAAAATTTCTGCAAGGCTTGCAATTGAGGCTGCGCATCTGAATTTTTCCAAGGGAAAGGTATACCTCTTGTCCAATCGAAAGGAAGTAAACAAAATAATTCGATTAAAAATTTCATTGGCTTAATTCCACTTTAGATCCTCTAAGTTATACCAAGATTCCCATTTTGCACTCTAAATTTTAGTTCTGTATAGACTATACTCTCAATTGTCTAAAACACTCCATTTAAGTATAATTATTGACCGCGTCAAGCAAACTAACGGAACTTAGGTGTGTATTCATTCAAGTCCAATTGTTTACAACATCAATTCTGGACAGTTTGCATCCTAAACTATCCAAAAGATTTCATTTAAGTCCAATCGCCTAATATACGCTCCTTAGTTCTATTAGTTTGATTTACGTCGTCAAGGATTGGATTTAAATGGAACGGGTCTAAATATTTGATGGTACAGTCTGTCCAAATTAAAGTTTAAGGTGCAAAGGATTTTGACCAATTTCATATACAGACATTCAAACATCAATCCCGTTATTATCAGACAATGGGTGTAAATTAAAGTAAATTACCAGATGCGAAGATAACACTTGATAATTTTTCCAACACCAGACTAATCCTTTTTTTTTTTTTTTTTTTGAAAACAGACTCATCCTTTTTTAAAGGATTTTGTTTGCTGCATTAAATTGAGCAGTACTTTCCTTTGACATAATTGTTCCAACATAATTGGAATCCTTAAGGCGTTCTTTTTTTTTTTTTTTTTTATTACTCCTTATGGCGTTCTTGTTGCCCTGGTTTATCTACTTGGAATTCTATGTCGGTAATGATTATGCTGATTAGTTTTGTCTTTGTCTATCCAGCAAGTTAATTGAAAAAAAAAATAAGAAAATTCTTGTATCAAAGTTAGAGATGGTCTCACCAATTGTAGTAATGGATGTTTAGTTTTTCTCAAAAACCAAAGAATTAGTGTACGCATACATATAAATATTACTTCTTGTATTATGGATGTTTGAATTGTGTCCCAATGCTTAGTATCATTTATAAATCCTATTTTATAGAAAAGTTTTCATACACATTCGAAAAGCTTATTTTCTCAGTGCTGTCAGAGTGCAAAATTGGACCATAAACTTACCAAAAAAAAAAAATTCTGGATAGATAAAAGAAATTATTCCAGTGTGAAATATACAACTATTTTTTCCCCAAAATCACAATTTATGTTCTAATGTAACATTTTATATTACGATTGAGACATTTTTTTATGCCAACATATATAACTATGTGTATTACAGAATTCTTTTTATGCCAACTTATATAACTATGTGTCTGACAGAATTCTATATGATATTATGTGTGAACTTAGACTTACACAAAGATGAAAAGAAAAATAATTCTCTATTTAGCATCTTTATCACCCTTTCTTCCTAACTAAGACAAGTTGCGAGGTTAAGTCAAAATTTTTCTAAAATACCCTTAAAATCCTCTCACATTTGGATGCGACTAAATAAATGTAAGTTCTAGACCTAATGGGATATTGAGAGGGATGAAATATCCCTTCAAGCCCTTGATTGAAATTATTACATTAATTGTGAAAACCCGAAAAGGCATCACAATGTAAATGCAAAAAATGAAATGCAACAATAAAGGAAAATACAATATAGATAATAAACGATCGAAGAAAGAGGGGATGCAATATAATAGGTACAGGGGACTATAAAAACTAGTGACTAATTGTTCCTACTTGCAGAGGAGAGAATGGCATGCTAAGGCATAGGAAAAGGCCAAACTTGCCCATTTTCCTCTTAAGGAGGGCGACTCTTCCTAACCTAAACACGTGAAAGCCTTATCTATCTTAAAATGTTATATGAGATACAAACTAAATGTAACGGATTTATACATATATTAAAATAAATAATAATATAAAAAAATTATGCAAGAATGGAAAAAGTCATAAAGAAAGAAAAAGTGCATGAAATGAGATGATGAAATGCATACAAGGATGAGGCTAGTGTGGAAAGGACCTAAGGGTCTAGTGTTAAGCTAGCCATTTTCTACAAACACCTCACTAGCGTTGGACTAGTGAGAAAGTGATAAAATCACAACTAGCGTTGGACTAGTGTGACTACGGAGTAATAATAAAACCAATAAAGCATGATCGAAAGCAAATAAACATATAAAATCATATGAAAGCATATGAAAGCACGTAACACGAAGGCATAATATCTAGATGTAATGATCCTAAGAAAAGTGATAAAAGAAATGAACACATAACCACATAAGGAGTGCACAAACCCTAACTATTACACTGGGAGGCCTATTAAAATCTAACAAAGGAAACAAATTAAATTAAATTAAAACACCCTATCTAACTTCTCTATTACATTTACCTAACTAAATACAAATTTTGCTAAATAAATATATAAAAAATATCATCTATCTATTACATTCCTCTGAACAATTACAAAAATTAAAATCAAATCAATAAACACAAAATTAATAACTGCTTAAAATAAATAAAACAATAAACACATAAAGAAAACACATAGGAGCATAGAAGAAAAAATTAAAAGTAGTGAAATGTCCTCCCTTTGAAGACCCGATACTAATATAAACAAGACGAACAAACGTGTTAAAAGTATCACTATTGGTGTCAAATAAAGTATAAAACATAAAATACTAGAATTGAGGGTAAAAATGTATGCTAAGGGAACTAAATTACAAATTCTACAGAGTTAAGAGGCTAAAATTAGAAATTTAAACAAATCCAAAGATAGTAATGCAAATTAAAGCAAATTGGAGGTAAAACAATAAAATCCAACAAGCATGGGTGTAAATTTGCAAATTGTGGGGCATAATTGAAATAAAGTAAAATCTGGGGGCCTGAAACATAATTTACAAGACATAATTGACCAGGATTTTAAAATTTAGTGGTCGAAACATAAATACCCACTTTATAGTGACCAAAAGAACACAAATGTCAAACTAATTATCTTAATTTACTAAGTTAATTACCAAATCACTGAATTACAAATTGAACTAACCTAAATTAGAAGCAAAATCAATATGATTAACCAAATAAAAGTAATAACTAAGATAAATCAAAAACTAAATATCCAAAATCGTCTTCCTCTTAAATAAAAAAAGACTCAAAACTCAAAACTTAAAACATCCTCAACTCTTCCCAACTTGTTTACCTCAGCCAAGAAGAAGGAAATCATGCAATTAAACTCACCTCCTCAATTTAATTCTTTAACCGAAGAAGAACAACACAAATCTCTCAAAATACCGAAAGAAATTCTCCCAATTGGTTTGACAGCCAAAAATTTTCTTCGCATTTCAAAATTCCCCCAAACCTCTCAATTGGATTTCTAACACTAGAAATCCCTAAATCCTCCCTTTTTCAGTCAATTCCACCCTCCCAAAAAATTATTAATCTCTCATCTCAATTTTCTTCAACCGGAGTTCCCAAAAAAAAAATTCAGACCCAAAAAAAAGATCCCTTTAACTCAACAATCCAAGCTTCAAATCATTTGAATCCATAAGAAAAATTCAACTTTCAAAGATAATTTACTACTTAAACTCCATAAAGGTGAGATTAAAAGGGGCCAAAAGATTGCTGGTGATGGTAGATATTGGCCCTATAGTTATGTGGTAGGTGAAAGTTGGTTATGCAATGGAGTTGTGCTGCTGTGATATGGTGAAGAAAGAGAAAGAGGGAGATGGAGGTGATGATGGATTTGATGGGGAAAGATGTGGTTGTGAGCAGCTATGATGATGGGGTCGAGGCTAGTTGCTTACGGTGGTTGTGTACAGTGGCAAAGAATGGTGGTGGATTTACTGGTGAGAGACTGTTAAAGGTAGTGGAGTGGTGGTGGAAGGTGGAAGGAGGATGACTATTTATGGGTGGAAGGCTAATATAGAGAGAGTAGTGTGTGAAATTGGGTAATTTTTGCGGTGATTTTTGATGAAACTGGTGGACTGACTATGGCTATTTCGATGGTGATGAGTGGCTATTGTGGATGGTTTTTGGTAGAGGAGATGGTTGTGTTGGGCTGTGATTCAGTGAGGGAAGAGGAGGAAATGGTTGTTCTAATAGATGTTCCAGGGGTTGGTTGGTTGTGGTGGCTGTGGGTGCCCATTGACTAATTGTGGTGATGTTTTTTTTTTTTTTTTGTAGGTTGTTTTTTGGTGGATTGGGAGATTGATTTTATGGTCTTTAGTAATTGGACCGATGGTCGAAGGTGGTGCGAGCTGGTTTGTGGTAGTGATGCGATTTTGTTGTGACTGTTTGGGTTGTGGTAAGTAGGAGGCTACGGGTGGAGCTGTTGGTTATGGTTGACTTGTGGTAGTACTCTGGTTGAGATTCTGGCATGGGGTGGATGAAGAAGCTGGGGATCATGTTGATCAGTAATGGGTGGTGGTTGTGGGTTTTTAGTTTAATTGACTTGTTGTTGACTAAGGGTGGCTATGGAGGTGTAAGGCTGAGATGATGGTGGTCGTACATAGGTCGGTTATGGCTTGGATGTTAATTATGGTGGCGAGGCGGTTGGAATTGTGGGGGTTCTAGTAAGGCTAGTTATTGGTTACGACGATGGTTGATGTGGGGTTGTGAGGGTGGTAACAGATTGGTGATTATGAGGAACTGGTGGAAGGTGGTGGTTTATGTGGTAGCAAGTGGTGGTCCAGTTAGGCTTGGGGTTATTGCAGGTGGGGTTGTTGGTGGAGCTGGGGATTGAAGCTGGTGGTGGCTAAGAGGGGAGGTTAAGTGATGGTAGTAGAAGAAGATGCGCAGAGGAGTGGTAGTTACTAGACTGGAGGGAGAGACAGTGGTTGTCTAGAAGAAGAAACCCAAAAAATCAAGACCCAGGAAAGAAAAACAAAACCCCAAAAAACTTTCAAAAAGATCCCAAAAAAATACAACAACTAATTTCTTTCAAAAATATGATAAAGAGAACTATAAGCCAATAATTAATTGTTAAGTTGTTACCTTGTGGTGGTCTTGAGTGGCTAAGATGCGGAACTTTCTTTCATGTTGGCTGAAATTTTTGTGCGTGAAAAAAGTGTGGGGTAATGTGTGTGCTAGATCTTTGTGTGTGAAAACAAGTACATTAGTGTGTGTGTGTGTGTGTATTTATAGTGTGTTTATGTGTGTGTGTGTGTGTGTTTGGTTTTGGCATGTGTTTTTGGAGTGTTTTCTCCCATTTTATTAATAAAAAATGGAACCTTTTATAGTACGCAGGATAAGACTTGGGAAATTTCTAGAAAGCTTCTCAAATCTTATGCTTTAAGAATAGACAAAAGACTAAAAATCATTAAAAGCAAATTACAATTTTACCCTTTATAAAAAAAACTAATATTAACATAATGTCTTAAAAATGACATCCTCCTAAAAATATCAAAAAAAAAAAAGGAAAAAAACCAAAACATGCAAATTATGAATTTTATTAACAAAATTCGGGCAAAGAAAATATTTGTGTACCAAAATGACCAATTTATCCGCGAATGAGTTATTTATAGACAAAAATAGTTTTTGACCTAGAAAAAATTTCAAAAATTAGGAATATATCTAAAAACATGAAACATGCATTTATGACTTAAAAAATGGGCGAAAAAGGCATTCACGAGATGAAATAATGATTTATCCCTGAGCTGATGTAATACACAAAAAAAATAGCAAGACCTCAAAAAATTATTAAAAATTATAAATAGACTTAAACTCATGAAATATGAATTTAGGACTCAAAAATGGGTAAAAAAGGTGTTCAAGAGATGAAATGACAATTTTATCATTGGGCTGACCTAATACACAGAAAAAATAGTAGTTGACTCCAAAAAAATTATTAAAAATTAAAAATAGACTTAAACTCATGAAATATAAATTTGAAACTCAAAATGGGTGAAAATGGTGTTCAAGAGGTAATATAACGATTTTACCCCTAAGCTGAAGTAATATACTAAAAAATAACAGTTGATTACAAAAAATTACAAAAATTTAGAAATATGTAAAAGAACAAAAAATATGAATTTAGAACTAAAGACAGGTGGAAAAGTATCTACAAGCTAGAATTTATTGTTTTGCCCTAAAATTGTTGATTTTGCCATTTTTGCCTAAAAACTAAAATTTAACCCTGAAAAGTAAAAAAAGGCTCTCCAATGTTAGAAACATTAATGTTGTGTCAAAATTTAGTATCTACAGTTTGACCCTCTTTGTCGAGAATCTCGTAGAGATTTCAAAAAAAGATGTAGATAGCATCAAATTTTGACTCACCTGAATGTGAAAACAAATACAAGTACAAACTAAGAAAAAACATCTAAACATATTGTAGATAGCAAATTTTGACTCATCATTTATTTTTTCCAACATTGGATAATATTCTTCTACTTTTCGGGGTCGAATTTCAGTTTTCAAGCAAAAGGGGCTAAATTAGCAATTTTGGAAGGCAAAACAACAATTTTCAGCATGAAAATATTTTTTTCACCAATTTCAGGTTTTAAATACATATTTTGTACTTTCATACATGTTTCTAAATATTTTTTTATTTTTTCGAGTTTAACTGATATTTTTTTGTATATTTCGTTAGTGCAAAGGCAAAATGGTCATTTCACCTCACGAACACCATTTTCGTCCATTTTGGGTACCAAACTTAATTTTTAGGCTTTTAAGTATGTTTTTAAATTTTTTTATTTTTTGGGATTAATTACTATTTTTGGTAAATAGTACGTTCAGGGGTAAAATGGTAATTTCATCTCTCAAATGTCTTTTTGTCAACTTTTTGAATTTTAAATTCATTTTTTGGTTTTTAAGCTTATTTTTAATTTTTAATAATTTTTCGGAACTAATTACTATTTTTTCTATACATATTGTATTTAAGAGCAAAACGAATTTTTTGCACAAAAATATATTTTTGCTCAAATTTTTATGAATAAAATTTATTACTTGTATTTTTCTTAGTTTTTCCATTTTTCGGTGTTTTTAGGAGAGAATATAAATTTTTTTAATTTTTAATTTTTAATTTTTGTTTATCAAAAAATTATTTTTTTAAGGGGTAAAATTGTAATGCCGCTGTCAAGGACATTTTAGTTTTCTATCCATTCTTGGAGGATAAGATTCCCTTACACTATAAATACCCATTTGTTAGGAGGAAAAGGGGAGAAGGTTAAAAAAAAAAGTTGAGAGAGATTTTTTAGATTTTCACACCACACACACTACTTCAAGAAGACTTACTAAATTTTTAGTACATCTTCATACACTACACACTACCCAAAGAACACCTACTAAATTTTTAGTTCATCTTCAAACACCACACACACTATCCTAGGAACACTTACAAAATTTTTTGTTCACCTTTATACAGCACAAACACTACTCCAAGAACACCTACTACATTTTTGTTCACCTTCAAACACCACACACCCTCCCCCAAAAACACACACTAAATATTAGTTCATATTTATACAAAACACATACAACACCAAAAACACACTCTCCCAACTTCACACATAGTTCTTCACACACACCACACAGATTCACACACACAACCACACACGTTCACACACACAAACACATTTCAGCACACACTTCACAAACAATTTCACATTCACAATTCACACACGTACACAAAGATTCACAATTCACATTCACATGCATTCACAATTCACACACATACACACACATACACATGGATTCACAATTCACGTTCACATACACACAGTTTATGCACATAGGCACACACACACAATCAAACACACAACATTAACACACTAGCTTACACAGTACTATACACAACATTCACAATTCAAACACGCATGCACACACAAAGATACACACACAAATACGCAAATACAACCCACATTCCATGCATAACTTCACACACACAGTGCCACACAAACAAGGCAGACACACACAACTATAGAATTGACTAGCAAAACCACAACCACCCAGCCTCTTTTTCCAACATCAACCTACTACCAATCATTCCAAAATCATCATACAATCTCCGTCAACTCAGCCAAAAATCACCGCAAACAATCAATTGATGACTAAACCCTCCCTGTCTTCTCCATTCCTTCTAACCCATTACCACCGCCAATTTTTGAGCCACCACCCCCCAATTCACAAACCAGACAACCTGCAAAAAAAAAAAAAAAAAAAAAAGATAGCTTCATCATCACCCTCACCTCCATTGCACCACTGCAAGTCAGCCATTATTCATCATTTGCAACCATCATCAATAATCATCTCCTCCCATTTTCCACTACTAGCTTTCCACCTCCTGTGGCTCCAAAATCAGTCCTAAGTCGCCTGCAACCACCCAAGCCAATAGTTAGACTCCCATCGGACGACCTCTGACCAAGACCACCGAACCACCCCTAATGCCCACAAAACAGACCCAATTCCGGTCAAACAACCCATTGTCACTACCTTTCGTAGCTTTCAAAAGCCCATAACAACAGCTATTGAACTACCTCTATCTCCAATTCAACACTCCAAACCATGACCCAATCACACATTAGAACCATCTAAACCACCACAGGCCACACTTGTCACCAGCAATTTCCCCAAAAACCACAAGCAAAATAGCCATGCAGTAGCCTCCTATAACCACCGGCCAACCTCCACTGCAAACTCCAATGCCACACACAAAATTGCCAATTGGCCACCCACAATCACACAGCCCCACATCACACATAGCCTCCAATCATTGCCACCAGTAGCATCATCTGCCTCCATCTCCATCACCCCCTAATCATCAAGCAACCCAAGATAGCCACAGCTCTAGCACCGCCACAAAAAGCTACTCTATCTCACTGCGTAGCCATCGTTGCTAGTAGCATCACCAAGCTCAAGCCGTCTCTCCTCCGTCGCACCATCGCTCCGGCAAATGCAACCAGCAAGCCCTCCATCACCACATCGTCACCTCCACCACTCCCTACTTATGTAATCCCTTAGCCACCTTTTCTGAATCCTTTGTTATTTTGCATTGAATAAAGGAAATCGTGCAGATATTTGATGAATTAAGTATGAACTGAAAGAGCTGAGTTTGGTATTTTGATTTTTTATTTTGAGAAATTTTGAAGAAGGGGACGACTGACCAAGAAAGTGAAAGAGACAAAGCTAGAGAAGAATGACAGAGAGAGGAAAAGGAGAAAGGGAGAAACAAAGAGAAGAGAACGGAGAAAGGGAGAAAGAAAAGAGAAAGAGAAAGAGAATGAAAGAGAATGAGAGAATGGAAAAGGAAGAAGATAGCGAGAGAGAGGTAGCTAGGAAAAGTGAGAGAGAGTAAGATAGAGAAATTGGAGCTGGGGGAAAAGTTCTATGTTTTGTTGGAAGAAAGAGACCAAAAGAGGAATGGAAAGTTGAGGGAGTTTGTTTTTGGGAAAGAGTCAAATGAGGAAATTTTCACATTTTGGTCTTTAGCTTAAGTCTTTTAGTTGTGTTTAGTATTCATTTAGTCCAATAAATTTTGCTACTTAATTGATTTAAATGTTTGCATGAAAATTTAGTTCCAGTCGTCAATTTCCATAAGAATTCATTGCAGTTTTGATGTTTTATTTAATTTAGTTTTTAATTTCCTTAATCAATTTGCTTAAGTAGGTTAATGTGGCTTTAATTGGACTTCAATTATTTTTCAGTTTTATTATTATTATTATTATGAAAAAGATATTTACATCTTAGTCATTCAAGTTTTTGGATGATGTTGTCTTGCCCCAATAATTTTTAATTCCTCCACCTTAGTACCTGCCAATTTTAGATTGATCCCTCCCAAGATTTTACATTCTTTCAATTAGGTCCCATTATTTGCAAACTTACCTCCAATTGCTAGAATTTATGTTCTACCCCCATGCTTGCTTGCATTTGTAATTATGACTCTAGGCTTGCTTGGATTTCCATTTCTACTCCTTAGACTCATGTGAATTTTTTCTTTTACCCCTTAAGTTTTATAGAATTGTATATTTAGTCCCCTTAGTTGCCAGAATTCACATTTACGTCAACTTGTCAATACTTACATATTTTAAGCTTTATTTGTTCATATCGAGGTACCGTGACATGTTATTTGTTTTCTTAGTATTTCAATTTTTTCTTTTTTACGTGCTCTTAGGTGTTTTTTAAGTATTTTTTGATACGTTTATTTTATGTAATTTACTTTTTGAAAACCTATCCATTTTATGTTTGATTGTTCGAATTTTTAATTTTTAATTATTCAAAAAATGTAATAGATGGCCATATTTTATTATTTGGTAAGATTTTGTATTTAAATAGCCCATGTAATAGTTAGATTACTTTCTTTTCGTGTTTTTACAAATATTTGAATTTAGATAGGCAAGTATAATAGATAAGTTATTTTATCCTTCCTCTTTAAAATGTAATTAAATCCCCCCAGTGTAATAGTTATGGCTTATGTACTTTTTGCATGCTTATTTGTTTTACCCTTTTCCTTAAGATTTTATATCTAGATATTATGCTTACATGTTATGTGCTTCTACATGATTTTTATGCTCTTATATGTTTATTTACTTCTATTATGCTTTTATTCAAGTTCAATTTGTAACGTTACTATCCTAGTTCAATGCTAGTTGTGGTTTTATCACTTTTCCCGCTAGTCTAACGTTGGTAGGGAATTCGAGTTGGGTCATAAAAAGGGTTTTTAAAAATTTTGTTTTGGTAAAAATCTAACAAACGAGCTAGAATTGAACTGAAACAAAATCCAACAGATGAGTTGGAACTACTGGTGACAAACATAAAGTGGACTAAAATAAAAGCACGGTGCCTGATGCCTTGGTTAAATCTTTTTGCTAGATGAAATGCGGCGCCCAATGCTAGAATTGGATCTTTCAATCAAAAATGAAAATAAAAATGACTGAATTTAAAGCGTAACGCCCAATGCCAGGATTGGATCTTTCTGCCAGAAAAAGCACACCGCCCAATGCTTGGATTGAATCTTTCAGGCACCCAGTGCTAAGATTGAATCTTTCTGCCAGAAATTGAAAATAAAAATGACTAAATTTAAAGCACGGTGTCAAATGCCTGGATTGAATCATTCTGTTGGATAAAGTGCGGTGCCCAATGCCTGGATTAGATTTTTGTGCTAGAAACTGAAAACAAAAATGACTAAATTTCAAGCGTGGCGCCTAATGCCTAGATTGGATCTTTCTGCTAAATAAAGCACAAGCCCAATTCCAGGATTGGATCTTTTTGCTGAAAATTGAAAACAAAAAATGGCTGAATTTACAGCCTAACAAATGTGTTGGAACTAAAAGGAAAGAAAATCCAATGGATGAATTGGAGTAAATTGAAATAAAAATCCAACAAACGAGTTGGAACTAAAATTAAAATTCACCGAACGAGTTGAAGTAAAACTGACAAAAGGTGGTATGCGAAATGCTAGACAAATCAAAACAATGTGCAATATGTTGGACAAATCCTAAACAAGTGCTGATTTGGAAAAGTAAAATGATGTGGTTCAGGTTACTAGACAAATGCATGAATGCATAATCTTAGGCTATAGGGATTAATGAAAATGTAAAGTCTAGACTGCCAAACTTTGAATGATAAATATGACATGTATGACCTTGGGCTGTTAGGATTAATGAAATGCAAAGTTTGGATTACTAGACTTAGAACTTGTAAACATGATGATGTCTAGGCTACTAGATAAATGCATGATCCTAAATTGATGAATAAAGTACAAAGTCTTGGCTTTGCTGGACAAAATAAATGCAATGAAAAATTTAATATATAGGAAAATTTAAAAACAAATATCGAACATCACTTCCAAATCAACTGAAAGATAAAAAAATTTTCAAAATTTATTATTTATTTATATATTTTAGTACATGACGTTTTAAAAAAAAATAGTTTGAAGTCCATCTTTCTAAAATTTGCCCCAGTACAAATTATAAAAAAAGATTGATTTGAAGTCAATCTTTTCCAAAATCTTGCTCAATCATAAAGCATCAAAATCAATTTGGAATAAAAAATTTTCTCAAAAATTTGCCCTAATATCAATTCAAAATCAATCTTTGAATTGAGCTATTGCGCCCTGATAATCAAATCCTTTGTAAAGTTTTTTTTTTTGGAAAAATCGTATGTCGAAAAATCGAGTTTTTTTGAAAAAATATATTTTTAGAAAAAATGATCTTTTGAAAAACAAAAATAAGGTTGGGACTAAAAATGCGACAGCTTTGGCCGAAGATTTTTTTTAAAAATGGAGTCTCCACTTAGTATTGAGTTTGGGTATGCCAAATTATCCGAAAAACCCTTTAAACAAAAGAAAACAAAACAAATTTTTTAGAAATATGTTTGCAAAATCCTTTTACGACTTCGGATCTTTAAAAATGAGGAAAATAAGCTCGCAAGTCACAATTAAAGAAATAGAAGGCAAGGCTCGCGCCTAAGGTACTATTTCTCTCTAACTGAGGCAAGTTGCAAGGTTTAATACAAATCTTTTGAAAATACCCCTAAAATTCTATCGCATTTAGATGTGAGTAAATGAATGCAGATCCTAGACCTAATGAGGATGTCAGGAGGGACGGAAATATCCCTTCGAGTCTTGATCGAAGGAGTCATGAGTGTAAGTGCAAAAATGAAATGCAAAAGTAAAGAAAAATATAATATAGATAGTAAGTGATCAAAGAAAGAAAAGATGCAATCATAACAGGTATGAGGGATTAAAAAACTCATGACTGATTGTTTTTACTCACAGAGAGGGAAATGGCGTGCTAAAGCCAAAGAAAGGCCAAACTTGCCCATATCCCACGTAAGAAGGGTGACTCATCCTAACCTAAGCACACATATTCCCATGTGACATATATATATTAAAATAAATAATAATGTAAGAAAAAGTCATGCAAGAATGGAAAAAGTTTGAAAGGAAAAAAAAAGTGCGTGAAATGAGATGAAATACATGTGAGGGATGAGACTAGTGCTAAAAGGATCTAAGCGTTCGACTAGTCTATTTTTTACAAATTTTCCACTAGTGCTGGATTAGTGAAGAAGTGATAAAACCGCAACTAACGTTGGACTAGTGTGGCGATGAGACAATAAAACCAATAAAGCATGAATGAAAAGTAAATAAACACATAAAAATCATATAAGAGCACGTAACATATGGGCATAATATCTAGATGTAATGATTCTAAGAAAAACGATAAAATAAATAAGCACACAAGAAGTACATAAACCCTAACTATTACACTGGAGAATCTGACTACAATTTAAGGGGGAAGGGCAAAATAACCTATCTATTAAACTTGCACATTTAAATATAAATATTAGGTAAATAATAACATGTGAAAAATGTAACTTATCTATTACACTAACTATCTAAATACAAAAATTTGCTAAAAATAAAAGGAATTGTGACCTATCTATTACATTGTTGCCAAATAATGAAATTTAAAACTAAATAGCATAATGTAAATAAATACACAAAAAGTATATAAAATAAGAAACATATAAAGAAAATGCATAAAAAAATCACACAGGTGCACATTGAAGCACACAAAGAGAATTTAACAAGTTATGGAAATACCTCTCTTTGAAGACCCGATACTAATACTAACAAGATGAAAAAAAGAATTAAAAATGCCACTATTTGTATCAAATAAAGCATGAAAAAGTAAATTCCAATTGGAGTGAAATGCAAGTTCTAGTGAATCAAGGAGCAAAATTAGAAACTCAACAAATCTAAAGGTCAACAATGCAAAATTAAAGCAAGTTGAGAGTAAAATAGTAAATTCTAACAAGTGTGGGGCCTAAAATGTAATTTATAGGAAACTTAAAAGCAAAATTACAATTAACTTGGACCTAATTGAAAGAGAAAAAAATATAAGGGTCAATCTATAAATAAAAGTGGACTTAAATGCAGAAATTGAGAAGTGCTTTGGGACATAGCAAATAAAACCAAGAACTAAGGATTAAGCACAAATAAATATCTATTTACAATAAAGTAACCAAAAAAGATATCAAACTGTATTAAAATAGTAAACTAATTGACTAAATTTATTCAATTAACCAATTAATTAAATGAAAAAAAAGTGAATTAAGACAAACCATAACCAAATTAAAGAATTTAACTAAAAAACAAAATTAAACAAATAACTAACACCCCTTACTATCATCTTCTTTATATTTAATCAAGAAATAGGAACAGACCAGAAAAAACAAAATAGAGCCTAATGCTAAGAAACAGAACCTCTCCCTCATCTTTCTCAAGTCAGTTCCTTGAAGTCTCAAATCGAGACTTAAAATTCTAGCCCCTCAAATCGGTTGTCCTAAACAAAGAAACCAACAGAAGCAACTAGAAAAGAAAAGAAACAACAGCCAATTTATCGTCTTCCACCTCAACTTCATAAAAAAGCTAAAATGCTCAAAGCCTTAAACCTGCAATCCAAATCAAAAATGGGCAAAGGACAAATCCCCCAAATTTCATCTCAAATCTCCAATTCCAAACCAAAAACCTTTCCCCAAATCAGTCTCCTTTTCTAAGCCTTTGTACCTTTTCGGATGAGAAGGAATAAGGAGGGGGTGGTGACGGTGGGGAGGAGCAATGACTATTGGTGGAAATGATCAAGTGGCTAGCGATGGTGTTTGGTTACAACACGGGGGCTGTGATTGCTTGGAAGTTTGGTAAAAAAGGAACGTTGGGCTGTTATGTGGCTGCGGTGTATGACAGATGACTAATATGGTAGCGTTGGCTTGCGGTGATGACTAGACTAGGATTTTGGAGAAATGGTTGTTGTTTTGGTAATTTTTGGATCGTTTTTGTGGGTTCGCAAAGCTAGCATTAGGTGTGGCTATGTGCTTGATGGTAGGCTATTATTCTGTATGCGGATAGTGCTGGTGAAGAAAGCGACTATGTGGTGGCAAAATCAACGTTGTAGTGGCTAAGTTGAGGAGGATGGAGGCTATCTTGGGCTGTTACAATGGAGTTTCTTAAGGATTGGTGATGGCATTTGACTGGTTGTTTATGGTGTTTGGTTTGGGGCTGTTGGCTGGAGGTCAGAGATAGAGGGGTGATGTTTGCTAGTGGCTTGATAGTGTTGATGGATATTGGTGATGAGTAGACTAGTGGTTACAGGTGGTGGATGAAGAGTTACGAGAGGTGGTTTGCCTGTGATGGGGCAGTGGAACTGTGATATCATTGGGTGGTTAGTGGGGTGATGGTGATGGTTTTGTGGCTAGTGGTTACCTGTGGATGGCGGTGGTGGGTGGAGTTAGGCTTGGAAGGAAGCTTGGCAAAGAGGAGAGGGAGAAGGAAGAGATGGTGGTTTGTTTTTCGATGGTGATGGGTTTTGGAGGTCGGGATCTTGGTGGATTGTTGATAGATGTTGGAGTTACTGGTGGAGAAGGCCATGAGTTTTTGGACCTATTTGGTGGTTTGTTTTTCGATGGTGATGGGTTTTGGAGGTCGGGATCTTGGTGGATTGTTGATAGATGTTGGAGTTACTGGTGGAGAAGGCCATGGGTTTTTGGACCTATTTGGTGGTTCTATTGAGGGTAGTGGTTCAGGGAGGACGCTGGGCAGTAGATTGTTTGTGGATGTTGAAGTTACTAGTGACGGAAGGAGAAGGGTTCAGGTAGTTGTGGTTTGGTAAGGGTGGCAATGATAGGGGAGGAGGGGTTGAGGAAAGAGCAAATGGTTTGGTGGAGCTTGACTTAGACTAGTGGCAGGGGAGGTTTGATTGAGTTACAATGGAGGTTGAAGTTGGTAGAGGCTTGAAAGTTTCAGGTACTGGGTAGATGGTGGTTTTTTTGCACAGAGGAAGAAGAAAACTTCAATCCCAAAAAAAAAAAAGGATAAAACAAAAAACCCAAAAAGAAAAACCCCAAAATCCATAAAAGATTAGATTAAAGAAGATGGACAAAATAGAACAAAGATTAAGACAAGAAAATACCTTGTGTTGAAGATTAATGGTAGTCTTTTGATTTTTGCTTGACTTGATGAACAATGATGGGAACTTTTCTTGATGTGTGTGTTTTTGTGTATGTTAGTATTTGTATATGATTTTAGTGTGCGTGTTTGTGGTGTGTTTGCGCTTGCACGTGATTTTACTATTTTTTTCTCCCTTTTTTATTGATAAAAAATGAGGCTATTTATAGTATAAATGGATAAAGACTTGGGAAGTTGTTAGAAAGTTTTTCAAATCTTATCCTTCTAGAATAGTCAAACGACTAAAGAAACCATTAAAAATTTTAGAAAAGAGATATTAAGTAATCAAAAGTCCAACTGATTACCACGGTTTTGATAACAAATCAGAATTCTCATGGAGAATGTTCATATCCCTACCGATTTTCCAAATTAATCCCGCAAAAACTCTTTTTATTTCTCTGTTCATAGACTTTCCTATTAGAACGGGTTGGCAATGCAGGTCTAATTAATTCTATTCTACATAGATTATAGTTTACCCTTCTAAAAAGTAATTTTGACACAATTTTTAAAAGTGCAATCGTATCTCCTAAAAATATCAAAAAACCAAAAAATGCAAAAATATGAGTTTTATTAACAAAATTTGGGTGAAGGAAACATTTGTGCACCAATGACCATTTTATCCCTGAATGCGCAATTTACAAAAAAAAAATTAATAATTTGAAGCTCACAAGTAAGAATCTGAGCGATAGATCTGGTACTGAAGTTAATCTTTTCAAGAAACTCTTCACATCTCTCTGAGCCTCTATAACTGAAGAATATGCTGACTTAAATTTCCTTAACTTCTGCTTTAGTAACAATGTTGGTAGCTATAGGCCCTAGGTGTAACTTAAGAGGAGAGGTGAATTAGGTTGTACAATTCTAATGCAAGTGTAAACCAAAATCTACCAAATAAAAAGTTGCAATATAAAACAAAACAAATATCACAATTGTGCAAGTTAATTAAATAATAAAATAAAAAGATAAGGAAAGGAATACAATCGATTTATAGTGGTTCGGTACCAAACTCGGTACTTACGTCCATTCCCAAGTTATTAACTTGGAATTTTAATCCACTATTAACTTCTTCAATTGCTAGTGAAGCAAATCAAATGTACATATGGGAGGATGACTGTTGCTCTCTTTTCCTATCTCTAGTTAACCCAAAGTCCTCACTTTCGTCACATTAAGATCTACCAAGACAAGTTAGAGTTTTACAACACTCTTAACCCCACACTATGCTACAATTAAATACTTCCACACTCCCAATTGAAAAGCACTCAATACGACTCTCTTACTTCACAAACTATTACAAGAATAAACTAAAATAAGAGTATTTTTTTTGAAAAAACACTTGCAACAAATATAAGAAAAAAAGTCTTTTTTTCATTTCTATACAACATAGTATTTATATGAGTGAGAAAAGGGGTTAAAAGTGGTTCTAACAGTCAAAACAGGAAAACAGGAAAAACTAGCCATTAGACACAAAAATATTATTTCGGACGTCTGCAAGTGAGGTCTGAAAGTTCAAAGACTTGTCCGAAACCGCGTCCATACCTTCATCTGGATGTCTTCTGTACAACACTTCTGCTGGTCCAGATGCCCTTGTCCTCATACATTCTGCCAGGACTACTTTATGTGCAAGTTTAGCAATATGGACGTCGGCAAGTGTATTCGGATGCTCATCTATATACTTTTTGTCAGTCTTCATTCTGAGCATCCCCAGGAATCCGAACGTCCGCACTTTGTGTCTGGATGGCTATTTTGTATTTTTTTTATTCTACTAGAAAGATTACTCATCAAACACATTTGTGTGCTTTACATATGTTTTATAATTATCAAAACAAAGATGATTTAGACCTAATGGTCTTCAATTTCTTCCTTTTTAATGATGAAAAACTATAATGAAGTATGTGCATAAAAACATGCTTTCAAAGAACTAAAATTGAAGAAATGGCCATTCATCAAATGAAATTATAAACATTGTCCAAAGAAAAATTAAAGAAACATTGAACAATAATTAAAGTACTATCATTTAAAGAAACTTTATACCTAATTATTAAAAGACATAAAAATCCTAATCTAAGAAGCGCCAGTGGTGGGTCCTCCTTTACTTGAAGACCAAGATCGCGATCTAGCTAAGGATGAGGTGGAGCCAGTGTCATGTCTCGCTTTGCTCCTATGTTCTCGCTCTTGCCTTCTCATCCTCATGTAAGCTAAAAAAATCTGCACAATCATCCGAGTTCCAACCATACTCTTGATCTAACTCAATACGTTCAAGCCTTTCATGAATACCATGCACTTCTAGGCAAAATTCACCTTGCATGTCTAGCATTTGAGTGTGTAAACTGGTAAAGTTGCTTCGAAATTCACCTTGTATGTCTAGCATTTGAGTGTGTAAACTGGTAAAGTCATTTCTCATTTGAGTTATTTGAGTGAATAAGCCATTGATAGCATCAAGAAGCCTACTCTCTCAAGTAGGCGGAGGCATATGAGATGATGATGGAATACTAAAATAGAGGGTGTGTAGTGGTGACTCATGAAGGGATGCATCTTCTTCCATAGCTTGTGAGCCACCTCTCTTGTATCATAATATATAGTCATCCATATAGCCACTAGGAGCAAAGACGGATTGTAATTTACTCCTTTTGAACAATCATCTTCCACCAGAGAAGGACAAATATAATCTCTTAAAGCATTTTTTATCAATTCTATCTCCTTGGCCTAGTATCCACTATGCCATCAAACAAGACTCTATTTTTTTTAAAAAGAGATGTCAAAATTCTTTCACATGCTAAACCTTTATTGGAGTTCTCCTTACATAAGAACATATACTCAATCATAAAAGCACCAAGTTGATAGGAACTGATCTCATAATCGCATATAAGAAATGTAAGCTCATGTGAGTGACATCCGTCTTGTGTCCACTAGTGGGTGCTAAAATATTCACTATGATGTGATACAAAACTCTATTTGATGAAGTAAAAAAGTTCATCTTAAGATTTGACAAGCTAATAAAAAAGTTCATCTTAAGATTTGACAAGCTAATCCTAGTGGGATTGCCAAAAAATTATCTCTTTAGATCCTCATAATCAATAATGTGGATGGTTTTTTTGAAGTGCAAAATTCACTTCCCATGTTTGGCATGACAAATAACTCATTCAATTCTCTAATGTCAAATGTGAAGTGAGTGTTATTTACTATAGATTCCACATTGACATCTACCCTTCTCAAAATTGCATAAAATTGTTTAACCAAATCAATATAAATAATTTATATAACTTCACACACTCTATCCCAATTAATTGCTGTTAACATAATAGGAATATCCTCTAATCTATCATCAACGTCCTCAAACTCACAATATTTTAACCCAGTTACATTCTTATTATCCAAACTATTATATAACTCAAGAGATTGGGCAACAAAGAAAGCCTTACCACGAAATTGAATAAAGCCCTCTTCATTGACGTTGTAGGAAACACTACTACGACCTCTCCCACGCCCACTACGACCTCCTTCTGAAGAACCAGCCGTGGATGATTAAAATTTTTAGAAAAAATAGATAGAAGTAGAAGAAAATGAGAAACCCCAAATAATAAGAGCCCTAGAGGAGAGAGAAAGAAGAAGTGGGTTGATAATTGATGGGAAAAGAGAATCCTAGTGAAATTGATGAAAAAAGTTGAGATTTTAAAGGATTTTCAAGAGGAATTTGAGGTTGAAGAGGTTTAGAAACTGTTTTGGGAAGAATGGATATGAATGACGTGGTTGAAAGTGAAAAATTGAAAAGTCCATGGCTTTAAATAGTCCAATCCATGGGTCCACGTGATGGTCAATTTTGACTCAGAATGTTGACCATTTGGACATCCATTCGGACATCTGTATCCCCTCAAGGGTCATCCAAATAACTAAAAAATCTAAAATCTACACCATGAATACTTAAGAATCTAAAGAGTTAATCACTAGCACTTATTTATAGCATAACATGTTCAAAGTTAAACTTGGGTTTCTCTCTGTATTATTTAAAGTCCCTTAACATAGAATCCATATTCATCTTCAGTATCACTCTAATTCTCAATAACGTTTTGAGCTATTTCATAATTCAGAGGGATATCGAAATGACAATTATCATCTTCAAATAAGATGACATCCAAAATACCACAGGCATTTATTTTTGGGCCATCTAAAATAAATAAGGCAAGACACCCAAGAAGATAATTTTCTTTTCATTCAACTTGAACTTGCATTAACTCATCGAAAGGGAAACTTTACAATGACGCAAACCTAGTATTAGGCTTTGAGAAAAGATATGATTCATTTCAAGGCCTCGTCAAAGAATAATTTTCTCAAAATAACAAAATGATTTGAAGAGCAATTCTTTTCAAAAACTAAGTGCAAAACAAAAAGGAACAATCTAATACCACAAATAACTTTGAGAAAGAAACTTATTTGAGGGTTCCCTCTGAAAAGTGTTTTAAGCACAAAACAATCTTAAATTTACAAAAAGAGTGCCGTTATTAGCATCCAAATCATTCCTATTATTATTATATCTGAAATAAACAATTATCTAGCTACGAGATACAATTTCATCTATTAAATTGGTCATCCTAGTCAAACTTATCCATCTAGACCCTCAACACTACTAATTTTGAAAACTAATTTCCCACAATCCTTCAAATAATTTGGATAAAGCACTCAAGTTTTTATGGTCGTGTAGATGTTGAATGTGTGGTGCTTCACTGAAGTAGAACTATGATTTAAAGGTGCTTGGATGTAAAAACCAAATATGTATCAGATGTCTTTCCAATTTGCTACCTCCATTGGAGAACTTGTAAAAATTAAAAATCACAATTAGTATATGTAAAAGTAAAAACGGATGCATGTTCTAGGGGGAACCTTTATTGTGCCAAAGGTAAGCCTAGCATGAAATACAATCCTTTAGGATGAGACTCTCTTTTGTATGAAGATTGACCAGATCTACAGAAAAGAAATGCCTCCATTCGGCTTGTATTACCTTACCTAGGATCTCACTTGCCAGGATGGCATTGAAAATATAAACAAACATGTCTTTTTAGGGTTATGTACCTAAGACAAAAGGACTACTTTTCTATTATGAGATTCCCGAAATAGCATTCCTTCTCTGGTTTATGAATGATGCCAGTATATTAAAGCAGGTTAAAATACTCAAAAATACAGAATTTGAAAAGTGTCCTAAAGATTCCTAATATAACAATGATGCATCGACTCTTTATGAGATTACAAGATACAACATTGAAAGAAAATTGAAAAACACAACTTTATCTAGGAACATATAGGTCAAAATGCCAGTTTATTAAAGTAGAATAAAATATGTCTTATAATCCTTTTTGTGTAGTGTGAGAAGGGAGGGTGGGGGATAAAGACAAGATAAACGTGAACTGTACAATAGTTTGCCCCATTGAGTATATTTATTAACTTTGAGAAAAATCGAGCTTGGATTGTAGGCCCCAAAAATAATGCAACCAATATAAAGATAAATGAACTTGCAATAATAATAATAAAGATAAGGCAAAACAAGTTCATGAACAAATAATAATTAAAGTAAAGGGAAGAAAGAAATAACACCAAGATTTTTATAGTAGTTCGGTACCAAACTCGGTACCTACATCCACTCTCAAGCTCTTCCACTTGGGGTTTGAATCCACTAAGTGCTTCTTCAATTGTTGGTGAAGCAAACCAACATGTACAAGGAGAGGTCACTCTTTACTCACACTCTCTTAGCTCTAGTTGAGCCAAAGACTTCCTCTTTGCTCACACTAAGCTCTACAAGTTGAGCTAAAGAGTTTTACAATACCCAATTAATCCTCTCACTGCTACACTTGAATGCTACCACTCAATCTATGAAGAACACTAACCAATCCCAACACACTTATCTCACAAAGACTTACAAGAACACACACCAGAGTATTTCCTCTTAAAATCACTCTAAAATTACTTGTAATCAATGTAGGTAAAGGTTTTTTTTATCAATTCTATACATTTGATATATATGGGGGTGAGAAAAGGGATTAAAAAGAGCTCAAACAGTCAAAAACATAATGCTAAAAAACTAGCCGTTACTGTATCCGGATGCTCATCCGGATCATGCGGACGTCCAGATGGTCATCTGGATGGTCATCCACATAGTCTTTGTCCAACTCATTTTGAGCCCTTCTAACTATCCAAACGTCCACACCTTTTCTGGTGCGTTCGCATGGTCGTCCAGACGAGTTTTTCTTTGCATTTTACATCTTCTTTTGATTCTTAATGATTTTACTGCAAAGATAACTCAATAAAACATTAATAAACATTATTATTAGTTTGTTAATTATCAAAATTAAGATAATATGAGACCCTAAGGTCTTCATGGACAAAACTGCTAGGTACAACAAGGATGAATAAAATGCTTTGAAGGAAGATCCAAGTTATTGGGGATATACAAGTCAAAATCGGGCTTTCTGAATTTACAAAAAATTTACAACAATTGGACTCTCAAGTGTTTTTGTTTGCAGAAAATGAAATTTGTGAGAATTTATAAATATCCTATATCCATCTTTTTCGAATAAATTAATTGTAAGATGAAAAGTTTCAATATACCAAAAGTGGGGTGGTTTCCTATAAGAGCACCATGTCATGGCTACTTATTCTATGGCTTATGAATGCGAACAAAGTGAAGAAAATAAGGTTAGTTCATTTAACAGACAGCATATAACACATCAGAGTAATAAATGATATACAAAGATAAAAGAAGACAAAAGAAGGTATACTCCCTCCTTACGTGTTTAGTGTACCTAACAAGGTAAGACAGACTCTATTCTACACGAATACATGAGGTTAGGCTCACTAATGTATCTAAACCCAATAAAGCTTTTGGTTCCTAAGCCTTCAGACCGAAGGGTAAGGGTCATCAATCCCAAAGCCCTTAGTCGGTGGCTCAAGTGATCTCCCGGATAATGCTATGTGCACATCAAGCCACGACCACATGCCTAAGTGGATCGATCTTAATCCTATAGGAAATGATGGGTGGCAACCACCAAAAAAGGAAAAAGGGTAAAAAATAATGTATGCACATATGAAATGTTCTCGTTAGAGAAGGGAATAATACTATTAAGACGTGAGAGGCTCTAGGGTAATAGTTTTCCCTTCCTTAAATGCAAGTGCGATATATAAATAAACCATAAATCACATACATAGAAGAGAGAGACGAAGATGCGTGTGTGAAGTGAAAAGAAAGTACAAAAAAGAAAAATGCAACCCTAAACATCCAAATGTAATAGAACAAAAGGGTTAGATAAGAAAAAGGTTATTAAACCTAATGCTCTGACTCATTAGTGATCCCAAGTGGAGTCGCCAAAATCTATCCTACCCAAAAATCCACGAAATCTTTTTAAAGTTTTCTTTTGGAAAACCGAGTGGGAAAATCAATTTCTTTGTGAAAAAAATATTTTTAGAAAAATAATTTTTTACTTTTTGAAAACAATTAAAACAAGGCCAGGATTAAATTATGATAGTTTTAGCTGAATAGTTTGGAGAAAGTTTTATAAAAAAAAAGAGTCGCCACTTGGTAATGAGTTTTGGTGTACCAAGTCACCCGAAAAACCTTTTAATGGAACAAAATTAGAAAAATGTTTGAAAAACTCTTTTTATGACTTTGGGTCTTTGAAAAATGAGCAAAAAAAGCTTAGGAGTCACAGTTGAAGAAAAAGAAGGCAAATGTTCACGTCTAAGAAACTCTTTCTTCGTAGCTGAGGCTAATCGCCAAGTTTAATAAAAAAATTTCCTAAAATACACCTAAAATCTTATTGCATTTAGATGTGACTAGATGAATGTAAATCCTAAATCTAATGGGACATCGAGAGGGACAAAATATCCTTTCGATGCTTGATTGGAATTATCGCATTAATTGTAAAAACCTAAAAGGATGCCTCAAAGGTGTCATGAGTGTAAATGGAAAAAACGAAATGCAAAAGTAAAGGAAAATATATTACAGATAATAAGTGATGGAAGAAAGAGGGGATGCAACATAATAGGAATGGGGGACTAAAAAACTCGTGATTGATTGCTCAAACTCACGGAGGAGGGAACAGCATGCTAAGGCTTACGAAAAGGCCAAACTTGCCCATTTGCCACGTAAGGAGGGTGACTCTTCTAAACCTAAACATGCGATGCCCTATCTATCTTAAAATGTTATATATGATGTAAATCAAATGTCATACATTATACATATGTTAAAATAAATAATAATATAAGAAAAAATCATGCAAGAATGGAAAAAGTCCTAAAGAAAGAAAAAGTGCATGAAATGAGATGAAATGCTTACAAGGATAAGACTAGTGTGGAAAGGACTTAAGGGTCTAGCGTTGGCTAGACATTTTCTCCAAACACCTCACTATTATTGGACTAGTGAGAAAGCGATGAAACCACAACTAACATTGGACTAATGTGACCACGGAGTAATAGTAAAACCAATAAAGCATGATCAAAAGTAAATAAACGTATAAAATCGTATGAAAGTTTATAGAAGCACGTAACAAGTAGGCATAATATCTAGATACAATGATCCTAAGAAAAGTGATGAAACAAATGAACACATAACCACATAAGGAGCGCACAAACCCAAACTATTACAACGAGAGACCAATTAAAATCTAACAAAAAGGAAAAAATAAAATGAAATTAAAAACCCCTATCTAACTTATCTATTACATTTACCTAACAAAATACAAATTTTGCTAAATAAATATATAAAAAAATCATCTATCTATTACATTCCTCTAAATAATTATAAAATTAAAATCAAATCAATAAACACAAAATTAATAATTGGTTAAAAATAAATAAGACAATAAACATATAAAGAAAACACATAAGGAAACACATAGGAGCATAGAAGAAAAAAATTAAAAGTAGTGAAATTATCTCCCTTTCAAGACCCGATACTAATACTAACAAGACGAACAAATGTGTTAAAAGTACCATTATTTGTGTCAAATAAAGTATAAAACATAAAATACTAATAAATTGAGGGTAAAAATTAAATCCCATCATGCTAAGGGAACTAAATTACAAATTCTACAAAGTTAAGGGGGTAAAATTAAAAATTTAAACAAATCCAAAGGGTAGTAATATAAATTAAAGCTAATTGGGGCTAAAACAACAAATTCTAGCAAATGTGAGGGTAAATTTGGAAATTATGGGACTTAATTGAAATAAAAGTAATATCTGGGGGCTGAAACATAATTTACAAGACATAATTGATGAACATTTTAAAATTTAGGGGTCAAAACATAAATACCCACTGTATAGTGACCAAATGAATACAAATGTCAAACTAATTATCTTAATTTATTAAGTTAATTAGTAAATCACTGAATTACAAATTGAAGTAACCTAAATCAGAAGCAAAAATCTACATGATTAACCAAATAAAAGCAATAACTAAGATAAATAAAAAAAATAATATCCCAAATTGTCTTCCTCTTAAATTAAAAAAAAAACCCAAATCTTAAAATACCCTCAACTCCCCCCAATTTGGTTTATCTCAGCCCAGAAGAAGGAAATCATGCAATTAAATTTCACTTCCTCAATTTGGTTCTTTAATCGAAATAGAAAAACACAAAATCTCTCAAAATACCAAAACAAATTCCCCCAATCAGTTTAATTGCCAAAAAATTTTCCTTCATTTCAAAATTTCCCCATACCTCTCAATTAGATTTCTAAAACCAGAAATCCTTAAATGCTTCCCTTTTTCAGTCGATTTTCCCTCCAAATTCCTAATCTCTCCTCATGATTTTTTTCAACTAGAGTTCCCAAAAAAAAAAATCAGACTAAAAAAAATTTGTCTAGCTCAACAATCCAAGTTTCAAATCATTTGAATCCATGAGCAAAATTCAACTTTCAAAGATAATTCACTAATTAAACTCCATAAAGGTGAGATTAAAAGGGGGGCAAAAGGGCTACTGGTGGTGGTGGATATTAGGCTTTCGGTTAGTGATAGGTTGAAGTTGGTTGTGGCGATGGAGTTGTACAACTATGATTTAATGAAGAGGGAGGACGAGGGAAGTTGAAGTGATGATGGATTCAATGGAGAATGAGGTAATGGTGTGTGGCTGTGATGGTGGGGTCGAGGCTGGTTGTTTACGGTGGTTGTCTACAGTGGCATAAAATGGTGATGGATTTACTGGTGAGAGGCTATTAAAGGTGGTGAAGTGGTGGTGAAAGGTGGGAGGATGATTACTATTTATGAGTGGAAGGTTGAGACAGAAAGAGTAGTGTTTGAAATTGAGTTATTTTTGTGATGATTTTCAATGAAACTAGTAGGTTGACTATGGCTATTTCGATGGTGATGAGTGGTTGTTGTGGATGGTTTTTGGTAGAGGAGATGGTGGTGTTGGGTTGTGATTTGGTGAAGGAGGAGGAGGAAATGATTGTTCTAGTAGATGTTCTGAGAGTTGGTTGTGGTGGCTATGGGTGACCTTTGACTAATTGTGATATTTTTTTTTCTTTGCAGGTTGTTTTTGGTAGATTTGGAGGCTGATTTTATGGTTTCTTGTCGTTTGATCGGTGGTTGAAGGTGGAAAATAGGTTGGTGGGAGGTGGTTCGTGGTAATGATGTGATTTTGTTGTGACCGTTTCGGTTGTGATGAGTAGGGGGCTACCGACAGAGCTGTTGGTTATGTTTAACTAGTAGTAGTGCTTTGGTTGAGATTCTAGCGGTGGGTAGAGGAAGAAATAGGAGAGGATTGTCGATCAGTGATGGGTGGTGGTTGTGGGTTTTTGGTTTAGTTGACTTGTTATTGATTGAGGGTGGCTGTAGAGGTGTAAGTCTAATATGATAATGGTTGTATATAGGCTGGTTATATTTTGAATGTTGACTGTGGTGGAGAGGCGATTGGAGACTTGAAGTGTGACAGCCCCACTTTACCCAGAGGCGCACCAAAGGACTTAGCGGACTGCCTGCCTAGCTCTCACCAGGAGTCAAGTCAAGCACTCACTCAGAACATCCAAGCATATTTAACCCAAAATAAAATACATTCATATAATGTAACTTAAAGGTACAAGTATCACTAAAAGTTTACATGCCAAAATATACATATTATTTACAATAATAGCCCAAACAGTTTAGCTATCCAAAATAAGTAAAATCTTCACTATATCCAAAACTTGCCGTTCTAGCTTTAATATTACAGGGAACCTGGGTAAATGAAAACAAATGAAAGGAATGAGCTATAATAGCCCAGTGAGTGCCCAAGTCATGCAACCATACCAGGAATTCATTATTTTATGGAACAAAATAATTGACAAGTTAAATAAGCAGGGTATGAATAATTTAATTAACAAGTAGTCAATGGCAAATATAAGGCTCAACTATGGGAGCAAACTCAACCGCAGGAGGAGCAAGTACTGATCATGTAACCATGACGTTAGGACAGAGATAATAGCTCATGTTCTCGCCAAGGGTCCTACCAAATTAACAAGCAAGTACCCTAACCACCATTCACCTTATAACCTCCGTACAGGCTACCACATTTAGGGAGTAATCTCGACCTTGAAAGGCCAACAAGCAAGCAAGAAAGTTCAATCCGGAGTTGGTCTCTTTGAGGATTCACAACTCAAGGGAAAGAACAACACGCTCTAAAACACCCAGCACCTTATATCCTCCTACGCACGACTGGGTTGACTAACCGTGAAGTAATGGTGAAGTTAGTCACGGAAGTCTCAAGCACAAATAACACGTTGGGTCACGAAAGCATGTAACACATTGCGGAATAGATGTGATAAAGTACACATCTTTCCTCAAGTAACACATGTCATAAAATAACAATTACAAGCATAACATAATATTTTATGCATCATACACACATAGAGACACTCACCTGGAATGCCTAGGAAAATATTTCGTAAAATGGTCGAGACTCGCTTTCAGGTCCTGAAATTCAAAAGAAATAATCTAATGAAAACCCGATAAAAACCCTAAGTAAATTAGTAAGAAAGTTTAGGAAATAACCCAATTATTTTTAGGGTTTAGGTTCTAGGGTTTTTAGAGTTTAGGGTTTTACCCTAGAGTTTAGGGTTTTAGATTTAGGGTTTTCTTGTTCTAGGAAAATTTAATTCGTTTCTAGATCATTTTCTAAAAATTTCTGCACACCAAACTCCTAAATTTAACATATTCTAGGTTAGAAATTTCATCTATCATTTTTCCTTTTTTATTTCTACCAAAATTTCGGCAGCATCTCCCCTTAAAATCGGACTAACCCAAAATTTTTCCTGCAAGAAATCAACCAACCAATCCAATTTCCAACAAGTTCTATAGCTTCCATGTTTAAATCAAAATCAATTTCACTTAAAATTCCACTCAAATTCAAGAGTTCAAGTCCAAGTTTCTTCAACCATTCAACACATAATACATATTATTTTCAAGGTTTAAATGCTATCTACTAGTCTATCTAACCAAGAGAACACTTTAATTAACAAGTAAACTTTCATTTCAAACTTAAATCTTCAAGTTCTAATATCAAGTATCTAGTATTAAACTTGTACAAAAGGCTAATTAAAACTTGAAATTAATAGCAAAAGTTCATAGTAAATACCTCAATCAAGCTTAGATCTTTGCTTAGGAAGAAGAAGAGCTCACTTTCTATGGTGAAGATTGTCCAATATTTGGAGAGAAAGCTTCAAGAAAATGAGAGTAAAAGAGAGGAAAAGAGAGAATAGGGAGGGCCGGCCAAGAAAAGAAAGAAAAGAGAATGAAATAGGCCAAGAAAATAGAAAAGAAATAAAGAGAAAAGTGGGAAAAAGAGTGACCAATTATAGCAAGACAAGAGTCATCTTAGGGTTTATGCTTTTAAGGTGATAGTACTAATTTGGTTAAATTTGATTAGTGAAGATTTTAATCACTTATCACCTAGTAATTAGCAAACTTTATGGCACAAATTTTAAAGCAAAAGAGAGAAGAATAGATAGAGAGGGCCGGCCATGAGGAGGGGGAAAAAGACAAGAGAATAAGTGAAATTTTGAGTCACTTTTTGAACTAAAGCTCAATTAGTCAAAAGGCTTGAAAATGGTAGAATTAGTTAGTCAAAATTAAACACTATTATAAACTAATGGTCCAATGAAATTAATCCAAATTGGGTACTTAGGTGTCCCACTTAATAACGAAGAATCTTATTTACTTAACTTAATTAACTTAAGAAATCTTCCAACTAATAAATCAAGAATTAATACTAAACTCCAAATAAAAGAATTTCTCTTTTAAGTGCATTTTCGATTTTTCCCCTTTTTCTTTTTCTTTCTCTATTTTATTTTTTTTTCTACTAATGGACATACATGAATTAAATAGTTCTTGTATCAATTTCTAGGGTGTTACATAAAGGCGGTTGGAATTGTTGTGGTTCTGATAAAACTAATTACTGGTTATGGTAATAGTTGATGTGGGGTTGTGAGGGTGGTGACCGACTCATGATTATGAGGAACTGGTGACACGTGGTGGTTTATGTGGTAGCAAGAGGTGGTCTAGTTGGGCTTGGGGTTGTTGTAGGTGGTGATTGTTGGTGGAGCTGGGAATTGAAGCTAGTGGTGGCTAAGAGGGAAGGTTAAGTGATGGTAGTGGAAGAAGATAGGTAGGGGGTGGTGGTTACTAGACTAGAAGGAGAGACGGTGGTTGTCTGGAAGAATAAACCCAGAAAAGAAGAACAAAATCTCAAAAAATTTCAGAAAAATCTCCAAAAAATTGCAACAACTAATTTCTTTCAAAACAAAAATGATAAAGAGAACTATAAACGAATAATTAAATCTTAAGTTGTTACCTTGTGGTTATTTTGAGTGACTAAGATGTGGAACTTTCTTTCTTGTGGGCTGAAATTTATGTGCGTGTGAAAAAATGTGGGCTGATATGTATACTAGATCTTTGTGTGTGAAAAGAAGTGCGTTAGTGTGTGTGCTAGTTTTGGTGTGTTTGTGTGTGTGTGTGTCTGATTTTGGTGTGTGTGTTTAGAGTTGTTTGTGTGTGCGTTTGGAAGAACTCAAAAGGCTATTTAGATTTTCTATTTTTCTTCCTTTTTATTAATAAAAAAATGAGGCCTTTTATAGTGTGAAGGAATAAGACTTGGGAAGTTGCTAGGAAGATTCCTAAATCTTATCCTTAAAAAATAGACAAAAGACTAAAAAACCATTAAAATAAATTACAGTTTTATCCTTCCAAAAAATAATATTAACATAATTTTTTAAAAGTGTTATTTTTCCTCCTAAAAATATCAAAAAAAAAAAGAGGAAAAAGTCAAAACATACAAACTATGGATTTTATTAACAAAATTCGGGCAAAGAAAATATTTGTATACCAAAATAACCATTTTACCCCTAAATGCATTATTTATAGAGAAAAAAATATTTGATCCCCAAAAAATCTCAAAAATTACGAATATATTTAAAAGCATGAAAAATGAATTTATGACTCAAAAAATAGGCGAAAAAGGTATTCACAAAGTGCAATGATGATTTTGCCCCTGAGTTGATGTTGCCCCTTAGTTGATGTAATACACAGAAAAAATGGCAGTTGACCTCAAACAAATTATTAAAAATTGAAAATAGACCTTTTTTGAGCAAATTGAAAATAGACTTAAACTCATGAAATATGAATTTAGGAGTCAAAAATGGGTGAAAAAGGTGTTAAGGAGGTGAAATGACAATTTGTTACCAAGGTTGACGTAATATATAGAAAAAATAGTTGTTGAATCTGAAAAATTATTAAAAATTAGAAATAGACTTAAACTCATGAAATATGAATTTAGGACTAAAAAAAGATAAAAAAGCAGTTAAGGAGGTAAAATAACGATTTTGCCCCTGAGCTAATGTAATATACTGAAAACATAATAGTTGATTACGAAAAATCACAAAAATTTGGAAACATGTATAAGAATATAAAACATGAATTTAGAACCAAAGATGGGTAATATTTACATGCTAGAATTTACTGTGTTTGCCCCTTGAAATTGCTGATTTTGCCAATTTTATCTGAAAACCGAACTTCAACCCTGAAAAGTAGAAAAAGGCTCCCCAATGTTAAAAACATCAATAATGTGTCAAAATTTGGTGTTTACAATAAATATCCAATATTTATTTAAAACTTTGCTATTTTGTTCTTTTCATGTCTTTTGTATTTTTTATGAAATTTATGGATTTTTTTTAATGAATGTCTTTTATTTTTCTTTTAGAAGAAATGGATACCAAGCATTTGGGATTAAGCTGTGCTGATGATAATATGTCTTATTGATAGTATTACCACGCAAACCATATTTAAAAATAAATGGTACTTTTTCTATTTGGGGAGAAACAAATGTTGGTGGTTGTGCTAAATTAATTGAAGCCTAAAAAACAGTCACTATATTTCTCCATGATAGAACAAAATTTGTTATAAATAACATACAGAATCTCTTTTAAGTATTGAAGAAATTTGTTAAGTTTTAAACATATCCACTGAAATGGATATCGTATTGAGATATTGAATGAGATGGATCGTGAAAATTTATTAATTACAAATACCATTCATAGGGAGAAATACTTATTGAAAAAGTTGCCTTATCTTTCTTCAGGTTTACATTATACAAAGATAAGTGCAACTAAAATTCATCACCTAATAGACTAGAAATCTATTAATCCCATTGGTTTTATGGTTTGGCATGACTGCCTTGGACATCCTAACTCTATAATGATGAGGTGAATTATTGACAACTCACATAGTCATTCATTAAAAAATAAAAAATACTAATGCCTAATGATTTTTTTGTTGCTTGCTTTTAAAGGAAATTAATTGTTAAATCATCACCAGCTAAAGTAGGGAACTGAATTTCCTACATTTCTAGAACAAATTCATGGTGACATATGTGGACCTATAGATCTACCATGTGGGCCATTTAAATTTTTTTTAGTGGTAATTGATGCATCATAAAGATTGTCATATGTATGTTTATTATCTACTTGCAACTTAGCATTTGCAAAATTAGTTGCTTCGATAATTAAGCTGTGGGCACAATTTTCAGACTATTTAATTGAGAAAATTTGTCTAGATAATGCTAGTGAATATTCATGAATTCTTTTGATGACTATCGCATGTCCATTAAAATAATCATTGAACATTCTATAACTTATGTTTACGCACAAAATGGTTAAGTGTAATTATTTATTAAACGGCTACAATTAATTGTTAGACTTAATAATGAAAATACTTCTTATTAGACAATTCCCTAAATTGATCCCAAGTGATAATTGGCCCCAACAATCACTCCTCTAACCCCTCCAAAACACTAACAGACATGTAAGCAGCATAAGCCACTTTTCTTTCATCAATGGCGTTATATTCCACAAAAGTCTTCTTAATTTGCTTCATTCAATTCTCTGCGTCAAGTGGATTTGTGGAACTACCATCAAGTTAGCAGTCAACTTCTCAAATTCTACTAGCCTAATTCTAGATGCAGGCCTTGACCCATCATTCTACTACATCTGTTGTTATTGTCTTTCCATTGCACCCACCAATGTCTCGATGAGATTTATCATTCTTGCTTGGTTTTACTGTTGACCATAACTCTCATTTTCGAGAACATTTATAGGATTCACATCTAGAGCAATATCAACAATTCTCCTACGGCTGGGTGGCATATAAAATGAAGAAATATGCAATTATTCTCAAAGTCAAAACACAACAATAATTATTCATGTATTAGGAATCTGTAAGTTAATCTTATATCCACCACACTCATCTCACCCTTCTATTGAATGTATAACTCAACACTTAAGCTCTGATATTGCTCAATTGTCACATCCAAAACTCAAAGGTCAAGGATGTGGAAACACCACATTCTTATGATGCATCCTCATAAATATGTCAGGCCAAATAAATAAATAAAAAATAACTCAAATCAACACTTTGTTTAACTAAATCCTCAATATCCAAGGCATTAAAATCTATCAATCTCAAATATCAATAAGAAAATATTTAAACTAAAGAAAAGTCAAGTCAACATTTCACAAAATCCAAAAGATAAACTAAAGGTCGTAATTATAAATTCTTAGCGTAGTTCTCGCCAAACGACATCCCAAGCTATGCTTCATACTGTAAAAAAATAACAATCCATAATAGTGAACTAATAAACTCAATAAGTAAATCTAGTCATTCTAGTCATTCTAGTACATTTAAAAGTAATAATTCCAAAAACTTTCCACATTTTTCAAAACAAAACCAATAAATAACAAAAATATATTTTTATAATTTGACTCTTGTTGGCCATTGCACATTTCACATTTCACATTTCACATTTTATTCCAACATCAATTGCTAGCTCGAGTTCTGGTAATAATGAACCATCAGTGGAATCCCGGAGGCAGGGATCAATAAATAACCAAAAACGAATCCAAAACACTTTCACAATAAACATGTTTCTCAAAATCTGTAACCACAAAAAAATAACATTCATGTTTATGTTTGACCACAATATTCTTAAACAATAAATTCAACAAAATAATTTATTACACAATAAAACCAATCAAACCAAATTTTAAGTCAAAATATTTAGAAGAAATAACTAGAATGGTTCACCTACTTACCTTGACAATTCCAAATACTCCTCTTAACACACTTGGATAAAAAAAAAAAATCACATACAATTTCCTAAAATACAATTATGCACCAAGTTAGTGGAGAACCATTAAAATTAAATCATGAATGCACTATATATCCATTATCTAATACTTACAACCTTGGGGAAACCCTCCTATAGATTAAAACAATTAAAAACCTTTTTGTGTATTTTCGCAGAATTTTTCATAAGCAAATAACACTTGAAAAATTAAGACCTCTTAGGTGTTGTCATCTTTTAAATACACGTCCCACAAAAAATTATGTCCTATAAAATGAAAAAATTAGAAACTGATTTGGTATAGAAATTCCAAATATAAAGTTCTCCCCTCCCAAAACAATGAATTTTTCATTTATTTCCTCAAAAATTATAAAAAATAAATAATTTACGATCACACACAAAAAAAAGTTACACTTTTGAAAAACCATAAATAATATGTAGAAAATTTTCACCGAATTTGGTAGCCAAAGGATGAAGGGGTGAATTACATTCTTCATCCCAAAATCTACCTGAGAGTAGAGATTGAATTGGCACTATTCATCATTTTGTACCAAGAAATTTAAAATTCCTTCTACATCCCCTCCAACCAGCCATCTTCTGACCTTTGATACTCTCTCTACAGAGATCGAATTAATCTCATACCACTTTCATTCTCTTCATCTTTCATGCTTCTACAAAAGCCTGATTATTAATTTCAGGTGGGTATAGCCGAAAGTACTTTTGTGGGAGTCTAAAATCACCAACTTATAAATAGGGTTCAACCTTTAATTTCTTCCAATAACTCAATCAAATTACTCAAGGTTTGATCCTATAGATTCTTAGAAGAATAAAGAACAAATGTAGATAAGTTTAGTTGTTGTAGTTCACCAAAATATGACCGGTGACTGGATTTTCTCCCTCCAACTCCTCTTTTATGCAAGAACATGGAATAATAATGCAAGTTGACAACAAATCTTATGTTAGAATGTTGAAATTTATTGAAATACAACTTGAATAATTGGAGTCTTCCAAGAAGCTGTCAACCATTTCTACCTCTTCTTCAGACCCTAAAACACGTTCAAATATTTAACCTACACTATTAGTTATTAAACCTAAAATAATGGGCTCCTAAGGATAACCTTAGCCCAATACAGTAACCCTTTAACAACCTAAAATAATTAAAATTCTATTTATTTCCTTTGAGTTGGGATTGGTCATTATAGCTCAAAAAATTAAATTGTCCAACAATATTGTATGAATATAATGCAGCTTGCATTGCTTAATTAAGGGAAAGATATATTAAAGAAGATAGAACAAAACATATTTCACCAAAATTATTTTTTATTCATGATCCACATAAGAATGGTGAATTGCTAATTGCATCATCAAGTGAAAAATATTGTACTGCATCAGTTAAAATATCTTCAACGATGTTTGAAGTAGAGGAAGAAACTGATATACAAGAATAGTGTATTGTTTATCCTTCAGTAAGTTTTTTTGGCTACATTTGTTCCTAGTATAATCTTAACAAAGCATATCCTTCGCGTAATGGATATTCAAAGAGAATGTTATGAAACAAATAAAAGAATGAATGTGCATGTTCATTTTGTTTCATGTTAAGATTGGCTGTTTATCCCCCTCCCATCCCCTCCTCCCCCTTCCCCTCAACCTCCCCCCCCCCCCCCCTCCCCAAAAAAAAAAAAAAAAAAAGGCCACCACAAGATTCATTTGGTACACAATTATTTCGTAAAAAAACTCATTTTATTCTTGAACCAGTCAATTCATGATATAGAAGTTCTAAATCTATGTATGAGTTCCGATAGGTACTGAACCACCATCAAACCAAATAGATGCATTATGTACCTATTTAGATTTTTTATGGGAGTTAAGGTTTGAACCCTTGACCTCCCACCGCACATAGCATTTAAAGACTTTACGGTGGCCAACCAAACCAAGTTGAGTTGGTTTCTAAATCTATGTATGATTACTAGATATAATTTATGTATCATTAGTCTTGTATTTTCTATAAATAGACATCTCTTGCTTGTCAATTGAATAAATAAATAACTTATTAGCAATTGAGTAAGTAATAAATAACTTACCATGTAAATCACTACACCAAATACACGAGATTAGTTTTACATCATTTATTTATTTATTTATTTTTTTGCTTTGTTTTCTTTTCGTATTTTTTAGTTTTCCTCTCTAATAGAGGCGTCTAATCTTCTTTTGTTAACGTCACCTAATAATTCGATTCTCATCAGTTCATGTTCCCTTCTCGAATTCTATTTCCATCGGAGATCTAATCTGCATTCCCTCAAACTAATATTCGTAAGAACAATTCTTTCTCTCTTTACATGTTTAGCTTTTCTATTTTACCATCTTTGTTCTGTTGGGGTATTCTTCTCTTTTTTTTTTTTTTTCGTTGAATGTTTTGGGTTGTTGATTCTCTAAAAATAAGGATTCTTTCTTTTACTTGTTATTTCTAAAGCTGCAGCAATTAGAATGCCTCTAATCAATCTTTATCAGATCTAAGTCTATCGTAATTCAGTTTTTCTTTTAGGGGTTGCATTTATTTCTCTGCTGATTTTCTTTCTTATAGTTTTAGGGTTTAATTAAAAAAGATAGTCGACTTGGGTGGCACAGGGGTTTGAATTAAGAATTTCTTTATTAATTGTAAATGCAGGGTTTTCAAGCTGCTGTGTGTCTGAATTTGGGAATCAAATCATGGGGTCTTAGGGCTTCATTTGAAGACGCATTTGGTGTATTTTGATGTAAGAAATTGGAAAAAAAAAAAAAAAAAAAAAAAAGAGAGCAAGGTCTTCTATCTTGTGATTGGAAAAGGGCCTATTAGCTGTTCAATTTCAGCCGATAGGTGTATAGTTGTATTAGTTGACAGCCGCCAGGGCATATTGGAAAAAGACAAGTGTTATAAGCTGTCAAGAAAAAGCTTTCCAAATTTTTTTTGGGGTTTTAGGATTCTCAGTTTTTGGTTCTTCTTGCTAAAAAGTAAGCTGACTGAACATTGGAGACTTTGGGTGAATGGACAAGGATAAGACTCTCAATCATGGTGGTGGGTGGCTGCCCCCTTCAGGGAGGTATTCAGGTTATTCACCCTCAGGGAATAGTTTTGGTGTAAAGCCAGAACCATCAGGGTCATCGATTCTTCCTCCAATAGGGCCCGGGGGTGCTTCAGAATCGACTCATTTGGGTCACAGGATGTCATCTGATTCTAGTCGGTTTAGCCATGATATTAGCAGAATGCCGGATAACCCGCCTAAGAATTTGGGCCATCGACGTGCCCACTCGGAGATTCTTACCCTCCCAGATGACATTAGCTTTGATAGTGATCTTGGTGTTGTCGGTGGATTAGACGGACCTTCATTCTCTGATGATACTGAAGAAGACCTGTTCTCTATGTTTCTAGACATGGATAAATTCAATTCCTCTTCTGCTACTTCTGCTTCCCAAGTGGGGGAATCATCTTCTTCAGCTGCTGGAGCCCTTGGTGCATCATCAACTCCAGCATCGGCATCAGTGACAAAGCCAAGTGACATTGTGTCTGGTATCAGTGACAAGCCGAGAATTAGACATCAGCATAGCCAGTCCATGGATGGGTCAACTACAATCAAGCCTGAGATGCTCACATCAGGTACAGAAGAGCCATCCCAGACAGACTCCAAAAAAGCCATATCTACTGCTAAGCTTGCAGAGCTAGCTCTAATTGATCCAAAGCGTGCAAAAAGGTAATGTCCTGATAGTAAACTTGGAACATTTTATTTTTTACAAAAAGATAATATAATGATATTCTATTTGCACCGATTACAGATTGACTTTGATTCCATTCACAGGGGATTTTGCATATGATATGAAATGCATCAGTTATTTCCCTTTTGGGGCTTGCATGAACTAGACTACATGTCAACTAAAAATATACAACCAATCACTGGAACCTTCAATCCAAGGGCATATTTTTATTATATTCCTTATGCTGAAATATAATGATTATTAACTTATCATGTTTTCATTGTAAACAGAATGCAAGGACGAGTTAATGTTTTCGTCATTAGCTCCTTCCGAAGTATATTCTTGTCATAATTATTTTTTGTGATTGTACAGCAACGTGTATCCCGAATTACTGAGAATATATTCATGATTAGTTGAAAGAGTCTCCTGTTATGATTGATTTGGCAATTTCGTTGAAACTAGACTATTGTTATTCAGTTCTTCTTGGAATCATTCACGTTACCTGTGTTAAATCATTGTGTCATCATTTAGGAGTCCAACTTAATTACATGTTTTAAATTTAACAAAAGAAATAGGTGTTTTCGGACACATTAGATCTGGAAATCTGTAATATGAACTCATTTAGAGTCACAATGTCTAAAAGCGAGTGAAACACTTGTTTAGGCACAAACCAAGCTGAAGCGTAGGTCCGTTGCTCTATTTTTCCCCCTTCTTTCCGTCTGAAGTAAGTGAACAAAATAAAGTGCAGGAACGTGTGAAAGGTCAACAACGCATTTTTTTTTTTAGTTTTTTTGGACTTTTTATGTTTCTTTTTGACAATTGGATCTTTTTTTATTCCATTTTCTATCATTGGATGGATTAACTGTCATGAAACACACTTAGATAATAATCATAATTTGGGATTTAAAAGACTAAATGTTTTCATCCTTATCTTTCGTTCCTTAAAGAAGCAATTCAACTCAAACTCAACATTGCTGATGGATATTTTCAGCAATCGGTCTCCCTCCCTCCCTCCCTCCCTCTCTCTCTCTCTCTCTCTCTCTCTCTCTCTCTCTCTCTCTCTCTCTGTCACACACACTCACTCACTCACTCACTCATTCACTCACTCACTCACACACACACACGATCTTAAGTGCTCAATCCTCTCATCTTCTTCTCTTTTCTTCTCCTTACTGTGACCTTGTGATATTCTTTTTGTGTCTCTCTCTCTTTTCCTCCTCCTCATGAAGCTGACTTTCCTCTAATTCCGTGTACTTATGTAGGATAAGTAGGAATTATATGTTAGTACGTAATAGTTCTGTAGAATAATTAAGAATTATATGCAAGTGTATAACAGTGTGTGTGCTTGGCCATACAAAGTGTGTGCTTTGCTTTGCTCTCAAGTCCTACAAGGACCTTGTCCACTAGTGTGCTTTGCCATCTTTAATTACTATATTTAGAGTTTTTGTGCCCATGGTCCTTTCACTGCATTGATGAATAATTTTGAATCACATTAGGTTGAATTCTTATATGGAAGGTTTTTTTTTTTTTTTTTGGTGTTTTTGGATTTGTCCTCTTAGAGATATCTTACTATATGGAAAGCGTGAAGTAGGCTTTGGAAGTAAGTTTACCCACCTCACCAACTATGTTTATTTTACCCAACCTCTCCCCCCCCCCCCCCCCCCTTTCCCCCTTCTTCCTTTAAAACCAAAAAGAAAAAAGAAAACAAGAACTTCATAAGCACACTTATAAAATCACTTGTACAAATAAAGAGAGCACATAAAATTTTTTTAAAGCTTTGAAACATCTTACACATTTTTGAGGTTTGTATAGCATCAGACTTCGATGCAGTGCTGGAAAGTGATAGAGAATACTGTTGATTTCATAACTTGGTGTAGAATCTTTCAATAGAGGATAGGATAGGGTGTAAGTGAGAAATTGAGAGGGAGAAAGCAAGAACAGAAGAAGAGGGTTAAAAGGGAAAGTAATAAATTCTCCCACCTATATTGTAAGAAGAAGTAATAATTTTTAAGAATCCCAACAATATTTCTTTAGTATTTAACGTCCTGAGGTAGAGTTGCTTTCTACTACCGGTTGTTAGAGGGAGCCTGCACAATATCTCAATTCAAATTAATATAACTCTTATGCCAAAACATTTCCTAAAGCTTTCATTGGCAATGGTGCTTTCATTGCATTGATGGTGCTTTCATTTCCTAAACTTATATCCAGTGCCGCAAAGTGATAGTTGATACTGTTGATTTCATAACTTGGTGTAAAATCTTTCAACAAAATGAGGATAGGAGAAGACGTAAGTAAGAAATTTAAAGGGTTAAAGCAAGAAGGGAAGAAGAGGCACAGAAGAAGAAATTTTAGGAATCTTAGCTACATCTTTTAGTATTTAACTTCCTAAGGTCAAGCTGCTTTTTATCATCAGTTGTCAAAGGGAGCCAACATGGTAGCTGATTTCAACTCAACATAAATTCTTAATTTCAAAACATTTCTTAAAGCTGATGCAACTGATATATCTTTAGGAACAGGTCATGTAGGCTAAGTGAACTTTCATACCTGAGAGAACCTAAGTAAATACCAACTAAGATTGCTAGAAGATAAAAAGATATGGGAAGTCAAATAAATTTGACCGCCTGAAGTTACTGTAGGCATCATTTGAATACCTAAATTTTAATTGCAAACAACAAATCAATTTCTCGTAACACCTTGGTGACCTAATAGACTATTGTTCCTGCATATTTAGGGTAGATCTAGTTTAATCTCAACTCAAATTATAATTATTTATTATGCAAAAGACCTATTGGGTTTGTTAAAGAAACTTGAAGGTGAAGAAAATGAAAATTCAAGGATTAATTAGAACCTAGAAGACTTTAGGGACATAATAGGTAAATTACTTGGAACGTATTTTCTTTAAGGTAAATAAGAGGATATTGATTTGTCAATTTTCTTGAAAAGTATTTAAGGAAAGTATGTGCATCTGATTTTTGCCACCACTTGTTCAATTATATAGTTAAGGAAAGTAATCAACTATAAAGTCTTCTAAACTTTGCTGGTGTAATATATTGTTTTATCTTTAATCCAATTTATTTTACTCTTATTTGTAGCAAATTTGTGACTTTTAATGCATAATCATTGTTTTTGTTTAATTTGTCCATGGGAGCTATCACACTGCTAAATATAGTTCGTGTTTGTTTGGTTTGCCTAGGTCTTGTAATCCTTGGGTCATTCCAACTGAGTGCTTTTTGTCAATTAATTAGTTTTTATACTATAAACCATTTTCAAATGGGAGAAAATGCCTCTTGACTCCCCATCCTCTCCCATGAATAATTAGCTTTCTGCAGTGGATCTAGAAAGCTTTAAAGGAGCTCATATGTTCAATTTATCAGTTAGGAGAAGATGCAAAGAGCATCCATTTTTTGGTTAGTTCTTGATCTTGCTGAATGACTGATCATTTGAGAGCTGTTGCATAAGAACAGAGAAATATTCCGTGAAGAAAAACTAGTGAAAGAGAGAAAAGAGTCCTAGTGCACAAAAGAACAAATACATTTTCATTTACAAAGCTAAAGAGAAAGAGACAGAAGCCCCTAATTGAATAATTTGCATAGCAAAAGCTTTTTTTTTTTTTTTTTTTTTTTGGGGTGGGGGGGTTTTTGTTTTGGGTTGGGGGGGGGGGGGGAGCATTAGCATATTTAAAAAAATGGTGCCTTGTGCAACTTGGCATTTTGACTTTTGAGTCTAGGGGCAGTAATGTGTACTGCTCATGTAAAATGTAATTCATTTGTGGGTAAAATCTATGTTATATGCTCACAATAGGGTTCTCGTAGTAAATTGCAATTTGGAGAAGGAATCATGTGACAACTAGTGTGACGCGGTGATTAGGGCCAAGGCAGGTTACCTGTAACGCCCTATGCATGGGGCTGCTTGCTGCTATCCCCATCTCTAAAGGGGCTTATGAACTATGCTTGTTACCAGTAAATGACGTTGGATGCCCTAATTCTTGGTCTGTTAAATTGTTGAGTAGCATTCCGCTTTTGATATCTGTTCCCACCTTATTTAAAGGAGACGAAGGCTTGTGAATTGTGAGACTCAAATTTGTTGGGCATTGTGATAAAAAATGTTTTTTGTGGTTATAACATGTTATGCATCCAGAGTTATTTATTCAAGCTTTGGCGATATCATTATTATAGGATATGGGCTAATAGACAGTCAGCAGCAAGATCAAAGGAAAGGAAGATGAGGTATATTTCTGAGCTTGAAAGGAAAGTTCAGACCCTGCAAACTGAAGCAACTTCCTTGTCTGCACAGCTTACTCTATTACAGGTTAACTCATCTGGTCTTTATGTAGCACAAACTAAAATGTCTATATTGTGTTTTCGTTTTTTTTCTTTTATTTATTTTTTTGTTATTTTTTGTATGTGTGTGTGTGTGTGAGAGAGAGAGAGAGAGAGAGAGAGAGAGTGAGTGAGTCTCCTTCCACATCTTTTCTGAACTTTCAGTTACCAACAAGTTTTATGAAATTGGATGTTTTGTTTGTGCATGTTAATCTGTATCTCTCTCTATTTATCATAGAGAAGGCGAGGGAGGGAGTGGGTTCTCTCACTTTGTCTTTTCTCAATTTACATTTACAGTTGATATGTTCTTATGTTTGCCAAAGTAGAGAGGTTCATGTGAAGAAAGGAAGAGAAGCTATTGCTATTGGTGCTGTTCTTTAAAGTCAATTAATTGTCTTGGAGTCTTGAGTTTTTCTAAACATGCATTTCTTCATTGGATGGGTTAATTTCCCTTGTAAATCTAAAATAGGCATTAATAGGCTGACTGATATGTTTTCTTGTTTAGGGGCGATGATCTGAATCAATCTGCTTATATTGAGTAATTCACTAGTTTTCATTTCACTTTAGTGTCATCTTTGCTGAACCATGAATTCTGCTTTGGTTTACATGCCATATAATTCTAATGCTAAATTACACTCAAGGATTTCTGTAGAATATTAATTAATGTAAACTGTGAGATCCCAATGGTGAAATCTGGACTCTGTAGTTATGTCTGCTGTGCTCGGCTGATCAGATTCCTCCTTGGAATTAATTAACATTTTCCTTGAAGTCATCTGTCCTCCACCTTGTGGTATATCTGCCCTATCCCTGAACAAGCCTATGCTGAAATTTTATAGCCTTTTGGTATAAGTTAAATATCCTCATACCTGACATTTCATCTGGTGTATTTGGATAGGGAGTGATTCTGCCTGGGCAGAACATAAATTTCTTTGGCGGATTGCATCCTGCAATTATGGTGATCAGTATCACAAACAGTAAAATTCAACATTAAGACAAGACATAAGATGATGTGGAAACAATATATTTTCGAAAGAAGATGTGCAGGAGGGTAGTGGCCGAGTTTCTGGTTTTAGATTTGGATTTTGAAATTCAATGTGGGCTTATAAATTTCAAATTTTAAAAGAAACATGGCTTAACTTTCATCCATGTTTTATGCTTCAAATTTTAGATTGATGCTTGGAAATTTGAAGTGGGTGCATGGAATTGCAAAACTGGACAAGTGTGGACCGGTATACAGTAGACATAACCCAGTGCGTGCCACATCGAACACATACATACATAATCTTAAGTGATCATGTATATAATTGTATTATAATACTGGCTTAGTACCCAGGAGTAATAATTGGCATCTACTTTTGGTTGTTTATCTTAGGTTTTCCTTATTATGAGCTTATATATATTCCAGGAGTAAAATTAACGTGTACCTTGGCTTGTTACAGAGAGACACAAATGGTTTGACTGCTGAAAACAGTGAACTTAAACTGCGGTTGCAGACAATGGAACAACAGGTGCACCTGCAAGATGGTAATGGTCTTTCCTTTTGCTGTTTTGAATATTTCTCCCTGTTCTTGTTGTCATGGAGAATGTGTGGATATTATAGAGCTGGTTCCACTTGCAGAAGCTACCCCTGTCCACTTTCTTTACAAGGGATTTTTATTTTTATTTTTCTGTCTTATTGTCTCCAACATTGGAGAGTGTAACTCAAAATATATACATCATTCTCCTCTTATTCTTGGATCCTTGAGCCATCATCTCATAGTCTTTCTTCCAACATCTACTCTGATTTCTTCTTTGGTGCCCAAAGATAGGGCATTTTGAGATTTAGTGACCGGGACTCCACTGAATCATGTATGAATTTTGTTTTCATCTGTTTTTTTTTTTCCCTTTTGGATGATTGCACTAGATAGTTCATAATAAGTACTTTTTCTGCTTCTTATTAAATAGTATTAGAAAATGAATTTAAGGATGATGTCAGTTGCATTTGGACATAACCATGTTTTTGGGGATAAACTAGTGGAAGTGGTGTTGTGAATGATATGAAGCTGTACCAAAGGTTATCTTGTAGAATGTATTTGCCCGTGAAACATTTTAAACATTACCATCAACTTGGTCACATTCTTGAATCTCTCTGAAACACAATTAGCATAAGGAAATGCTTCACTTCTCTTTGCCAATTGAATGTGTCGTAGGGCAATTGTATTAAAGCTGAATTAGCAGATGTCTTGGCTATGCATTAAATTAAGCTTAGTAGCTTTAGATGGTTCATGCGATGATTTGATAACGAGGATCTTCCATAAGCTGAATTGCTGAGGATGATCAGGGAAATGGTTCAACTTATCCCTCATATTTCACTGAGCGGTCTTATGCAAGGCTGTTTTGGACGACTTCAATTTTTTTTCATCTATGTATATGGTTTCCTTCATACCGAGTTAAAATTTCTAGACTTTTTAAAAGTAGTTCACTGATGCTGTGCTATCACTTATCTTTGTGCGTAGCTTTGAATGATGCACTCAAGGAGGAGATTCAACACTTGAAGGTCCTAACTGGCCAAACATCGAATGGTGGACCTATGACAAACTTTCCTCCATCCTTTGGAGCTAGCCAACAATATTATTCCAGTAACCATGCGATGCACACTTTATTAACTGCCCAACGATTTCAACAGCTTCAGATTAATGCTCAAAAGAACCAGTTTCAATCGCATCAGCTGCACCAGTTTCAGCAGCACCAGCTGCCACAATCTATGATCCAGCAACAGGATCATACACTGCAACAAACCAGTGACCTGAAACTGAGAGGTTCTCTGCCATCTCCTGCTCAAACTGACAGTGCTTCAGATCTGAGTGCCTCTTCATCGAAAGAATGACAGATTCCTTCTGAGCATGTTAGTTTTTTGTTCAGAGCCATGGTGGTTGTCACCTAATTCAGCTTTATAGTTCTTGTTACTGTGGTGTGGTATGATATTTTTTCACTTCTAGGTAGTAGTACGTTGAATTTAAGTTCAAGATTAACTTGTGGAGGATATATTTATTTAAAATGTCATCTTCATGTAGACCATCAGTTTCTTTGTTCCATAGATTTACCCATCACGGTAGGCCTGTTGTATGTAGATGTTTGAGAAATTTTAGATTTCCCTCCTTTCTGTCCCTGGCAGCATATAGACTATTGCATATGTATGATAGAGACAATCATATGCAGACTGGTCTCTGGAGAATTTACGTGCACGTTTTCTGCTTCTAGTGAAAGTCAAAACTCTTACTCTGTTGACAGTGCATTCTGGCTTCTGTTTGAAGCTGAGTAGTTGTCAGCGGCATATTACTTTCAAGGAGTGATGGAATAGATGTTTTGTAGACAATGTTTTAAAAACCGGATCAATCAATGAACCAGAAGGGGGAGCAGTTCGCGGTCGGATCAAAGTTCAATGGTTTTTTTTTTAATTTAATTTAATGTATAATATAAAACAAATATTAGATATACTCATCTTGTTGAACTAATTACTCATTAATTGTTTGAATATATTTAAATAGACAAGTTAATGAATTTATTATATTCAAATGTACAAATTAATGAATTTATTATATTTGATAAAAATTTAATGAAATATTCTATGTCTATAACAATTAAATTAATAAAGAAAATGGCATTACAAGTATAGAAAAATTTATGAAATATTCACCACTAAAGTACATTATTATATTTTTAAATTATTTAAATTATAATATGGAATATTCTAAATTATTATATCATATTTGTTGTTTGTTTTTACATTCTCTATTCTTTTAATATCGTCAAGATTTATTTTTTAATGTAAAATTTAAATTTATTTTTAATACTAAATAATACATTTAACTTTGTATATAGGTCAGTTCGAGTAAATGTAATTTTTTGAAATAAAAAAATTTCTTTTGCCCTATTCTTGAAGGTGGGTTCACATACTCAAATATTTTCAAATTTCAATTTGATTATCTTACTATTAGTTTAGATCTATTTAGTTATTTATTTATTTTTTATTTTTAATGTTTTTTGTTACACCACCTAGTGAGAGGTAATTTCTAATAATTTTGTATCAATCAAGAATTTGATTTAAAATTTCTTAAAAGAGCCTAAACTTTATTTAAAATTGGTTATTAGAGCCTAAACTTTATTTAAAATCAGTTATCAGACTTTAACTTTAGACGTGTTCTCTTGAAAGAAATTTTATTTTTGACATATCGGACTATTGAACGAATCAAATTGACTTTATATATTAGTCTCAAAAATAAAACTAACAAGTAAATCTATTTGCTTATTAGTTCTTAATTTAATCAATTATGTTCAATTTATACATTTGCTTTTAATATATCAAGAAAAGGTGGATATGTGATGCTATAATAATTGGAATCAATATATTGCATAAAAAAATGATTTTAATAATCTGAACTAATTTTTAATTTTTTAATAAAGGAAATAATTTTTCTATCCACTTACTTTCAAGATGCCATACATGCTTATTATTGAATAATGATTAACCATAATTCAAAAATTTAAACAAATGACTTACAAAAATATCAATTTAAACTTTTAATTGGGAGAGTGTTTTAGGCATAAAAACTGATAATTAAACAATTTTGATAAAAGGGCTAATCTTAGTAGGAGAGATTTTGATAAAAGTATATCCAAATTTCTTTCATATAGAATCAATTAATTTCATTAAACATGATTAATAACGAAAACAAAGAAACTAAAAAAAGTAAAAATCAATTAAATTCATTAAACATGATTAATGGAATTAAAGACACTAAAAAAGTTAAGAATGAGTTAATTTTATCAAACATGATTGATAAAGGAAGTAAGGAAACTAAAAATGTAATAATCAATTAATTAAAATGATTAAAGGAAAACTAGATAAAGTATAAATAAAATATTTGCATGGTAAAAACAACAAAATGGAGGGCTGGCTCAGTGGTCGTCACACCACATTGTTGACTAGGAGGTCCCAGATTTGACTTCCATGGCATGCTGGAGTGAAGAAATTTTTTAAAAAAGTTAAAATTAAAAAAAAAATTGATGGTTCAACAGTTCAACGGTTTGATCCAATTCACATGGTTAGACCAATTTTTAGCGGTTTTTGAGTTGCACACCGAACCAGAGCCATGGCTGGTTCGCAGTTCAATCGATCAAACCGAACAATATGCTCTGGGTTTAAAAACACTGGTTGTAGGTACTGGTGCATGGAATTGTTTGCGTGATATATTTGCTGTTGGATTTGGCGGGAGCATCTGTATGATCTATGATTACCAATAATTGTTGATTGTTTGCACATATATCTTGCGTAACAAATGTGATATAATTGTTGATTGTTTGCACATATATATTCCGCAATAAATGTGATATTTAGTGGATCTATTGGTGGGCGCTATTTTTTCTCTTCAACTGGTTGGAAAGCGATGCCTTTAATAGGGAGTGAGTATTGTGTGCACCACGTCGTCACGTTGCGTGTTACGTGGTGCACTATAATCAATCACACATCGCCAAATAATACAAGGTATAACACACTATCAGCACATAACGATAAATTATTGATTCTAGTGCACCACGTAACAATGCACGTGATGCATTTTATACTTTTCCCTTTAATAGGTGCTTTCCTTAGCATTGCAAGTTGCAGTATATTGTCTTTCGTTTTGATAGAATTGTTCAGTTGGCTATAGAGAGTGTCTTTTCACATCCTTCTATCAAAATAAGAACTTTTTGTGGAAATGGATCTTTTGCTTGTCTCTCCAGGCAATCTATTCCCCATTGGAATCACTGGTGCCTACCCCACTCAGAGTGGTAGAAAGTATGAAAAGTAGGGACACTATTCTCCCACCTTCAATGTTTGCGCGATGGTTTGGGTTAAACCCATAAACTGTTAAAGTCCATGCAAGTTTCATCGTAGCTTTGCCAAATGGTTAAATCTGTGGTCTGATGCAAGCCTAGATGATCAAAGCAGCGACTGGGGAAAGGGTGAGTGAGCTGTATGTTGAGATTTATTAATTAAGGGAACAAAATAAAATTTTGAAGCCTGAGAAGGGGGTTTTTGGCGGCTTTAATGACTTCTAATGCCAAAACATCGTCGATCAAACTTAAAATTCTTAATAACCGATTCATGGATTTACATAGAATCAATGTTCTGCTAAGAATTTTAGATTTAATTTGGTTTCCATAATTGCACATATTTCTTAATTAACTGCTTTTCTTTTCATTCTAATTCAATCCTGGGAAATAAAATGATTTGATTAGCTATTATTCTTATCATACATCATATTTAATTTCAACACCGAACAACTTTAACTACTAATACCGTTTTTGAATATGGAACACAAAGCAAGCATGTAAAGAGGATAAAAGAATGAGAACAGGTGCCGGATTTAATTGATAAAAGTCATTCTTCTCACAAGCGATATGCATGGATGTGTATGGTTTGATTCGCTAGTTGAAAGACTTCATCCTCCCATGTTCTTAGCTAAAGGAATGATGTGCTTAAAAAAAATAACTACAGAACGGCGATCTAAGCAATATAAAAGAATCATTTTTTTGTTTCATTTTCTTAGATTTTTTCTTTTTATAAATTCTGAGATATTACACACTATAGAGTAGTAAAATCCTATTTTTTTCTTTTATTTTTTTGGTCTTTTAATGATGTATTTCTAAAAGTATCTATAACACAACACGCGCGTGTATATGTATTCGTGGAAATGTTGTTCCATATTCACCCTGATAAGTGATGATACATAAAAATGCTCAACTTATGATTGATTGCTACATGTCAACTCACACTTTTCAAGAGCATTTTTGGTAATTTGTTTTTCAAGCTAGTTAAACTGTTTACATATAAAATGCCAGTTGAATATCTCATTTTACGGGACGCCAATTCATTACTTGGTTAAATTCTTGGATATTCTCTCTAGTTGCGAACAACGACTTAAGCGTCAGAGCGACTCTACGGAGACGAACTTCCCGTTATGTCGACTTAGGTGTTTGTGTCTTGCTGGAGAGTTGTTTGGCAGACATACGATCTCAAGCTTGAATTGTACAAGAGAATCCTCCAATGTGTTCTTCTACTGAAAAGATTATCTATTCTTGCCCCAGTCTATGTTGGTTCTCTTGAATTTTCTCTGAGAAAGAAACCCTATTATATACTTCTTCTTTATATCCACTCTACTACTCATGGTTCAAAGACCGACTCCGTCGAGTTGGAACAGTATTGGAGCTTGGCGGTCCGATACAGTTTCGATACCACTCGGAGACGGCGGACTTGCCGAAAAATCGATCGATCTCGGTGAATTCGGACTGAGTTGAATCAGAATCGGTGCGGATCGTCCGATTCGGAACCGGATCGTCCGAGTCAACCCGAACCACCATGAATTAGCCATATTTCAAAGCAATAAGATAGAGATATTACTCACCTGAATCTGTTGGTGGCTTGATCCGATTGATTTCTCGGCGTTGGGGTTGATTTTCCTATGGTTTAGGTGTATGATTTGGGGGTTATTTTAGTGTTTATTGTTGCTGCAATTTGTTTGGATTTCGATGGGATGGTGGTTGAGGTTGAGTAGAGTTTCGGTAGTGGTGATGTTGACTAGTGGGGGGGGGGGTGAATTTTCAGGTGGCTGGCGGCGGCGGTCTCTGATTTAGGGTTGGGAACTTGGGAGGAAGGTTAAGTGGAGAAGAGGACAACGGCTTCTTTTTTTTTTTTTTTTTGGCATTGTAAGCATTGCGCACAATGCGCGAGGTGCTCTTTTTTTTTATAATAAAAGCACCATGCGCATTGCGCGTAGGCTTTTTTTTTTTAAATAAAGCCAAGTACTACGCACATGGTGTGCAGATTATAATTTTTTTTAAGAAACTTGTGCAAATGCAAGGCCATTTTTTATGTGATTTCCCGTCAAATTTTCTTCTATACAAAGGCCAACAATCCAGTAGGCCAAATACGTCAAATTTCTTATCTTGGTAAACCACAAAATTTCAAAGCATCCCGCAGGTAACTTTTTGGAAATCAATTTTGCCTCGCTTAAGCAAAATTTCAAGTTAGTTTTCCTTTTACTTATATATGGTTTTTTGTTTTTATAATGTTTTATTTTTTATATATTTTTCATATGCATATATATTATTGTTATGATATATATATATATATTATATTCTATATTTGTATATGTATTATTATTGTAATACACACACACTGTAAAATACACACACACACACAATATATATATGTGCGTGTGTATTATTGTTTTTTGTTTTTATAATGTTTTATTTTTTATATATTTTTCATATGTATATATATTATTGTTATTTTATATATATATATATATATTATATTCAGGATTTGTATATGTATTATTATTGTAATACACACATGCGCACATATATATGCATGCATTTGTGTGTGTGTGTATATATTATCCTTGATATGTGTATATTATTGTTTTTTTGCTTTTATAATGTTTTATTTTTATATATTTTTGTATATATATTATTGTTATGATATATATATTATATTTTTTTAACAAACTTATGCAATGAAAGGCTATTTTTATGTGATTTCCCATCAGATTTCCTTCTATTTAAAGGCCAACAATCTCATAGGCCAAAGACATCAAGTTTCTTATCTTGATTAGTTTTCCTTTTACTATGATATGGTTTCTTGTTTTTATAATTTTTTTATTTTTTATATATTTTCATATGTATAATTATGATATATATATATATTAAATTCTAGATTTGTATATGTATTATTATTGTAATACACAGACACTGTAAAATACATACACACACACATACATATATATATGTGTGTGTGTGTGTATGTATTATTGTTTTTTGTTTTTATAATGATTTTTTTTATATATTTTTCATATGTATACATATTATTGTTATGATATATATATTATATTTTTTTGACAAACTCGTGCAATAAAAGGCCATTTTTATGTAATTTCCCAGCAGATTTCCTTCTATTTAAAGGCTAACAATCTCGTAGGCCAAAGACGTCAAGTTTCTCATCTTGGTTAGTTTTCCTTTTACTTTGATATGGTTTTTTTTATAATTTTTTTATTTTTTATATATTTTTCATATGTATATATATTATTGTTATGATGTATATATATATATTAAATTCTAGATTTGTATATGTATTATTATTGTAATACACACACACTGTAAAATACATACACACACATACATAAATATATATATGTGTGTGTGTATATTATTTTTTTGTTTTTATAATGTTTTATTTTTTATATACTTTTCATATGTATATATATTATTGTTATGATATATATATACATATATTATATTCTAGATTTGTTTATGTATTATTATTGTAATACACTCACTCACACACACACACACGTATATATAATATATATTATTGCTTTAAATCTTAGTAAAAATATATTTTGAAAAATTAGACTAATGATCATACAAACAAGTTAATATGTAAATAAGATTTGCAAGTTACTAACATAATCTAAATAATTACTTTTCTTTTGTCAAATACCAACTCATTACTTGTAGTACTTTTTGATAGATTACTAATACTAACCATTTATGATGACGTATGTAACAGGTGAAATGGCAAGTAAGGACATTGGTTGGGAACATGGTACACCTGTAGGTGGAAATAGAAAAGTTGTGAGATGTAATTATTGTGAAAAAGTAATGCATGGCGGTATTACAAGATTGAAAAGAGCATGTCGGTCATATTACAGGACAAGTTGAACCTTGTCCAAAAGCTCCTAAGAGAAGTTATAAATGTAATAAAAATGCATTTAAGAGCTGGTAAGGCTCAAAGAGCTACCTTAAAGAAGAAAAAAGAAGAAATATTGAGCTCTCTGCAAGAGGAGAATATGTATGGCGACGAGGAGGAAGAAGACGTATATGAGATTGATGAATCAGAAGATAAGCAGTTGAGGCAAGCAATGAGAGAGAGCCGATACTTACAATTTGTTGAAGAATAGCAAAGGCATTCAGTGTCTGGAAGTTGACCATCCATATCTATACCAGGTATTATTTGTAAATTAAAATGTTATAGAAGTTGTCATATCAATTTATTAAAATACATTGAAATTAATATTGATTTGTTTTTTTTATTTTTTTAAACATCTTTTACTCCAGAATATATGGGTGCTAGTACTTCGGAGCAAGCAACTACTGGAAGTAAAATGGGCTTGTCTTGTAATTTTAGTGTCAGACAAGTAGATGAAATCATAAGCAGAGGAGTTGACTCGCATATGTTTCCTTCGAAACAAAAATCAGTCAAATCAATGTTCGCGAGGGAAAAACATAAAGAGAGTCGGTAAGGCAATTTCAAAATTTTTTCATTTCAATGCTGTACCATTCCATGCAGCTGATAATCCATACTATCAATCAATGATTGATGAAATTGCCAAAGCTAGTCCTGGAATTAAAGGCCCTTCAGCTTATCAAATTGGAAATGAATATTTAGATGAAGAATTTGAAGAGGTTCATAAATATTTGGAAGATGTCTATGGTAAATTTTCAACTTTTGGCTGCACACTTATGTGTGATGGTTGGAGTACTCGACACTAAGCACCTAATAATAAACTTTATGGTATACTGTGATAGGCATATGCTATTTAACAAATCAGTTGATTGCACAAATGTGAGAAAAAATGCAGAATATATTTTTAAATTAATGGATGAGGTAGTAGAGTCTATAGAAGAAGAAAATATTATACAGATTGTGACAGATAATGAATCTAGTATGAAAGCAGCTGGACAATTACTAATGAAAAAAAGAAAACATCTATATTGGTCACCTTGTGTTGCTCATTGTATTGACTTGATGTTGGAAGATATCGGCAAAATGGATAAGGTGAAACAAACTATTGCACAGGCAAAGAGGATCACTAGTTTCATATACAACAGTGATAAAGTAGTGAATTTGATGAAGACATATACAAGAAAAAGGGAATTGTTACAGTCCCGGCATCACAAGATTTGCTACTGAATTCATTTCTTTGGAAAGTCTTATTCGGCATTGTCTAGAATTGAAAAGAATGTGCACCTCAGATGAATGGATAGATTTCAATAACACAACCAAACTGAAGAGGAGAAGCTGCTAAAGTAGCTGAATTGATACTATCCGAAAGGTTTTGGAATAAAGTCAGATTTGTCTGTGCAATAATGGAGTCTTTGGTCAAAGTCTTAAATACCGTTGATCAAGACAATAAACCTGACCTTACCAATTATTTATGAGGCCATGGACAGAGCAAAAATGGCCATTAAAAAGTCGATGAAAAATTGGAGGAGTATTTGGGATGTGATTGACAACAGATGATACGACCAATTACATTGTGATTTACATGCAGCAGGTAATTTAAAATAATACACGCAATTTAAATATGCATTATATATGTATTCACTTGTTTATTTAATTTTATGATTTTATTTTATTTAGCATATTTTTTAAACCCGACCCTTGCAATACTCTGGAACATGTGAGTATAACACTGATGAAGTTCGTAAAGGGTTGAAAAGAGTCATTACAAAGTTGGAGCTAGATTTGGATGCACAAGTTGATGCAATAAATGAGGTATATTTATGATTATTTTATTTATATGTATTAGTGATCACATGCATTACCAAATTCTAGAATTTTAACATATATGCATATGTCATTTTTTGTAGATCAAAATTTTCACAGAGAAAAGAGGAGGATTTGGAAGTTCTATTGCAGCAAGAGCATTGTCGAAATCCTTACCAGGTTTGAGCTCAACTCAATATATACTTATATAGAATTTAAGTTATATGAACGAAGTTAATATTTTTTATGGTATTAAGATTATTATTATTATCCTAATTGATTATTATTTTGTTTGTTTAGCTGAATGGTGGCTCAATTACAGTGAAGATGCTCCACATCTGAGAAAGATTGCAGTGAAAATATTAAGTCGAACCTGCACATCCTCTGGTTGCTGAAAGAAATTGGAGTACTTGGTCCTTGATTCATACAAAGCTTCGACAATCGTCTAGCAATTAAAAAATTGCACAAATTGGTCTTTGTGCATTATAATATGCGATTAAAGGTGAAAAATCTGATGTATCAAAGGGACACTGATGACTTCTACAGCCCAATTGATTTGAATCACATTTTTCATCAAGATGATATATTAGATGAATGGATAAGAGAAAGTGATCAGCCTACCTTATCTGAAGATAATCTCGAGTGGTTAGATGAGGGCATTCGCCAACATGAATTAGAAAGAGGTCAAGATGGCAATAGACGTGATAGTGATGATGATTTCGGTGATACATTGTCCCAATTTATTACCAAGAGGAACAAAAAAAATCTTATTCAATCATCATCTCAAGAGCATAAATGTAAGGGTAAGGCTGGACAAACGAGTAGGCATGTTGCTATTTCATCCTCGTCTAATAAAAGTGATAGTGACAATGATGATGGTGATGATAGGTGGCGATAGGAAATGGAGTAGATAATTCTTTGAGATATAGTGGAAGTCACGATCAAGAGAGCCAACAAACAGGAGGTACGTCGTGGGCTTCGAGATCAAGATAATTATTATGCCACTCAAGGACACTGATCACTGGCTATCGTCCAGGGCATAGAAGCACAACGAGAATATCTCAACAAATTAACTGAGTTTCCAAGTCAAGATACTTTCTCTTATCCTTCAGACTCACAAAAACATAGAGGAGTTGAAGAGCATATGCAAAATTTGAGTATAGATCCGAAACTATAAGTACGATTCTAGTCAAGATTGGAGCACTAGTCAATCAGAATATGGCTATGAGCAATCATACAGAATTGATGCGGGCTATTATAGCCAATATGGTCTATTTGATGGAACTGGACAAGTTGATAGTTCTACTAGCAGTCATGGTGGCAGATATTATGAACAAGCAATTTATAGACATCATGACAACTCCTCTTTTGACTCTAATAGCTTTGGTTATGATCGTACTAGCAATAGTGCTAACTATCGATGGTTTGGATATTATCATTATGCTCCAGAATTCACTTGCAATCAATCAATTCCCACGTATCATGATCATGGAATGCCAAGTCAATCCTCACAATCAATGAATGCACAAGATGGCTCTTATATGTTACCTACTCAAGATCCTGTCTCATATCCACATTTGTTTTACTATCCCTCGGGGGAAAATAAAAGTGATTTTGAACCGCATCGTCATTCTACTTGGTATTGATAGGTGAACATTCAAAATAATATTAGACATTTTTTCAATTCTTTAAATTTTGTTTAATGCAAGTCCTTTTTAAAGATATAGATTGTTTTTTTATATCGATAAAAATGACACATTTTAGAGATTTTATTTACTTATTTTTCTGGTTATTTTTGTGTAGCATACTTTTTTTTATATTTTGAATGATTATTTATAATTTTTAGAATAGAAATTGATTTAAAATGTGCGTCTCACCGAGACCGTGATCGAGACGCCAAATCCGATGTGGAACGATACGCGCCGTGACCGCAACTGAGACCGCGACATTGAACCATGGTACTACTATGTGTGTGTATTTGGGTAGAAATCTCAATACTAGAACTTATTTGTTGGTTAGGACTCTCTTGGAAGGCTTTTTGTAAGTCAACGTAATTAAATTTTTAGTGAAAGAATCATCCAATACGAATATAAGTTAAATTGCCTACAAGGTTGACAAAAAATTGCAAAAATACAATGCAGAATCCATGATCAGATCCACGGATGGATTCCATTGACAACCCTTCATGGATTGCTCTCTTATGGCAATTCTTAGACAAGATCTGCATTAAAATGGCAGGCGTCAAGCCACTCCACAAGCCCCCCTTTCCCAGTCCTTGGACGGGTCCTTTGAATATAATTTTGCCTAGTAAAAGTTTAACTTTTCGTGCAAGTTTAACACTCTAATAACCTCTACTTCTCATCTCTTCAAATCAAGTTCAAATATCATCCAAGTGCGCTTCACTTGATTTGAATTAATGATTGAATTGATAAAACCTATAAAACACAAAAAACAATTAATTAAACTACTCAATTGCACATTTTAGCTATAAAACTCAAAGTCGGAAGAAATAGTCTTTAAAATAACCATAATTCATCAATAAACCCTAAAAAATAATGTAAACTAATAACCTAAACACAGTCAATAGACTCAACCTAGACTCTTATCCTTTAACTTGATTACTCTTGGCTGATTTTCTTCGAGACTTGATATGCCACAAAACGCCTGCAAGAATTAAGCATTGTGAAACTAATGCATGGGGCATATATGTGTGTGCCGGAGAGAGAGAAAGATAGGATTGTTTTTGTGGGCTAATTGGATGGAATGAAGACCAATTTCCTTAGATGGATGATTTCCTAATGATTTCTATATGCAAAATAAGTCCCTAATTTTGGGTAAGCCACACAAGGACCTCCAGGAGTTTATATTGGCAGCGGTCATTATTTGGGAGAAACCCCCAAGAGTTGACATTGGAAGTGGTAGTTATTTGGGAGAAACTAACTCAGGCAATTAGAGAAACAAAAGTCCACATTTCAGAATTTAAATCAATTATGAAGTAAAATATTTAATGTATCTAACTATTGATATGAATCTAGGGGTGCCTTCAATCTTGATGCATGAGCATACTTGTGGTGAGCTACGATTTCTACCCTTTGAGCATGGGTTAAGAGCTCAATTGGCTCAAGATGAGCTCAAGTCAAGGTTGGTCAGGAAGGGGACGTTCAAACTATGTTGCTGCCATGAAGAAATGCATATTTTTGGGTTGCTCAAGTGGATATGTGGAGAATAAAGTTCAGCCGTCCAGTCTATGCCTTGTTGGATCAATGGGAGAAGCCCAATTTAGTTGATGAGGAGGCATTTGACTACTTGGGCCTAGAATCTTTGGACGGCCAGCCTAAGATCAAATTTGGGACCTTATTTTGTTATTTGAGAACTTAGTTTTATTCATTGTTTGGGCTTGCATTATAGTTACAAGTGTTTCTAATTAAGTGTTTTAATTAGCTAATGTTTAGCTTTAGTAGTTACTTACTATTCTAATTCCTAGGGTTACCTTTGTAAGCCTATAAAAGGCTATAGTACTGTTCATCCAAATTATGTGTGTTGATTATTCATGATATTGAGTGTTCTCTTAATTGAGAGTTTTCTTAGTTCTTTGTTGATTAAAAACTACCCTTGATCTTATTGAGTGATTCTAAGATCAAATCCTTAGTTTAGAATTATTTCATTCTTGTTGATTAAGGTGCTATAGGTTTGCTTAGTCCCCTATAGGGCTGATTTCATTGAAGAAAGGTATAATTCAAGGTAGGCAATTCCACGTCTTGATCGTTTTGGTCCAAGGATCAAATTCCGTCAAGAGTTCAATGAGTTGAACACTTGGTTTTCAAGAGTCTTGGTGCCGTTCACAACTCCACGCATATCAATTAGTATCAGAGCATTGGTTCATCTTGAAATCCAGGTTTTCTAAGCCAAATTTTCCTGTGACAGGTTTTGGTTATATCCCTTTTTCTTGCTTCTTGAATTCTTTCGTGTTTTGTTCTTGTTCTTGTGGTGTCCTTTTGTGTTGTTCTCGCGTCCAATCTGTCCAAATTTGTTTGTCCGTGTTTCTCATCACTTTAACTCGTGTTTTATGTCTTTTGTTCGTGCTTTAGGGTAGTCCTAGTCTATAGAGTCGTTCTTGATATTTGTATATCAAGAATTCTAGGATTTGTGTGGCTTAAATTTGTTTTCTTGACTATTTTTAATTGCTCTTTGGTGTTTTAATTGTTCTTGTGTTAAAAATTTTGAGAAAATTGAATCTTGGCCTAAATAAGAACCTTGAAAGAATTTTTCTTGAAGGTTAAGTCGTGGTTTATGGTTAAAAAAAAAAGAGAAACAAAAAAAAAGCAAAGAAAAATCTTGCGCAAAGAAAAGTCGTGCAACAAAACGAGTAGAAGAGGCATGCCAAGTGAAAAGGCTGAGCACAAAATTGAATTCCAGAATATTTGTTGAAGTTTTTGGTACATTCTTGGTGTGTTTACATGTTCAAATTGAATTTGAAACATACCTACATTTTTTCTTGAACTATACAGCCTGTTTTGGTAACTTTCTTGAAGTCTTGAAGTTGTTCTTGAAGATCTTGGACGAATTTCTTGAGTTCTTGAATTTTCCAACTTGTATGCATCTTGATCTTGAGATTTCTTGACATTTTTTGGAGTCCTTGATTCGTTTTTGGTGGTTCTTGAACCAATTCTTGGTCTAAAATTTCAATTCTTGCACTTCTTGAAAGCTGAAAATTGGTTTCTTGAACTTTTGTGAGGGTTTTGCGATTTTTCTTGAATTTGTCTTGAGAAAACTTGACTGTCCAACTTGATATTCTTGTTTCTTGATGTCTTAAACACAAAATCTTGGAGTTCTTGACTCAGTTCTTGAGCTTCTTGAGGGGCTTTTCCATTGGGTTTAGGATTTTGGCAAGACTAGGGTTTTTTCCTTTGATCTTGCAATCTAGTTGTTACTGGAAATTCTTTTGTTTGCAGATGTTGGTTGAGTTACGAATTTTACAATCTTGAAACTGGTTGAAGTAAGGTATTTGAGGTTTGATCTTGTGCTTATATAAGGGAGGAAACAATCAAATCCTAGGGGGGAAAGGGTTTCCTAACGGATAGAAAGGAAATAAGGAAACTAGTGTGCTTGTGTGCATGTGCAGCCATATAACAACTTTCTTTTGCATGTGCAACATCTGATTTTGTTTCCTTTTTTATAGATTCTAGTTGTTTTAGTTGCCTAAAATTGTTTTCAAGTGTTCACATTACAATTTGGCAAGATTCTTGAATCCTTTTGGATTAGGGTTTTTACTACACCTTAACGCCAATAAGGAAACTTCCATTTTTCTGTTTGAACAAAGTGCATTAAAGCTATTAAGGGGCATTTGAAAATCAAGATTTTCATAAGGAAAGCCACACAATAGGGGTGTCGAACGTGCTTCATAAATCTAAAATTTCGTGTGTCTTTATTTCTTGAATTCTAGTGGTTCAAACCTTACTCTAAGCTTTCTCTTTTGACTACTCTTATTATTACTCTTGGATTTTGGTTACTTGGAGTCTTGACAAGGATTGATTGAGCTGGTTCTTTCTAGCAAGAGACTTACAAGAAAGCTACTCAAGAGTGGTAAAAGGCTAAGGTGTGAGCCCATCATTGGGTACAAATCAAGACCAAATCCCTATGATCTGTGGACCGAAAACTAAAGGAAAATAAATGTTAAAAGCAAAAGTCAAAATTTCTCCCCATAACACCTTCTCCAAAGCCAAAGCTCAAAATCCTTCAAAAAAAATCCAAATTTCCAAATCTTTCTCCCACTAGAAACACAAATCAAAACCTCTCTTAAATTACTCTCTCATAGAGATTGTCGCGTCCGAAATCGATAAGGTACTAGTGGGGTTGTTGACTCTCGCGTCCCAAAAAGACGGTCCGATCCGGTGACCCTTTTCGAAAATAAAGATTCTTTAAAAAAAACTGTGCGTGTGTGATAAAAATCGAGTTTTTAGTGAAAAAGTGTTATTTTTTTTAAAAAAATCGTATTTTAAAAGAAAATAAGGTCGGGACTAAAAGTGCGACAGTTTTGGCCAACTAATTTTGAAAAAAGGGTTTTATTTTAAAAATGGAGTTGCCACTTGGTATGGATTTAGGGTGTACCAAGTCACCCAAAAAATTGTTTAACGAAATAAAAGTAAAATTTTTAGAAAAAAATATTTAAAACCTTTTTCCGATTCCAATCTACAAAAAATGAGAGAAAAAGGTCTGGGAGTCACATTTGAAGAAAGGGAAGGCAAAGGCTCGCGCCTAAGGCACCCTTTCTACCTAGCCGAGGCTAGTTGCGAGGTTTAATCAAAATTTTCTAAATTAACCCTAAGTTCTATCGCGTTTCGGATGTGTCTGTAATGAATGCAAATCCTAAATCTAAATGTAAGTATCGGGAGGGTCGACATGTTCCATCGAGGTTTGGTCGAAATTGTCGCATTAATTGCGAAACCCGAATCGAGACCTCGAGGGAGTCACGAGTGTCTATGCAAAAATGCGATGCAAAAAGGAAAGAAAATAATAATATATAGTAAGTGAAGAAAGAAGGTGGGTATGCAACATGACGGGTACGGGGGACAAATAATTCGTGACTGAATCTTTCTACTCACGGAGGGGAGAACGGCATGTACGCCACCGCTTTCCCACATGGAGTAGGCGACTATTTCTAGTCAGGATCACATAAATGTCCTAGAAACTCTAAGTGAAATGCTACCTATATGTCATGCATTTGAAGATATGTCAAAAATAAATAATAGTAATAATAAAAATCATGCAAAATAGAAAGAAAACTAAAAATGTGAAGTGGGATGTAAAAATGCACATGAGTGCACCTAACACTAATATGCCCTAAGGGTCTAGCGTTGGACTAGCCCTTTCTAGGGATTTCCACTAGCGTTAAACTAGCAGGGAAACGAGAAAACCACAACTAGCGTTGGACTAGTGTGGTGACGGAATAACATAAAACATGAATTAAATAGCAAAGCATAAACTAAAAAAAAGTGAATTAAACATATAAAGACATATAAAGTCAAACAGGAGCACATAACACATAAACATAATATTCTAAATGCAAAATCCTAATGAAAGCGGTAAAACAAATAAGTACGTAAGCACGCACAAGCACACAAGCCCTAACTATTACACCGGGAAAATTGTGACAGCCCCACATTGCCCAGAGGCGCACCAAAGGGCTTAGCGGACTGCTTGCCTAGCTCTCGCCAGGGCTCGATGCACGCACTCACGTGAAAATCCAAACGTACTTAACTTAAAATAAAATAACATGAAGTGAAATGGAATAAAATAAAACAAACTCTTATTATTTAACTTAAAGATACAAGTCATAGCAAAAAGTTACAAGTCATCATTTACATAATTTTTCACAATAATAGCCTAACACAGTGCGACTATTACAACAACTAAAACACTTATAATAACCCCAAAAAAACCAGTTGGTCTCGCTCAATTTTTCAGGTACCCTGAGTAGAGGAAAACAAATAAAATGGAATGAGCTATAATAGCCCAGTGAATGTCCAATTCATGCAATCATATCAAGCACTCATGATTTCGGGTCATTAAAATAATCAATAAATTAAATAAACAATATATGAGCAATTTAATTTACATGTAGTCACTGGCGGATACAGGGCTCAACTACGGAAGCAAGCTTAACCGTAGAGGAGCAGGTACTGATCATGTAGCCACGATATTTGGACCGAGATAATAGCTCAGGTCTTTATCAAGGAACATATCAGTTTTATCAATCACAAGCCCTAACCGCCAATCACCTTATAACCTCCGTACAAGCTACCACATCCGGGGGAGAAAAAAATCTCAACCCTGGAGGGCCAACACACAATCAAGAAAGTTCATTCCGGAGTTGGCCTCTTTGAGGATTCACAACTCAAAAGGAAAGAACATCACACCCTAAAACACCCAGCACCTTATGTCCTCCCACTTGCAGCCCGGTTGACTAACCGTGAAATAACAGTGACGTTAGTCACGGTAGTCTCACACACACAAATAACATTTTAAATAATAAAAGCGTGTAACACATTGTGGAATAGATGCGATAAAGTACACATCTTTCCTCAAATAACACAGGTACTCACATAATAATTGCAAGTTAAGCATAATAGTCACCAAATAAAATTATCACATTCCATGCATCATGCACACATAAAGACACTCACCTGGTGCCTAAGAAAATATCTCGTAGAAAGGTCGGGTCTCACTATTGGGTCCTGCAAATTGAAAGAAATAATCTAATGAAAAACCCAATTTATACCCTAATTAACCTAGTAAGAAAATTCAAGAAATACCCCATTAAATTCTAGTTTTTTTTTCTAGGGTTTAGGGTTTAGGGTTTAGGGTTTATTCTAGGGTTTTCTAGGGTTTTTTCTAGGGTTTTCTAACAAAAATTGGGCATTATTTCCCCTAAATTTCGGCCCTTACCAATCTTGTTTTTCATCAAGATTTCAATCATCAAACCCATAATTCAACAAGTTCTACAACTTCTTAGTTCAATCCAAACTCAAATTCAATCAAAATCTCACTAAATCTCAAGGATTAAGCTCCAAGAACTTTCACCCAAACAACATGTTCTTCATGAAATTTCAAGGTTCCAAGGCCACATACTAGTCTATTCAACCATAAGAACACTTTATCTAACAAGTATATATCAAGTTCTAACTAATTTCTTCAAGTAGTATTAACAAGAAAATTGGTATTAAACTTGCATAAAAGCTAATTAAAACATGAAATTAATAAGGTAAGTTCATGGTAAATACCTTAGATATGCTTAGAACTTTGATTAGAAAAGATAGAAGTCCACTTCCTATGGTTGATTTGTGTCAATTTGAGAGATGAAAGTTCAAGAAGTTGAGAGCAAAAATGAGGGAAGAAGAAGAGAAAGCATGGCCGGCCAAGGTGAGAAGAAAAAGAGAAAGAAATAGTCTAGGAAAAATGGAAAAGAATTGAAGAAAAAGGTGAGAAAATAATTAGCCAATAAAATCATTACAAGAATAAAGTAAAAAGAGAGCATTTAATGCAAGTTTAGCAACTTGGTTTAATTTAATTGGTTAAAATTATCAACTCTTGTCATTTAATATAAACAATAAAGAAACATAAATTATTAAAACACAAATAGGGTAAATTAGGGAGAGAGAACCGCCACATGAAGAAAGAAAGAAAAGAAGAATTTCGGCCTAAAGAAAAGAAAAGAAAAGAGAGAGAATTTCGGCCAAGAAAGAAAGAAAAGAGAGAGAAAAATTTCGGCCAAGGGAAAAAGAAAATAAGGTAAGAAAATAAGTGAAACTTTTGAATAAAATTGAGCAAAATTTCAAGTAGTCAAAAGACTAGAAAATAGTGAAATGAACTAGTAAAAATTTAAACACTACTATAAGTTAAATGGTCAAGAAAAATTATTCTAACTTTAGTACTTAAGTGTTCTTGCTTAGAATGAAAATCTTAACTAATTAACTTAATTAACTCAAGAAATCTCCCAACTAATAATTCTAAGATTAGCACTTAACCCTAAATAAAAAAAATGCTTCTTATATGTGCATTTTCTAGGGTGTTACATCCTCCCCCCCTTAAAAGAATTTCGTCCTCGAAATTCTACCTGGATTTTCGAAGAGCTTGGGATAATTTCTCCGCATTTCTTCTTCTGTCTCCCACGTGGCTTCCTCTAGGTCATGATGCTTCCACAGGATCTTGACAAGGGGGATTTGTTTATTTCTCAGTTCCTTTACTTTACGGTCCAGGATTTGAACTGGTTGCTCTTCATATGCCAAAGTTTCGTCAAGCTCAATTTCGTCAGGTTGAAGCACGTGCCTTGGATCCGGATGATATTTTTTCAAAACCGACACATGGAAGACATTATGCATTTTTGATAATTTTGAAGGCAAGTCCAATTGATAAGCAACCTTCCCGATACGCTTAACGATTTTGAATGGTCCCATGTATCTTGGTTGCAGTTTCTTCTTTTTCCCAAACTGGATGCCACCTTTAAATGAAGAAATCTTGAGAAATACTTCATCTCCAACTTCGAACTCCAGTTCTTTCCTTCGAGTATCGGCATAACTTTTCTGTCGACTTTGAGCAGTTTGAAGTCGTTGTTGTATCAACTTGACTTTCTCATAAGCCTCTTCTATCCAGGGTACTTTTTCCGGACCTAACACTTTCCGCTCACCTACTTCATCCCAATAGCCAGGCGTTCTGCATCTTCTCCCGTACAGTGCTTCAAATGGAGCCATCTGGATCGAGGATTGGTAGCTATTGTTGTAAGCAAACTCAATTAAGGTCACATGGTGATCCCAGTTGCTACCAAAATCCATCACACTCGCTCGCAGCATATCTTCTAAAATCTGGATTACCCGTTCGGATTGACCATCGGTCTGGGGATGGTAAGCCGTGCTAAAGTTCAACTTCGTTCCCAAAGCTTCGTGCATCTGTCCCCACAGTCGGGAAGTAAATCGAGGATCTCGGTCTGAAACAATACTAACTGGAATCCCATGAAGTCTCACCTACTTCATCAATGAACATACGAGCAAGTTTTTCTAACGGGTAGGTCATGTTCATAGGCAGAAAATGAGCAGATTTGGTTAAAGCGATCGACAATTACCCAAATTGCGTCATGTCCCCTCTGAGTTCTTGGTAACCCTGACACGAAATCCATGGTGATGTTTTCCCATTTCCACTTCTGGGAATCTCCAAAGGTTGTAGTAACCCTGACGGTCTTTGATGTTCAGCTTTTACCTTGCTGACACGTAGGGCAAATCTGCACGTACTCTGCTATTTCTCTTTTCATATTGTCCCAGCAATATAGTTTCTTCAGATCTTGGTACATTTTTGTACTCCCCGGGTGTACAGTGTACTTGGACCGATGGGCTTCATCCATGATCACTCTCTTCAACTCTTCGTCTCTTGGGATGAAGATACGGTTTCGGAATCTTAACAATCCCTCGGGACCCACACTATACTCAGGTATGGTCTCCGCTTTGGCTTTCTCTATCCGCCTCTGTAATGTGAGATCCTTGCCTTGAGCTTCTTGAATTCGTTTCAACAATTCAGATCGGGCATTTACATTTCCACAAATGACTTTAGAGCCAGCTATTCTTGGACTGCTCTCACTTAATCGCTCCAATAAATCCCATTCATGAACGGCCAAACTAGCCATTTGCACCTTCCTACTTAAAGCGTCTGCAACAACGTTAGCTTTACCCGGGTGATAATTAATAGTACAGTCGTAATCCTCCAATAACTCCACCCACCTACGTTGTCGTAAATTTAGCTCTTTCTGAGAAAATAAATATTTCAAACTCTTGTGATCGGTATACACCTCAAAGGTGACCCCATACAAATAATGCCTCCATTTCTTGAGTGCGAAAACCACAGCAGCTAACTCTAGGTCATGTGTGGGATAATTCCTCTCATGAGGTTTTAACTTACGGGAAGCATAGGCCACCACTTGTTTCCCTTGCATCAACACACCTCCTAAGCCTTCCCGTGAAGCATCAGTGTACACCCTGAAGGTCTCTTTTCCATTGGGCAATGCTAGCACTGGGGCAGATGTCAGTCGCTTCTTAAGCTCAATGAAACTTTGCTCACACCGTCCATCCCAAATGAACTTAACGTTTTTCTGAGTCAAAGCAGTGAGTGGTGTGGCTATCTTTGAAAAATCTTTAATGAATCGCCGATAATAGCCAGCTAAACCCAAGAAACTACGAACTTCGGTGGGATTCTCGGGTTGTTTCCAACTAACCACGGCTTCTACTTTGGATGGATCTACTGCTAAACCTTCTCCCGAAATAACATGACCCAAGAATGACACTTGGTCCTTCCAAAATTCGCACTTACTAAACTTGGCATACAGCTTATTATCCCGCAAGGTTTGTAGTACTACCCTCAAGTGTTGCTCATGCTCTCCCCGAGACCTTGAAAAGATCAAAATATCATCAATAAAGACCACTACAAACTGGTCTAAGTAGGGTCTGAAAACCCGGTGCATTAAATCCATAAAAGCCGCTGGGGCATTCGTTAACCCAAATGGCATCACTACAAATTCATAATGCCCATATCGAGAGTTAAATGCAGTTTTAGGCACATCTTCCTCTTTAATCTTCAATTGATAATATCCTTGCCGAAGGTCTATCTTAGAAAAGATCACCGCTCCCTCCAGTTGATCAAACAGTTCGTCAATTTGAGGTAAAGGATACTTATTCTTTATAGTAACACTATTTAACCCTCGATAATCAATGCAAAGCCTAAGAGTACCATCCTTCTTCCTTACAAATAATACTGGGGCTCCCCATGGTGATACACTCGGCCTGACAAATCCTCTTTCCAACAAATCCTGGAGTTGAACCTTAAGTTCTTTAAGTTCGGCTGGGGACATGCGGTAGGGAGTTCTAGATAGTGGCGATACCCCTGGTACCAATTCTATTTTGAATTCCACTTCTCTCTCCGGAGGTAGAGAGCTTAATTCTTCGGGAAAAACATCGGGAAATTCTTTTACCACCGGCACATCCTCAAGTCTTACTTTATCCTCAGGTGTATTAATTAAATAAGCAAGGAATCCGACTGCCCCTCGAAACATTAATTTCCTAGCTTGCATGGCCGAAAGAAGATTTGAGGAAGCTAGGGTTTTATTAACATCCAATCTTAAAATAGGTTCCCCCGGTATGCTAAAATCCACCACTTTCGTCCCACAATTCAGTTGAGCACTATACCGGGTCAAACAATCCATGCCTAATATTACATCATAACCCCGAATAGGTAAAGCTATGAGATCTGTTAACAATTTCCTTTCTCCTATCCGAAGTTCACAATCTTGATAAACAAGATTAGTTATCAGACAATGGTCCCCAGTCGGAGTCCTTACTTCCAATTCATAAGATAACTTAACAGGTTGAATCTCTAAAGCAGTCATAAATTGAGAATTCACAAAGGAATGAGTGGATCCAGGGTCTACTAGTAATTTAGCCAGACGATGAAAAACAAGAATCATACCTTCAATTACCGCCGGTGATTCCCGGGCATCCTGCTTATCAAGGGCATACACACGAGCCGGCACTTTTCGTTTATTCCCGCTCTCCCTAGCTTGCTGGATCTCCTTGGGTCCAGATTGAGCGGTGCTCGGTCCACTGGTGGTTTGTCTGGGACATTGATTTATTCGGTGCTCGCCACTGCCGCAAAGCAAACATTTTCGATTCTTTCTCCAGCAATTTTCTTCAGTGTGGTTACCCTTACCACAATATCCGCAAGCACCAAGAGCAGCTGATGACTGTTTTTCCTTTTGAGTATCTTCTTTTTGTTCACTTCTCGGAGGAGCCCTTCCCACCAAAGCACCTCTGGATCTACCAAACTGGGCACCTTGCCCAATTCTCATTCCGCCCGTTCCCCGTCCCATCTTAGGGGCTGGAGAGCTTCCAGTTGAAGGTCGAGCATCACTGGTATTTCCCCGTTTTCTTGCCTTTACCGTGCGGACTAGGGACTTGGTTTCCTCCACCTACTGCGCTTTTTCCACTGCAGCTTCGTACGTTTCAATGGTGGCGGCGGCGAGGGCGTCTTGGATCTCCAAATTCAAACCCTGGATAAACCTCCTCTTCCTTCGTCGCTCAGTGGCTACGAGTTCTGGAGCATAACGGGACAGTTTAGTAAACTGAGCCTCATACTCAGCTACAGACATCAATCCTTGTCTTAGTTTCAAAAATTCATCTTCCCGCTTTTCTTGCACTCGCACGGGAATATATTTCTCTTTAAACTCCTTGGTAAAGTTGCTCCACGTCCTTGGTGTCTGATGTCTCTCCCACTTGGCGTTGATCAAATTCCACCAAGGGGTGGCAGCACCCTCCAATTGGAACACGGCGAATGTCACTTGCCGCTCGTCTGTATACTTCAAAGCAGTGAAAATTTTCTCAATGTCCTCTAACCATTTTTCAGCAATTTCTGGTTTTGGACTGCCATTAAACTTAGGGGGGTTAAATTTCTGGAATCGTTCCAAGGCTACATCTTCCCCTACAACCGGATTTCTATGAGATCCACCAATTTCCACTGCCGGGTTCTGCCGAGTTCCCAATTGAGTTAGAACTATCGGTCATTCGATTTAAAATGGCAACCATGGGATCCGCTCCCGGAGGTGGATTTATGCTAGAGGTAGCTTCTGCATCCCGGTCTTGACGACGGGGACGTCCTCTCCCGCGACCACGTCCACTCATAATTTAATATACTATAATAACATGAATAAATTTATTTTAATAACTACATGATGAATGTCAAGATACAATATAAAATGCACAAAGTCGTGATTAACAAAGAAGCCAAATTTCATGCCAAAAGATCACACATATTTATACAAGTAGTTCAATTTACACATCTCAAAAGTCAGATACAAAACAGGTCATACATATAAACATAACAAAACTAACATAAGCTTTAGTACATAACTCCATCCAAAGGTCCAATCTAAAACCTAACCCAACCGGACCGATCCAGCAGAGCTCACACCTATGTCTCGCTCACCCCCAGGAGCACCCTCGGCCCCAGGAGGTGGAGGCGCTGCCTGTCCTAGGCCCTAGGTGCGGAGCCACATCGCGCACCTCATCCAGTACATGGCCTACCAATAGACCACTCTCATCCACGAGTCGTCCCGCGTGATCCCGGACGTGCTGTACTACACGTGAGAGACGACCGTGCAGCTCCTGGAACTGCACCCGGTAAGCATCCGTCCTCTGCTGCTCTTCTCGAACAGCAGCATCTAGGTCCCGTATCCTCTGAGCCTGAGCCCTAATAGTCTCTCTCAGCTCGTGAACACGAGCTCGGGAAGTATCCCTGTCGCTCTCTACTCGCCTACTATCCTCTATCAAAGAAAGCACAACATAGTCGGGGTATGAATAGGTCCTCCAACATCCGCAAGCAGGTCGGACTCGTCGGGCAGGTGAAAAGGTACGGTAAGGGTGCCCCGGTCCCTCGCGAAAACGGACAATGGGTCTCCGGCGATGCTCACGCTGCACCGGCGCTGCAACCGATGGCGATGGTGCCTCAATCCTATCACTCTCTGACATACCTACAGATTTAAATAATAAATTAATTAGGTCTATCCCACAAATACTTAATAATAAATAATACTTAAATATCACACTCAAATATCAAGCTTAAAAGTAATCTAAACACAACCTCAAGCATATACACAATAGTGTCTAGGTGCGGAAATTCGGATCTTATCTCTCACACTCAGGTTGATCAGGCCCAAGCGTAACCGACTCAACCCAAATTTCCTACCCGACACCCCCATACAAGACTAGCACTAAAGACAGGATTCAAGCCTAAGCTCTGATACCACCTATGACAGCCCCACCTTGCCCAGAGGCGCACCAAAGGGCTTAGCGGACTGCCTGCCTAGCTCTCGCCAGGGCTCGATGCACGCACTCACGTGAAAATCCAAACGTACTTAACTTAAAATAAAATAACATGAAGTGAAATGGAATAAAATAAAACAAACTCTTATTATTTAACTTAAAGATACAAGTCATAGCAAAAGTTACAAGTCATAATTTACATAATTTTTCACAATAATAGCCTAACACAGTGCGACTATTACAACAACTAAAACACTTCTAATAACCAAAAACCAGTTGGTCCCGCTTAATTTTTCCGGTAACCTGAGTAAAGGAAAACAAATAAAATGGAATGAGCTATAATAGCCCAGTGAATGTCCAATTCATGCAAACATATCAAGAACTCATTATTTCGGGTCATGAAAATAATCAATAAATTAAATAAACAATATATGAGCAATTTAATTTACATGTAGTCACTGGCGGATACAGGGCTCAACTACGGAAGCAAGCTTAACCGTAGAGGAGCAGGTACTGATCATGTAGCCACGATATTTGGACCGAGATAATAGCTCAGGTCTTTATCAAGGAACATATCAGTTTTATCAATCACAAGCCCTAACCGCCAATCACCTTATAACCTCCGTACAAGCTACCACATCCGGGGGAGAAAAAAATCTCAACCCTGGAGGGCCAACACACAATCAAGAAAGTTCATTCCGGAGTTGGCCTCTTTGAGGATTCACAACTCAAAAGGAAAGAACATCACACCCTAAAACACCCAGCACCTTATGTCCTCCCACTTGCAGCCCGGTTGACTAACCGTGAAATAACAGTGACGTTAGTCACGGTAGTCTCACACACACAAATAACATTTTAAATAATAAAAGCGTGTAACACATTGTGGAATAGATGCGATAAAGTACACATCTTTCCTCAAATAACACAGGTACTCACATAATAATTGCAAGTTAAGCATAATAGTCACCAAATAAAATTATCACATTCCATGCATCATGCACACATAAAGACACTCACCTGGTGCCTAAGAAAATATCTCGTAGAAAGGTCGGGTCTCACTATTGGGTCCTGCAAATTGAAAAAAATAATCTAATGAAAAACCCAATTTATACCCTAATTAACCGAGTAAGAAAATTCAAGAAATACCCCATTAAATTCTAGTTTTTTTTTCTAGGGTTTAGGGTTTAGGGTTTAGGGTTTATTCTAGGGTTTTCTAGGGTTTTTTTTTCTAGGGTTTTCTAACAAAAATTGGGCATTATTTCCCCTAAATTTCGGCCCTTCCAATCTTGTTTTTCATCAAGATTTCAATCATCAAACCCATAATTCAACAAGTTCTACAACTTCTTAGTTCAATCCAAACTCAAATTCAATCAAAATCTCACTAAATCTCAAGGATTAAGCTCCAAGAACTTTCACCCAAACAACATGTTCTTCATGAAATTTCAAGGTTCCAAGGCCACATACTAGTCTATTCAACCATAAGAACAATTTATCTAACAAGTATATATCAAGTTCTAACTAATTTCTTCAAGTAGTATTAACAAGAAAATTGGTATTAAACTTGCATAAAAGCTAATTAAAACATGAAATTAATAAGGTAAGTTCATGGTAAATACCTTAGATATGCTTAGAACTTTGATTAGAAAAGATAGAAGTCCACTTCCTATGGTTGATTTGTGTCAATTTGAGAGATGAAAGTTCAAGAAGTTGAGAGCAAAAATGAGGGAAGAAGAAGAGAAAGCATGGCCGGCCAAGGTGAGAAGAAAAAGAGAAAGAAATAGTCTAGGAAAAATGGAAAAGAATTGAAGAAAAGGTGAGAAAATAATTAGCCAATAAAATCATTACAAGAATAAAGTAAAAAGAGAGCATTTAATGCAAGTTTAGCAACTTGGTTTAATTTAATTGGTTAAAATTATCAACTCTTGTCATTTAATATAAACAATAAAGAAACATAAATTATTAAAACACAAATAGGGTAAATTAGGGAGAGAGAACCGGCCACATGAAGAAAGAAAGAAAAGAAGAATTTCGGCCTAAAGAAAAGAAAAGAAAAGAGAGAGAATTTCGGCCAAGAAAGAAAGAAAAGAGAGAGAAAAATTTCGGCCAAGGGAAAAAGAAAATAAGGTAAGAAAATAAGTGAAACTTTTGAATAAAATTGAGCAAAATTTCAAGTAGTCAAAAGACTAGAAAATAGTGAAATGAACTAGTAAAAATTTAAACACTACTATAAGTTAAATGGTCAAGAAAAATTATTCTAACTTTAGTACTTAAGTGTTCTTGCTTAGAATGAAAATCTTAACTAATTAACTTAATTAACTCAAGAAATCTCCCAACTAATAATTCTAAGATTAGCACTTAACCCTAAATAAAAAAAAATGCTTCTTATATGTGCATTTTCTAGGGTGTTACATCTACTAGCGTTGGACTAGTGGAAAAGCGGCAAGACCACAACTAGTGCTGGACTAGTGTGGTGACGGAATAACAAAACTAATAAAACATGAATTAAAATAGTAAAGCATGAATTGAAAGCAAGTAAACATATAAAGACATATAATAACATGTAGGAGCAAGTAGCACGTAAACATGTTATTTTAGATGTAAAAATCCTAATTTGAAAGCGGTAAAACAAGTAAGCACACAAGCATACAAAAGCACGTAAACTCCAACTATTACACCGGGGGATTTGATTTACAATTTGAGGGAAAAAAAAAACAAAAATAACATATCTATTACACTTGCTATCTAAATACAAAAATTTTGCTAAAAATGAGAAAAATAATCTAACTATTACATTGACTAGCTAAATACAAAATATTACATTTTTTGCCAAAATAATAAAATTCAAAATTAAATAACCTAAATACATAAATACGTGAAAAGTATGTAAAATAAGAAAAAAATAAAAAAATCACAAAAAAATGCATAAAATCACATTGGAGCACGTTGGGGCACATAAAGAAAAATTAACAAGTAATAGGGATACCTGTTTGAAGAACCGGTACCAATACTAACCAAAATGAACAAACAATTAAGGTACCTTGATATAAAGAAATAAAGTGTAAAAAAAAAGTAAATTTCAACAAATTAGGTTCGATGCAAATTTTAGCAAATCACAAAAAGGGAAAGGGCAAAAATAAAATTCAAGCAAACTTAGAGGGCAAAGTCATGAATTCAAACAAACATGGGTCAAAATTATAAATTAAAGAACTTAATTGAAATGCAGTCAAATTCAGGGGGTCAAATCATAATAAACAGGGACTTAATTGCATAAAACATAATTATTTGGGAGGCATAATAATATTGATAAAAAAATAAGGACTAAAATAGAAATACTTACATCTATTAAAACATACCAAAACAGTGAAACCACTAAACTAATTCAATTAATCAAGTTAGATAAATTGATTGAATTGATTAACTAAACTAAGTCTAAATTAATAAAAAATCACCAACAAGTAAAAAATAAAAAAAGCAATTAAAGTTAAAACTAAACTAGCATTGCAAAATCAAATGTCAAATTTCTCTCAATACACAAATCCTATTAACTGAGTCTTTCCCTTCTCACCCGAAATATCCTACTTTCAAATTTCAATTTCTCTTTCACCCTTCGTTCTTTTCTTTCTTTCTAATTTCTCTCCTCTCCCTTGCTTCTTTTCTCTCTTTTCTAATTTCCTCTCTCTAATTCCTCTGTTTTTCTCTCTTCAATCTCCTACCTCCGTTTTCTCTGCTTCTTTTTGCTTTTGTCCATCTCTCTCTCTCTCTCTCTCTCTCTCTCTCTCTCTCTCTCTCTCTCTCTCTCTCTCTCTCTCTCTCTCTCTCTCTCTCTCTCTCTCTCTCTCTCTCTCTCTCTCTCTCTCTCTCTCTCTCTCTCTCGGCCCCTTCCAACTTCCCTAAACCATTTTCTACAACTTAAATCCCCTTCAGCCATCGATTTTTAATCCCAGAGGCACCATATATCCCAATCCAGACTCCCACAAGATCAAGCTCCTAAGCACACTTCCTTGCCTAATTCATTACATCCCAATACAATACAAACACAAGAAACACTAATTAAGAGAAAATTGGAAGAAGACTTCACCCAATTTCAAGAACTGATGGAACGTGTAAAACCCTAGAAGCTTGAAACCACTCTTGAAACCACTTAGTTTCTATGTTATGAATGTTAATTGTAAAATTTTCTTATTAGTTGTTAGTGTATAATTTTCTTTTACAATTTGATTTCTTGAATTATTATTATTACACGTTTAATGATAATCGTAGGAAAATTACACCAATTAAATGTTACCAACCAAGCTTAGATATTTAGAAAAGTAAGGCAACCTATTACTTAGATATTTTGGAAAATTATGCCACCTAGCACCATGAATAGCCACCTATTATTGGCTTTTACTTT